>LR749686.1:364696-542572 GCA_902729485.2 Mus minutoides | reverse complement strand
GGAAGGGAGGGGGAAGGGAAGGGGGAGGGGGAAGGGCGGGGGAAGGGGAGGGGAGACCCTAACTCTTGGGGCTACCTTCCCAAAGAAGTAGCTTCTTTCAAAAGAGAAAATAGCCTTGATCCATCCCCCAAGTCCTAAAGCCAAATACAGCATTTCAAGTTTTAATTTTCCACTTCTTTAAAATTCAGCATCCACTGTCATGCTTTGGTAGGACTAAATGGTTCCTTATTGTGTCAAAGCATTTCTGGGAGCTGGGATGTGGCTCAGTTGGTGGACATGTGGCTTCGCTGATAGAATGCTTACCTAGCCTGCATGCAGGAAGCCCTGAGGACAATTAAACATAAAATTGGGCACAGCGGTACCAACTCCATAGCCTTGGGATTCAAGATGTGTTGCCAGGAGAAGCAGAAGTGGAAGGCTATTGGGTGACATGATATTCTGTCAAAGGAAAGGAAAGGAAAGGAAAGGAAAGGAAAGGAAAGGAAAGGAAAGGAAAGGAAAGGAAAGGAAAGGAAAGGAAAGGGGAGGAGGAGGAAGATGCTGGAGAGAAGGCTTAGGAGTTAAGAGCACTGGATGCTCTTGCAGAGAACCTGGATTTGTTTCTCAGAACCCACATGGTGGCAGCTCCAGTCCCAGGGGATAGGATCTTCTGTCCCCTGAGAGTGCCAGGCACACATGTTTTTGTAGACATACATTCCGGCAATACACTCATACACATAAAATATATTTTAATCTTTCTTTTAAAAAAAAGAAGCAAAATATTCCTGAGTTTCAAACACATACACTGAGAAGTGCCACTGCAGAGAAACAGAGAAAGGGGGATTCCTGCAGACAGGGCCATCGGCAGCCAAGGTGGCCAGGGCAGAGGGGAGCAAGGACAGCCCACTGGCAAGGATGTGGGGAGGGAGCTAGGGATGGGCTTAGTTGATAAATTGTTGGCCTTGCAAGCACAAAAACATGAGTTCCATTCCCATATTAAGAGAGAAAAACCAACCAAACAAACAAACAAACAAACGCCATGAGCGGTGCTGAGTGTGTTAATTCCGCTTTAGCCTGAGAGAGGCTGAAACAGGCCTATGGCTGAAAACTGACCCTATGACTGCCAGCCTAGCCTCCCAGACAAGCTTTAGGACAGTAAAAGGCTTGTCTCAAGATGAAAGAAAAGAAGGAAGGAAGGAAGGAAGGAAGGAAGGAAGGAAGGAAGGAAGGAAGGAAGGAAGGAAGGAAGGAAGGAAATAATTAAATAAAATAAATAAATAAAACTAAAAGAACAAAAAATAAATTTAACTTAAAAACAAAAGTAAATATGAGTATGGAACAGTGCCTGAGGAATAACACCCACTTGATGTCCTCTGTGCCCACCCCATACACACACACACACATGCATATACACATACACACACATACACATACACACACATATACATATACACATACACATATAAACACATATACATACACATACACACACATATACATACACACATACACATATACACACACACATACACAGAGCAAAAATGGAAAGGCAGCAATGACTACATCACATCTAGCATCTGATTCAAACTGAAAACTGACCAGGAAGCAGAAGGGAACTCCAAGCTGTTCTGTTATCATGCATGCAGCCAAGGTTTCCAAAAGTAACATGTCCAGAAGTTATCACAGGGACTTCACCCCAAGAAAACACTTCCTGGCAAGCATGGGCATGGTGGATCTGAGGCAGACTGAGGAGATAGCCCTCCTCTTAACAGGTCCTGCTGAGTCTTTCCTCAGAGAGCAATCTGAAGATGTCAGTCAGCATGCTGAAGCTGACTGGACCACAAAAGAAGATGCAGTGGATTCATGACTGAGTAGCCATTTGCCTTGTTTCTATCAAGAGCAGGATAAAGACTCTAGTAAGCAACACAGAGCCCAGGACTATGCACTGGCCCCTTCCCCCTTTTCCTTCTCTTGTCTTTTCCCAGTGCTTACATTTGGGTTAGAACGGAAATCTCACAGTGCATGGGAATTAGTTCCCTGGGCCTGTGGTGAGTAATACTCAGAGACATGGACTTTAGGAAGCATGCTCCCTTCAAAACGCAGCTTCTCCTTCCATTTCTCGGTCTCTAGGGGGAGCAATGGCTTTCGTCTCTACTGTTCTGGAGATACTCTGGGCTGAGAATGGCTCCTCAGTCCCAAGGCTGCCTGTCTGCAGAAGACCTCTTGCCAAAGGATGGAGTGAGCACACTGAGCTCAGGCCCAGCTGCTCCAGATAAGAGGTGGCCCGTGTTAACACGCAGGCTTCCTCTGCGCCCCAGCAGGGCCTTCCTTTTCCAAACAGTCTCCCTTTAATGTTGGCCAGTGTTGTTTTTCCATTGACTCAACATCTAGTCTCTGGTGGTAAGCCAGTGAGGAAAGCTGGAGCTGGGGAAGGGACCATGGGCCAGAGGGTGTCTAAGCCACAGAAAGATGGACAGGCAGTCACATCGCCAAACGGGCTGGCCACCTGCTTCGGAAAGACAGTGACCTAGTCTCAAGGCCATGCTTCCTCTATGGCAACTCTTCCTCCAGTTGCTATGTCAGCCGTGGGGCCCCCCACCACCCCCTGGGTCAGGTGACCTCACTTCAGCTTGGAAAACTTCAAGGGTGCATAACCTTTCATTAGAAGTGTTACTGTGTTGTTTAAAAGAAAGGAAAGGACGAAAAGTTATTAAATAACATTGAATGGGGGAACGAGCAGCCAGGCTGAGGACAGAGCCCAGCATAGAATGTGTAGCATAGTATTGCAAAGCCCTAGAGTCAGCACCGAGCACCCCCCTTCCCAAGAAGATAATTCTAGGAAATAAAAGATGAAAGGAAGACATTGAATGAGGGAGAACTGAAAAGAAAATAGCAAAAAAAAGGGGGGGGAGGAAAAAGAAAGAGAAGAGTTGTGACAAGGAACATTCTAGACAGGATGAAAGCCAGTGAGGTGGGGAAGCAAAGACGGTGGAAAGGTTTGAAGAGAAAATAAATCAGGGTGAGAAGGAAAGAAGGAAGGAATGGATGAAAAAGGGAGGGGCAGCTCCTGTGTGCAATCCAGAACGAACTGGTTCCCCAGAAGCTCTTTCTGGAGCCCGGGGAGAGGGCAAAAGGTTGAGGGTGGACTGAACACTTCTCAGAGGCTGCTTTGCACAGTGCAAGGTCAAAGGGCACCTTCAAACCCAAATCTCGATCAGAGCCAGCTAAATGTTTTGACTTGAGGGAGACACCATGGATTAAAAAGCAAAGCAGCAGTGTGGGGAAGAAAGGGACGGGAAAAAGAAAGAAAGTTTCAGAAATGAAAAAACCCCATGGGGGACACAAAGGGGACGCCAGAAAACACTTCTGAGTCAGCCTAACATGCTGTAAAGATCGCCAAAGACAAGTTGTCATGTCGCCTTAGTGACACCGGCGAGGCTGACACAGTACTTGGTCTCCCTTCCTCCTCTAATCCCTCCCTGCGCTCTGCAGAAACACGCACCACATTTAACAGGATTAAACTGCCCCCCCTTTATTTTTTACAATTCTATTTTCAACAAAACGGGGATCCTCGGACCCGCCAGCGTTCTCTGATGCGCAGCGAAGCCTGGCCTGCACGGCTTTCCCCTTCATGCGCTTCGCTGGAATCTGGAGGGAAAATGGAAGCAGACAGCTTGGTGACTCTTCTCCATTCAATAAGTTTGTTGTGGAAATAACCACAGTTTGTGGGTGGAAACACCGATGGTAGGATAATCAAGGAAAAGTTGAGGGTATGGAAATGGGCCTATTAAAACAAGGGAGGGGCGGGAGGGGTAACCCCGTGGTTAGGAGCACTGTATGTTATTACAGGGGACTCAGGTCCATTCTCAGCCCCTACATGGTGGTTCACAATGACCTCTGTGTTGTGTAATGGTTTCCTCCAGATCGATAGAGGGAGGCTCCTTAAACAAGAAGGTAAACAACTAAAAATAGCTTCAGGAAGTCCCTGAAACCAACCAGATTGACTAGTAATCAGTAAAAGCTGAGAACTTCCCTCAGCTGAGCTAAGGCAAGCTTTGAGGAAGACTCTCAGAAGAGTCAAGCTGCAAAGACTTTGAGACTAGCCAGATGCTTGGAGAAACAAAACCCAGGTGAGCTGCCTGGTAGAGTAAGGTTAGACCAAAGTCACTTGGAAAGAGCACTCTCCAACCTGTTGAGCTGCCCATAGGCTGTGCAGTGCACTCCAGGTTTCCAGCTTCTGTGAACTGTCACCAATTCAGGTTGTTCTATAAACTCTGGATGAGAGGCAGAGGCATGAAGACCTCGTTTTCATTTGGTGATACAGCTGCTTTGGAGCCACTTCTGCTCCTCTAAGTAACCCCCACCCCATACTCCTGTGTGTAACCCTGATAAAACTCAGTGGTTCACCATGTTGGACTTAGGTGGTATCCATGCTTTGGACTGCCGTGGGATCCCTAACAGGGGTGAGCAGATGTGTGCTTTATCTCCCCAGGAAAAGATTTATCACAAAACACAGGGTTCTAATCCAGGCTCCTCAATTGACTGTCTTTTGACCTTGACCAAGTTGTAAGAACTCCTCCAGAATCAATGGACTCATCCATGCTGTGGGGATAGCCCTGTATTTTGGTAGACTCAGATGAAACACACTTCATGTCCTCACGAAGAATCTTATAGTCCATTACATATGCTTCTGCAAGCAGGAGCATAATATTTATAATGGGTATTATAAATGCACTGTGTGACTTAGCTCATTACATTTTCCTTTTATTTGAAAGGCCATATTTAACCGATAGTCTTTTCCCATACTCGATGACATTTGCTTTCCTTTTTAGAATTTATTTTTAATAAGTGCATGTGTCTGTGTGAGGTATGTCCCTGTGAGTGCAATGGCTAGAAGAGGCCAAAAGGGGGCGCCAGACTTCCTGGATCTGGAGTTACAGATGGTTCTTTTCGGGAGAGAAGCAAGTGTTTTTAATCACTGAGCCACCTCTCCAGCCCACCCACAATATTTTTAGCGGAAAAACAGAAGTATGGGGTACAAAGTCGGTGGTACAGAGAGAGCATTCTCTGAAGCTGAGGCGGTGGCTGTGGCTGCCGCGGTGGCGTCTCAGCATCTTCCTGCCGATTGCATCCTTCCTGTTTTTATGCAAAGGTCACTTTGGAATATGAGAAAATGAGGTCTTCATGCTTTGGCCTCTCATCAAGATTTTGTAGAACAGAGCTCCTAGCTGAGGCTTCAGAAAGCTGACCAAATCAAACAGAGCTAATCACTGCTCGAGTTGGGTCAGCACCAGAATTAGCCATGGGCTGCTCTTTCTACATGGCCGCCAAATGCCAGGCTTTGCAGGGTCTTAGCAGCAGTGGTGCCCTGGAATCAAGAAAATGATGCCCTTCCATGAGTCCGATTGGAGTTTCACTCCTACTAGACCCTTCCAGAACCACAGCCAGACATAATCCCCGAGGATAGACAAGAGGGGCTGACCAGAGTTTGAGAGAAAGAAGAACTGGCTCTTCTGGGGTTTGGAGGGGAGGACCGGTCAACTCTGGTTCTTAGGTGGAGCAGAAGGAGACTGAATTTGGAGCAAAGGGGATGCTGATGTGCAGAGTCTGGGGGCAGGGGAACAACAAGCACAAATGACATACCCAAGGAGTTATTGACTAAGCAGAGGCCACATTATCCCTCCCTCCAATCACACACGCGCGCACACATGCACACACACATGGGAGGGTGCAGGATGTCAGTCCACTATGGGTGATGGCTACAAAGTGTTGGTCCAAGTCCCTTCACAGCCAACCTGGGATTATCAAGGGAGCTGCTTCAAAACTCTAGGCTAGAGGAAGCCAAGAAACCTTGGCCTTCACCAGACTAGAACCAGAACCCAGGCCAAATTTAGCCTCCCGCCCCATTTCCTTACTCTTGCCTGGCCCTTAACTTTCACCTCAACCCTCCTCTCTCTTGAGTGTCAGGACTGGAACTGGATGACATGCGCACCGAGGTTTTCTCCATCTTCTAGTGCCTTACACAGTCCTCGAAGCCCTTCGTTCTCATTCTCTCTCCTGGTACTCTTGATCTACACAACCCATCTGGCTCACTCACATTCCACAGGGACCCCACACACCCACACCCACACCCACACCCACACCTGTATTCTCTCAACTTCCATCCACACCCTTAGATTTTTTTCCCCTTTCTGTCACCAAGGCTTTCTCTTTCTCCTGCCAGAGCGCTCTCTCTCTCTCTCTCTCTCTCTCTCTCTCTCTCTCTCTCTCTCTCACACACACACACACACACACACACACACAAAGGCTTTCCGTGCTCCCCCATTCAGAAGTAAAGTGTAGAAAAGTGTTCCTTGCAGTGGGCAGGGCCTTGTGACCACTAGCCTTGTCTTTCCAGGCAGCTTGGCCTCAGTATCATGTACCTTTCTGGGTTTCTTAGCTGTCATTTTCCTTTGTCCTGTAGGGTCCCAGGCATTTTCCACCTGAACACAGACTAGCTAGAGAGCCCAGGACTTCCCACACTCCCCAAAGAGTCGAAGGACAGGTACGGAAGGGAGGTTTTCTCTACTCACCATCCACACTCCGGGGTCCACCCCCCAGAGCCTGGACTGCTTCAAGCTGGCATTCCTTTTCTGGACCTCTTTAACCTAGGACTCTTGTCTCAAGCTTTCTGCGGGTTCCCAGGGCCCCCGGCCCCCGTTACTGACTGCCACCTCTCCCTCTCTTAACTGGCCAGCGTCTTGACCTGGTGCATGCTGGGTCAGCAGCTCCATTTCCTTGGCTGTCTGCCTTTGTCCTGGTACACAGTGGCAGCCAGGCATGGCACCTACCTGCCTGCCTCCCCTTCCTGCTCACAGCTGCCCTTGGCTGGGCTTCTGCATTGCCTTGCCGTGGCTCGGATTCACTGGCTTCAGTGTGATTTTATGAAGCTCTTTTTTAGCTCTACATGTACTCAGGAGAGATATTTACTCAAACATATAAAAGCATATGATGTGTGACATACATTCATTTTTGTTTTGCCCAGAAATATTTTCCCTGCTTGTAGCTCCCTCTCTAGCAGAGATGGTTTTTTGTCCTGTGTTTCCATAGGCCTGACCTATAACTTCTACAGAGAAGGTTTATCACCTTTGACTGAAAGAGTAAAAGAGGACAAAATAAGCAAAGCCATGATGGTAAAAAAGGCCCCTGCTTTCCTGGGGGTTTAGACTTGATTTAAAAAAAAAAAAAAAGTTTGGTGTGCACAGGAGCACACAGCCAAGTTTGTAGACAAACATTGATCTGAATTTATTTTGTATGCTTAAATGGTGTGTGGGGGGCATATAAAATACTCAGATACCAGTCATTCATAAGCTAGTCTCATAATGCATTCATGTTTAATTAATTTCACCCAAAGCTTGGGAACAGGAGGGAGGTCCAGGTCTGAATATTTTTTTGTAAACAATCCAGGTAACACTGCCTACCTCTTGTTCTAATCCAGCCAAGTGACAATCGCATCTTAAACAATGCTGTGTCAAAGCTTCTCCGTAAGTCTGTCATTTGGGATATTATTCCCATTTTACAGATGAAGATAACTGAGGCACAGTCAGGTACAGTGCAAGGTCACAGAGAGGAGGCACCTCCTGGCCAGTGGCCTGTTGTAACCCTCAGATTCCTGAGTCCTCCCCTGGATCTCTACCCTCAGGTGGGGTCAGCGTTGTTTTAATGCATGCTGGATAATTTTGATGACTAGCAGGTCCTCAGATCTGCCTGCCCCACATCACGGGCTCCCAACCCTGCCACCTTGCTGGCCTCCTAGCAGCCTGCTCCTCCACTTGGATAAAACATTTAAAACTTATTTAAACAGCAATTCTGGGAAACTATGTAGCATATGGGCTTTTTTGCCTTTTGATCTCAAAATGATGACAAACAGATACTGAGATACTTCAGAAAAGAAATATCACCAGAAAAAAATTATAGAAATCTGGCTTTCAGCTTGATTGTGCTTTAATTTAAACAAAATGCAACTTTGCTGGGTTCCCTTCTGTGGTGTTCGGGCCTGGGCCTGTTTGTCTCTAGTGATGGTCCTCAGTCAACACTGAAACTGCATCTGTAACTTTATTCCCATCACCAAAGCCCAGAAAATGCAGAAACACCTCTGAATTCTTCCCCTTGACTCAGAGACCAAAGGAAAGGAGCCAGGAAAAGACCCCCAAACCCTTAAACAGCGCTAGGCAAGGGGGAGATCACCCTGCCAGTCCTTGCTATGCCCAACCTTTCCCTAGTCCCTGCAAAGGGTCCCCATCTCAGCACCAGTGTCTGCACCAGCTTTGGCGCGCCACCTCCGCAGCAACAGGCGGGGGGGGGGGGGGGGGGGGGGGGGGGGGGGGGGGACATGGCGGGGACAGCGCGAGCCTGGCAATGGCCCACATCTCCCGGCCCTGTGGGACGCTCGCGGCCTGGGAGCAGGTGGCTGCCCTGTTCGGCCCGGTGTGCGCAGAACCGGGGCAAACAGAGCTGAAAGGCAGCTTATGGCTGCTGAGGAAGGAGGCGAGGGCCGCAGGACAGGGATGGGGGCAGACCAGGCAACCAGCAGGTGGCCCGGACCCCTGCAAGCTCGGCGGCGAACAAGCCACAGCATCTATCTCCCGGGCCTGGATGCTGTGACGCCAAACGTGGAACCAACGGAGAAGGCCAGGCAAGAGTGAGGACAGGGGTCACCGCGAGGGAGCCCCACTCGCGCCCGGCGCCGGCCGAGCACACTCCCCGCCTTCTAGCCCTTCCCGCAGTTTTCCCAGTAAGGCGGGAGTGTTCCTAGCAGGCTTTGGAAAGCCAGAGAGGTGGCCTTGGGCATGAAGACAACAGAAGGCCACGCGGCCACTCTCGCAGAGCGTTACCATCCTGTCCAGGCTGGAAAGAGTGGCGGTGCCCAGAGGCTTGGTGTGATTTTGCCCACTGCGCCCCGCGTGCAGAGGAGTCTGCTGACACGAGCACCCTCACCCCACCCACTCCCGCACCCCTGCGGTCGGAGCCTGCCTTTGTACTTCGCTGACAGCAAGACTAGCTGATCACACCCACTGGTGGTGGCAGCGAGTGTGTTGGTGTGTTTGTGTGTGTGAGAGAGGGAACATTCCACTCTGTGACACCTCCAAGTACTGGGAAGAGCACACCCCCCCCCCCAGTTTGTCTCCTCAGGAGTCCCACTGCTTATCTCTGACCCAAGCGCTCTTACAGTTTCCCTCTTGTGGACTGAAGAAGATAAGATAACTCTGTGTGTGTGTGTGTGTGTGTGTGTGTGTGTGTGTGTGTGTGTGTGTGAAGAAAGAAAGAAAGAAAGAAAGAAAGAAAGAAAGAAAGAAAGAAAGAAAGAAAGAAAGGAAGGAAGAAAGGAAGGAAGGAAGGAAAAGAAAGGAAAAGAAAAAACCGAAATATCAGACTCTGCACCCTGGACCTCAAAGTCTGGAAGGGGTTGCAAATGAACAAGCAATCTCAGGGAGTCTGAGCAGCCCCACGGAAGGCCTGCCGGGTGCCTCTTGAGTAGCAGCGCAGCCCGGTGCAGTGGCTGGGTTATGTAAGTAAGAGCTCTCCCTGCGCTCCTCACCATCTGTTAATATCTTGATATTGGAAAGTTCGGTGCCTGAGGCAAAGCCAGAGCTGGCGGAGAATAGCTTCCAGCCTACTCCTTATTCCTCTAGGGCAGGGAATACCCTCCCCTAGCCCTTTGTTCGTTTCTGTCCACTTCCCGGCATCAAGCTGTCCTATGATACACACCCCCTCGGTCACCAGTAGCTCTTCATCCCCGTAGGTTGTGATTTTCTTTGAGGTCACCTTGTTGCGTGTTAAGTCTTTCCTATGAATGTTTACGAGTGTGGTGATCCTGTGCCATTTTATGGTAAGACATGTGTGGGTGGGTGCTCTTTTTGTTCTGGTGGGGAGAAAGCTTTATTATTATTATTATTATTATTATTATTATTATTATTATTATTTTAAATTAGTTTTTCTGACAGTCTTCATGGCTCCCAACTTCTTTGGAGGGACTCGCTGGTGTTTACTTTGAAAGCTGTTGGTTAAACAAACATCACTCGGAGGCTTCTGTTCTGTGGGCTTCCCAAGAGAGAACCGCGCAGCTGCTACTTGCCACTGATCTGGTGGCATTTCACTTTCTTCCCCGCCACTCAGAACAAATCCAGGTTGGGTTAGGCGTCATGCTGGGCACAGGGAAGAAGAGGGAGAGGCCAGCCGTCAACCCGCCTAGAGGCGACACGCAGCTGGCTGGTGTGCTCCTGCAGCTACAGTGACCTCCCTCTCGTCCCCTGTCCCCTCGTCGGGTGGGTGGGCAGGCAGGAGGCTCCCAGCAGCCCGCTCTCTCTCGGGTTTGTCTGTTCATTGGATCCTCTTGAACGCCCTCCCCCCAACATCTCTTAGGCACCGGTGCCTGCTGTTTGTAAGGTTTCAGATGACCTACGAGCAACACTTTCCCTTCCTGGCTCTTAAGGGTTTTAAGAAGGAACAGGAGGAAAAGTCAAGGCAAAGTGTGTTTAGCCCGGATGCACAACTGCTTCTCACTAACAACACTTTAATCACTCTTCAGATGAGGCTCTAGTGCAACCTGCAAGAGCAGGGCTTGTCCCAAGACGGATCAGAACTTGTGCTCACTTTAAGTGACTGGGATGGTGCTGGCCAGGGCGGGCAAGAGAATGGCTTGCAAGGAGCTTGGCTTCTGACTTCGCAGATGAAGCCGGTATTTAGGACACCTCTGGTCTCCCGGCTGACTGATAGCTTTTTCCCTATCAGAAAACAAATCACAAGTCGGCAGAGATAGGGGCCCTGGGCCTCAGACTGCTCTAGTGCGGCTTGGAATCCAGGGGAGCTCCGAAGCCCTGGCCAGACAGCATGCCGGGAGCTTGGCTCACGAGTGGCCTGGACAGTTGGGGGGCAAGACAGGGCTCAGCTAAAGCTTTCAGAACCCCAGGTCGCCACGCCAGCTCACACACCCAGCATGGCCAGCGCTAGGCTTTCCACGCGCAGCTCCTGTGCCCTAGTGCGGGCTGCGAACTGCTGCAGCTGAGCGTGGCAAGCCGCGAGCCTCAGAGGCGCGGGCTGTCGGTGGGGAGTTTGCTTGTCTGTCAGGCGGTTACCCCAGCTTTATGTCAGGCCTATTTTGTCCCTCTGCGAGATTGATAAATGACTTATTTGAGGGCACGCTGGAAACTTCCCGCCTCCAGATCCCAATCGTGTCATGTGCAAAGCGTGCGTCCGAACGCTAAGTGCAACAACTAACACAAACTACAACAGAGTGGAATCTCTCTGTCCACCCTTGCCTCTTGTCTCCCCCTTCAACCTCCTTTCTTCCTCTGTAGCCTTCCTTTTAGCCGTCTAACTGACGCTAACTTACAAGCGCAAACAGATTCTTCAAGAGTAAATAAAATAAAGGGTTGAAAAATTTCTCAGAACCCCGAATTCATTCCACCCTTTTCAGTACATCCCTTTACCTCAAAGGTGTCCAACCCATATTTCACCCCCATCTAACGGGCACGTGAGTAGATAATTTCACTCCCCGGTCCCGATTTTCGACAGGAGTCCATCATTGGAGGTTCGGGTAGTGTACTGAGCAAGCGCTGGGCAATGCTGCTTCCCGACCTGAGCTCGGGAAGGTCTGCAGGCAGTCGAGGAGGTGGAAGGCGGATGGTGACGCTTAGGTGAACTTCTTTTTTCCTGCACACCCACCTAACTGGCCTGATTTTTTTCTCTCTCTCTCTCTCCCTTTCCTCCTCTGTCCTTTTCAATATTTGAATTCTGTGCCTGCCAAAAGTTTCCCACAGGGCACACACTTCAGAAATACACACTGACAAGGTTGTTCGACTCACAAGGGATTAATATCCTCTCCCATTCAGATGAATCGGAGAAGGTCCTAGAATGTGCGCGGCAGACGATGGCGAAGGGTCTGCCGGTGTACTCGCATCTCATAAATACTCTGTCAAGACACGTTTCAACCTTTGATCTGATTGAATTGGAGGGACTCAGAAAAATTCTTGTCTCCACAGTACCTTTTGTAAAAGTCTCTAATCTCCTAGGTATGAACATTTAAAGTGCTTTCCAGCTCCTGAGGCTCGGGTTCTATGGAGTGTTTATGTCCACACTGCCTCTTTAGTAAGCGCTGCTGTTAACTGTGCCCAGGGAGAGGACCGTTCAAGCTGAGCCTGGAGGCTCTTCAGCATTTGTCAGGAAAGCCAAGGCCCTCTTTAAGAGCCACGTTATCAAGAAATCTTGCTGCTATTTTTCACCCAAGATGTCAAACCAACGTGTGTTTTATGTGGCTTTAAGTATTAGAGTCTGAGATGTCTTGCCCAATAAACTTTTAAGTTTGTCATTCAGACTTCGAAATCGTATCAATCCTATATCAAACTAATTTCTTTGGCCATGTCGGGGTGCGCGAACTAGAGAAGGGTGACCAAGAAATGATGTTTGTAGCATATATGGTCACTATGCCTACAATTGAAATAATATTTTTAAAGGTAACCGGGGGCGAATAGTCTTCCTATAAATTCTGAGGTCTGATTGACTGGGACTCAGCCAGTGCGGGTATTGCTTTTAATATCAGACTTAGCGGCCCCAGTGTGAAATCTCTGGCACCTATTTTATTTTTTAAAACCTAAGCCTACCTGTGTTTGCTCATCCTCTTTAAAAGGAAGCTAGGGTGACAGGTCCTATTGATACTATCTATGATCCGTTTCCAAAGCGGAACGATTTGTGCCCCCCCCCCAACATTCCGCCCTTTATGCTACCCCGATCCTTAAAACATCCACTTTTTATCCCGTATACTTTTCCGAGCCTTCCTCCATCCCAGTCTGGGGAGCGCTCCCGGCCGCTGGGAGAACTCCATCATCTGTGTCAGTGAAATGGAAAAAAAAAAAAAAAAAAAAAAAAAAAAAGACCTGCGTCCTGGAAGAGCAAGTGTGAGCCGGGCGCCGCGGTGCACAACGCCCGCAGATGGCTCGCGGCGGCCGGGGCACGGCGATCCAGGCGCCCCAAGCAGTGGCAGGGCGGGGTGGGGGCCGGGGCTGGTGGCCCGGGAGGGGGAGCGCGGGGGCCCCTCTCCTCCTCTCTCCCCAGCCCCTCACCCCCACCCCTTTTATATATATGTATATTTTTTTCCTCACAAGTTCTCTTGCCTCGCTATCCCCCCTTGAATCCGAAGGCGCCTCGCGATTGGGTGCTGGGACCGGGTACGTCAGTGGGACTGTGACGTGCAGTCTTCCTGTTTCCTTCAGCTGTGTCTTAAAGTAAATCTTGTTGTGGAGCGAAGCCCTCAGCTGAGAGAGCGCTGGGAAAGCGAGGCCACTGCAGCCAGGGAAGCCGCGCGGCGCACACAAGCCTCTCCGCCGCGCCCGCTGCGCCTCGGGCCACCGCTCCGCGCTCCAGCCCTCGCCGCTCTCTCTCCCCTTCTTTCCCCGGGCTCCCGGCTCTGCCCTGCGCGCCTCTCCCCTCCCCTCCCTCCTTTCTCCCCTCGCCTCTCAGCACTCGCCCAGATCACTCGCTCCCGCACAGACTCACCGACCCCTGGGCCAATTATCACCAGTAAGACATCACCGCGTGCGCGCGTGGGTTTCTTCTCTGCCCGCAAGAGAAGAAGAGAGTGAGAGAGAGTGAGAGAGAAAAGAAAGAGAGAGTGGCTGCGCCCCGCTGCTGCCCGCACCGCGTAAGTATCTTCACCCGGTTGCTGTCCCCTCCCCTTTTCCAGAATCGCTCGCACTGGCTCGTTCTTGAATGGGAAAGAGAGAGAAGAGCCTCCCGTTACTCACACCCGTGTAAACATTCTTTTTCCAAGGGGGGAAATGGTGTTATTTACATGAATCGCGATCAAATAGCCTCTAAAAACAGTTTTCTAAGCAGGAGGCTCAGTGGAACTCCGAGCTCCGCTCTTCCCAGTTAACGAAGAAGAGTAAGTGACCTGCTTGGCTTTTATTTCTTTCTCGCGCCTGCCGGTGACTGGGTTGATGGTGGCGATGGGGGGAGGCTGGCGTTGCTGGACTTGTCGCTGATCTTGTCACCTTTTGTGTACTGTGTCTGGGATGCGCTGAGGCTCTGGCTTTCTTTTATTTTGTATTATTTTAATTTATTTTTCTTGCACTCTTTTCAGGGAAGGGGGCTGCGAGGGGGACGAGTCCCTTTTGGTTGTTGTTCTTCTACATTTTTTTTTCCTTGCTATCTTCCCAGCTTCTTTCTCTTCTCCGGGAGTTGAAACTCCAGGGCCTGTCCCCGAGTCCTTCTCCCTTTGTCTTGTTTATTCTAGCTGCCTTTCTTCCCGGCTTTCCCTATTTGCTTGGTGTTTGCATACCTTTCACTTCTCCTTTTTTCACCGGGGCAGAGGGCCGGCCGTGGGGAAGAGGGCGGGGAGGGGGGGGCGCCCGGTGACTTTCCTCTGTGTGCTCAGAGCGGGGAGCTTGCACCCAGCTCTGCAACTGAGGAGAGACGAGTTGGGGGACGGTCCGGTCAGGAGGAGAGAGCGCGGTGCCCCTCCACCCAGTCTGCTCGCCCCGCGCCGGGAAGCACCGAGTAGGGGGAGTTTGCCCGAGAGCCTCAGGGGTCGCTAGTGGGGCGACCTGGACGCCGCACCGAAGAGGGCCGGCCCGGGTCGGGGTGTGCTTGGGCCGCCCATAGGCGAGAAGAAGCTCCCAGCCATTACTGGCACGCTTGGGTGGTGGGCAGCTGCGCCCTGGCCTCGCTGAGTGCCGCTACTCTGCTGCCCCAGTTCCTAGGACTGGGGAGGGAGGAGAAGAGTCCAGCAGAGTGGAGAGGTGAGAGTGATTGTTGCTGAGAAGAACGGCGAGGAGGGCGGGAGGAAGGGGGAGAGCTGCTATCTTGCCTGAACAGACAAGGAGAAGAGACGGGGGAGGGGGGCGGTAGACCTCACCCAAAGTCCAGCTGAGCAAGTTGTCGTTGCCTTTGCTGTGCCAGCCGGTTAGTCCTGCTAAACTGAGCGCCTTTACAGAGAGCAATGGGGGCCGGGAGAGAAGCAGCAAGCCACACTCAGGCTCTCTCACCCCTGCCCAGCTTCTTGGGAAGTTGAGTCCTCCGGGCGGCTCAGAGCAGAAGCAGAAGGAGGGGCTGGGAGACAGTCTTAAGTAGCCCAAGGTTGCTGGTTGGAGCGCGAAACGCTGTTCTTGGCAGCCCTGAGCTCTTCTCCGCCTCGGGGAAGGCTGGAACCGCACCTGCTTGCTTCTATTTTTCCTAGAAGATCTGTGTTGTCTCCTTAAGCTAACGAAAACAGAGCAAGCCCAGGGTGGCCTCCTCTCTCAGAGTCTCCTCTTGTTCTCCCTTTCTGAGCTCTCCCTGCTTTTTACCACCCCCCTCCCCATGCCCCTCTCTTAAAAAAAATCATTTCCTCTCCTAAACCAGTCAGGCAAAAGTCTGTTACCAGAATGCACATGGGCAGGGCTGGACAGGTGTGTTGTGTCAAGAAAGACAGGTGCAATTTGCCTGGGGTCTGTGTTTCTGTACAGCTCCAGACCACAGGCTTCAGGGATGAAGAGGCTCCTGAATTTATGGTGGCTCTCTTTAACGGGATTGTGAGGCTAATGGCAATCAGGCTCTTGGCTGGTATGTCTGAGCCCCTGCTGCGAGAGGGTTTTTTTTTTTTTTTTTGAGGGGGGTTAGTTTGTATTTGTGTGTTTGTCTTAAGGATGTTGGCAGGTGACTGCTGAGGTCATATCTCAGGCTTCTGTCTGCCAGCCTGCCAAAAGCAACCCCCCCAACTTCAGGGCAGCAGGTGGAAGGAGTTGACTTTCTCTTTGCTTCCCTCCAGTTTATGCCTCTCTGGCAAGTTGGTGCTTAGAAGGGGGGTTGGGGGAATCTCCTGTGTGTGTGTGTGTGTGTGTGTGTGTGTGTGTGTGTGTAGGACAGCAATGAGTAGTTTGTAACTGCCTAAAATACCAAAGCCAGTTCACAACTGTGACTGCTATTAAAGCTTGTCTTTGTGGTGTTTTTTTCTCTCCCTGCCCCCAAAAGAATAAGTGTGTGCCTAAACTCTTTCAAGCCCTGTGTTAAATACTCTCATAAAGTGAACCGTGCCTGCCATTGTATCAGACATGTGCCAGGTGTCCTAGATAGGACTTTGATGGAGAGGGGGAATCTAAGTCTGTGAGAGGGAGCTGGGCTTTTGCTATTTGATGGAAGATCTGGGCAGCCAGTTCTATGAAGAGTTTCTTGCAAGAACTTCTGAGTGTTTTCAGACTGAAACAGGCTGCTTGCAGTGAGAAAGAAGAAAGTCTGCTTTTGTGCAGGAGAGATGTTGGGAGTTCTATGTAAGTTCTTAAAACGTAACCTTCTGAGGCCGTGTCTCCTGTTTGAGTTGTATGGGAATAGGCCAGATGATAAACATTCTTGTTGGTTAGTTTTGTTATTTGGGGTTATTTGTCTTTGTTTCCATAAAAATGAAAGATACATGTCACTTAGTCTTTTAACTTAAACATTAGTCACCCCCCTTCTATAACTTTCTTTGTATGCTTTTGAAGATTTTAATAATTAAAATGTTACCTATGGCTATCTTTATATACCTTATTTTTAATAGGCATTAGCCATGCTTGGCACTTATTAATATTTTATGTGCCTGTCCTGCAGAATTCTACTTATTTTCGTCATTACTTTGTGAAGAGAAAATCTTGCATATGCAACATGTATCATTGCTCTCCATGTGTTCATGGCTAGCCTGGTTCCTTTGCAAGCAGGTTGTGCAACTTCCACACCTAAAACTGACTCACTTTGTAAGTTACCAGGCCCTTCTTATTCACCCAACTCTTAAGCTCTCTCTCCACAGACCGCCTGTATCATTTCAAGTATGGTTTCAGCTACATACTATCAGTGCTATCAATATAAGTTTTGCTACTTAGAATTTTAAAGGAAATTATCAAATGTTGTCAATGCTATACTATGAAAACAGTATGCATGGTGATGTGTTGTTATAGATTTAAAATACAGTATTTGTATAAATTAGAAGGGTCAACATACAAGAAATTTCTTCAGTATGATTGCATAGTCCACCAAGCTTCAAAAGATAATCCTGACCATTTTGGTCTTTCTGCAAAAAGAAAAAAAAAAAAGTGCAAGTGTATTTTTTAAGATTATTTCTCACACTCTTTTATTTGCCCGATTTGATGAATTGCAACTTTTAAATGAGTGAAAATCAATATGTTGGGCAGATCTTTAAAAAATGTTCTGTGTTCATTTTTCAAGTTAAAAATGAATGGAATTTTAGATAAGATGAAGACGACCAAGTGAAATGGTTATGGTTTAAAAACCTCTTCTTTTAAAAGGAAATTTAATTTTTTTGTCAATAAGATCACAACCTGTCAAAGTATTAACTTGTGCCAAGTAAGTTTTTCAAAAATGTCAAAGGCTTTCTTCACCTTGTAACATGCAGAAATATCTCTAAGTCAGAAGTTGCTACTTAGCAGAAACACAGGGAAGGGACAGCTAGTGACTCTCTCTCTCTCTCTGTGTGTGTGTGTGTGTGTGTGTGTGTGTGTGTGTGCATGTGTGTGTACGAAAGTGTATCTGTATGTATGTGTGCAGGTGTGTATATGCATGTGTGTGTGCATGTGCACATGTGCAAATCAAAGCTTCCGATTTTCCCCTGTTGAATTCAGGCTGATTTTCAGAATGACTTAAACTATTGTTGATGCTGTTCCACTTGAAACTACATGACTAGCTTAAATCATTAGAAACCCCCTTTTAAGGTGTCTTTGTAAAAGAAATAAAATCCAAGTCATTTCTTCAAATAATTTTATCAACCTGGACAGATAGCTGAGCAACTCTGGTGGGAAGTCATGCCAGCCTTACACTCCCCATGCCTCATAAAAGATTTCTCTGAACTATCTGGATAATTACCATAATGAAACACTTCTTTGTCTAGAATCTGGGCTCCAGATAGATGTAGTAAAAGTTACACACCCCCTCCCCAAAATAAGTTCTTTATTAAAGTCGAGCCCTGCACCACTTCACTTCGTATTGCTGTGTTTCTTTGAAAAATTCTTTACTGAAAAACTGTTTTGTTTGGGTTTTGGGGTTTTTTGTTTTGTTTTGTTTTTGTTTTTGTTTTTGTTTTTTAACAAAAACACGAAGTCAAAAGTACCCTCTGCGTGGATCTTCTTTTTGAGACAGAATGTGGGTTTCAAGGAGGACCCTTTTGGAGCAGTGAGACCTGCTCACTTCTTGAGTAGCTTTCCTGCTTCCCCCTCCCCAGCAGTGGCATCTGCTGCTTTATGCTGTCTATTGTACAAGGGTTTCAGAGCGTGTGTGTAGGCTGCGGACCAATCCGTGCAACACATGTTCAATAATTTAACATTTTAACATTATTTCCACCTGAATTCAGGAGAGCTTTATAAGACACATGTATTTGGGCAGTGATCCTTTGGGTCCAGAGTCTATTGTCACTATTTTTCCATCTTCTTTATAATGTTTCTCAGCAAGACTGGCCCAATGGCTTTCTATTGCCTGCTTAAACCCCAGATCAATGTTAAAGTGAAAAACATTATAAGAATCCATAGTAATTGGAGTTGACAAACCACAGTTTAGTTCACATGCTAAGAGATGTTACGTTGTTGGGTGGCTTCGTGGGTTGACACTGTGGGTGACTAAGTCCTTATGCAGCATCCTGGAAACTATGGGTTGGAAATTACAGGAACCCTTGGAAAATGTTCTCACCTGTCTTCCTTTTACCATGGCCACTTAAGAGCACATTTAATGTGAGAAAAAATATTTTTATATATTCTGTTTAATGAAATATGGTATGATACTAGGCCAGCCAGCTATTATTATTTAATCTTGCCTATAATTTCCCTAGATTATGGCCCTGGTGTGCCTGGCCACTCTCCTTTTACTTCTAAGTTTAAATCATAAAGCTATTTGGAAAAATAAATTAATGTATATCTATCAAAATAATGCCCTATCTTGCTGGATAAAATAATTTTCCCCACTTATTTTGTTCTTTATATTTGTTGTTTATATCTATCTCAGCTGGATATTTTACAGGAAGACCTCAAGTATTGGTATTCTTCTTGCCCAAAATAGAAATAAATCACTATTTAATTTTTAAATGATATCTGATTAAAATTTTTTTTAAAAAACCAGTTTAGTTGGGTGAATTTGGAGGGAGTTACATCATATTGGTTCTCAATGGATCCAGTGTGTATGCTTAATTAATATTTATTCTCCAGTGAAGATACAGAGTGGGATCATCCTACTTTGGGAAGAACCCGGTCTCCTCTTGGCTCTGGTTTAAGGCAGGGATGCAGCTGTTGATACCTAGGCAACATGAGCGGAAGTGCAGTTGATGTGAAGGTGAATGGCAGCTGGGGGAGGAAGGATGGCTGGGATGACCTTGTGCTCATCAACACACTGGCATGTCCTCCGGGATCTTCTGCTCCAGAGGTGCTCTCCAGAGTCCAAGATGGGTGGGAGAGAGGAACCATCTGTGTGGCACAGTGAACAGGGCAAGATACAGCGAGGAGGAGGTTCTTCCAGTCTTCACCGGAGGTCTGTGGGCCTTACAGGGGATATTGAAGGGGAAAAATAGATATGCACATGCATACAAATGATGTAAAAATGTTGAAATGATGGCAAGAAGTCCTGGTTTCGAAAGCTGCTGTATGCACAAAAGAATCTTCCTGGGAAATTGTCCCCTTGCTCCCGTCCTTACCCTGACCTGACAGCTGCTCCTGCATTACCTATCAGACTCAATGTGCTGCCAGAAACATATGTGTTGCTGTATTTCGTCACCTCCAAACCAATTGTATTAGTAGTGGGAGAGGAGTCTCGGTTGTTCTGAACTTAATGTTGGACTTAAAGGCATTTAGATCGCTCACTCCAAACCAAGTTCAGGATATTTTGTCTTGAACTATTTTGCCCTCAGACATACTAAGATTTCTAGAAAGAAATAACATCTTGCCTTCAAGATATGCCAAAATTGGCTCTTTTAAAAAACATTTTGTCATCAGATAACAAACAAACAAACAAACACCAAGAGCAAACACAGCATGGTGAAATATTTATCATGAAAAAAGAACCCTAAAAATCAAGAAACAAAACCAAAAAACACCAACATATTATTGCCATATAAGCATGGAATATTTTCTTGATTATTTCAGGTTATTTCATGCTGAAATTATGCCTATTTGCATGGGTAGTCATTCTTTAGAACTATCCACAGATGCACTCCTAGGGAGCACGTAGATGTTTTTACAGGTGAACCGAAAGAGATGGAGCAAATCCAAGCACTCCACACGCTGCCTTTGGCAATGGACCCTGTTATTGTGAAGCTGTGCTCTGTTAAGCAAACGTGAAGTTCAATATCAGATAAACCCGGCATGAAGGCAGTATTTTCATTTTCTTCATAAAACGTTAATTGTAAACAAAAAAGATGTGCTGTCTTTTGCATGCATATAAAATTTGGGGTTAGCACTGCTAGTTACTAAGTGGCACAATGTATCCAGGGCCTTTGATAAAATGTAGGCAAGGGTGTTTCCTTTTTACATCTTGTTGTCCCCCCCCACACACACATACAATGCTAGTTTGCATAAAAAGAAGCTACCTCCCTTTCTCATATATTTGATTGATATTTTGTTTCTTTCTCCAGTGGCTTCTTCTGTTTAGTGCCCCCCATCCCTTGACTTGACAGAGGCAATAAGAACCAGGAATGGTGTGTGATGAAGAGTTTCTTAGCCATTTGAAGTATTGTTTTGACAGATTTACCAGAACAAATGTAGTATTGCATATATGTGTGTTCTTGCCTGGTTCAATAATGCACTGTTACACATACTGTGCGTTAAGTACTGTGACTCCTAAAAGCATGGCAACAGTCAATCTACCTTTCTAACAATTGAAGTCACCAAAAGGATAATGTGACCCTTTCTAAAAATCTCTGTGTTAGGTGTACACTCAGCCATAGAGACCATCTCCACCTGTGAATTCACTGATCAAAACCCATAACTGTACTAAATAAGCAGTATTGAGCAGTGAGTGTCTGTGCCTTCATCTCAGTACTTAACATACCACTTACGCTGAAGATGTTGGTCGCTACATTCTTCCCAGGTTACGTGTGTCAAAGTTGCTTTTAAATTCTGTAAGGAAATAGCTATGTCTATTTCAGCCTTCCCTCCCCTTCCTTCACTAACAGAAAAGCCACCGTGGTTTCCAGATCAGATTTTCATCCAAATTTCACACAGCCTCAAAATGTCACCCTGTTTCTTAAGAGTAACCCACTCCCCTCTTCTTTTATAATAAGAGTCCCAACACCCCCACATTTAATCAATTGCTCATCAGAGGCTATGTTCTTATAATCTGCCATTTCTTCTGAAGATAAACAGTATCATTTTAGGCATTTGTGAAAGAGAATCATATTACTGGTGCTTAAGCAGTTTTTGCTTTTTTTTTTTTTAATCTTAATCCATCTTAAACCAGTGGAGCAGAAATATTTAAAAATGTTTCATTTCAAGCAGAGTTCATGATAAATTGCAATAATTGTGATGTGCCATAAATCCCAGAGCCTATGCATTTTGCATTTGATTCAGGATTGAGGTCAGGAAATTTGGAGAAATTTAAAGAAAATGATTCATCAGCCCTTTTGTTCTGTTGGCCAGGGTCCCGGGATTCTTGAGCTGTGCCCAGCTGACGAGCTTTTGAAGATGGCACAATAACTGTCCAGTGATGCCTGACCATGACAGCACAGCCCTCTTAAGCCGGCAAACCAAGAGGAGAAGGGTTGACATTGGAGTGAAAAGGACGGTAGGGACAGCATCTGCATTTTTTGCTAAGGCAAGGGCAACATTTTTCAGTGCCATGAATCCCCAAGGTTCAGAGCAGGATGTTGAATATTCTGTGGTGCAACACGCAGATGGGGAAAAGTCGAACGTACTCCGCAAGCTGCTGAAGAGGGCGAACTCGTATGAAGATGCCATGATGCCTTTTCCAGGAGCAACTATAATTTCCCAGCTGTTGAAAAATAACATGAACAAAAACGGTGGCACCGAGCCCAGTTTCCAAGCCAGCGGCCTCTCTAGCACAGGCTCCGAAGTACATCAGGAGGATATATGTAGCAACTCTTCAAGAGACAGCCCCCCAGAGTGTCTTTCCCCTTTTGGCAGGCCTACTATGAGCCAGTTTGATGTGGATCGCTTATGTGATGAGCACCTGAGAGCAAAGCGCGCCCGGGTTGAGAATATCATTCGGGGTATGAGCCATTCCCCCAGTGTGGCATTAAGGGGCAATGAAAACGAAAGAGAGATGGCCCCGCAGTCTGTGAGTCCCCGAGAAAGTTACAGAGAAAACAAACGCAAGCAGAAGCTGCCCCAGCAGCAGCAACAGAGTTTCCAGCAGCTGGTTTCAGCCCGAAAAGAACAGAAGCGAGAGGAGCGCCGACAGCTGAAACAGCAGCTGGAAGACATGCAGAAGCAGCTGCGCCAGCTGCAGGAGAAGTTCTACCAGGTCTATGACAGCACAGACTCTGAAAATGATGAAGATGGCGACCTGTCTGAAGACAGCATGCGCTCGGAGATCCTGGATGCACGGGCCCAGGACTCGGTGGGGCGCTCAGACAATGAGATGTGTGAGCTGGACCCAGGGCAGTTCATCGACAGGGCGCGAGCCCTAATCAGGGAGCAGGAGATGGCTGAGAACAAGCCTAAGCGAGAAGGCAGCAACAAAGAAAGAGACCATGGGCCAAACTCCTTGCAGCCAGAAGGCAAGCATCTGGCAGAGACCTTAAAACAGGAGCTGAACACGGCCATGTCACAGGTTGTGGACACAGTGGTCAAAGTCTTCTCAGCCAAACCCTCTCGCCAGGTTCCTCAGGTCTTCCCACCTCTCCAGATCCCCCAGGCCAGATTCGCAGTCAATGGGGAAAACCACAATTTCCACACGGCCAACCAGCGCCTGCAATGCTTTGGTGATGTCATCATTCCGAACCCCTTGGACACCTTTGCCAATGTGCAGATGCCTAGTTCCACAGACCAGACGGAAGCCCTTCCCCTGGTGGTCCGCAAAAACTCATCCGAGCAATCTGCCTCTGGCCCGGCCACTGGTGGCCACCACCAGCCCCTGCACCAGTCGCCCCTCTCTGCCACCGCAGGCTTCACCACCCCTAGCTTCCGCCATCCCTTTCCCCTGCCCTTGATGGCTTACCCATTTCAGAGTCCACTAGGTGCTCCCTCCGGCTCCTTCTCGGGAAAAGACAGAGCCTCTCCTGAGTCCTTAGACTTGACTCGGGACACAACGAGTCTGAGGACCAAGATGTCATCCCACCATCTGAGCCACCACCCCTGTTCACCAGCACACCCACCCAGCACCGCAGAAGGACTCTCTCTGTCACTCATAAAGTCTGAGTGTGGAGATCTTCAAGATATGTCCGACATCTCACCTTATTCGGGAAGCGCAATATCCTTTTATCTTTCCCCTCAAGAACAAGCATAAACAAAATCCCAGGGGAGGTCTGTGCAAAGCTTAGGTTCCCACACTGTATAGGATGATATATGTCAGTATTTCTATGTGTTCTGGGAGGTTTAGTTGTGTTTAGGTTTGGGGACTTTGAGAAGCTTCACTCTGTAGCCCAGGCTGGCCTAGGTCTCCCAAGATACTCAGATGACAGGCATGGACCACAGTGTACAACTTTCTTAAGAATGCTCTCTTTCCTATTACTTACCATGACAGGCTTGTGACAGCCATGTGCTGGGTGTTTCTGATTGCAGAGAAACTTAAAAACCGATCCCAACATCTCTATAACTTTGACAAGTGCTTAATTGCCTCTAGTAACTGTTTCCAAGGTGATTTCCCAACAGTGCTTTTTTTTTTTTTCTGCCTTTCTTCCTGTGTGACTTTCCTGTCTCCTTTCTTGAGAGCAGAGGTGGGGTAGGGGGTGGAGGTGGGGAGATACCTTGTAAATACTGAGTTTTATAAAGATGGTAAGTTTCGTGACAGAAGTAAGGAAAAAAGCCAGTTTTCAGACCCATGACTCCATTAAGAATTCTCACTGCCAGCTGCCTTTGAGACTACAGAGGCCTGACTACATCTCACATAAAGATGCTGTGGTGTGGGACAGATAGCAATGGGTGTGGGGAGGGCTTGCCTTCTTTCTTTAATCTCAAGTGAGACTGTTTTTAAACAAATGGGCAGGTACTGATTTATTCCTATGGTTTTAGGTTCTCTCTCTCTCTCTCTCTTTCTCTCTCTCTCTCTCTCTCTCTCTCTCTCTCTCTCTCCAAGGCTCGTTCATGGGTCCAGGGCAGCTGCCTGTACGCATGAGTGACCCCTGCTCAGCCAAACACAGAAATCTTTTGTCCTAACATACACAAAGCAAATTATTTTTGAAAACGAGAGAACGCAGTTAAATCCCAAACTCAGCTGTATAAAAACGGCCCCTTTAATGACTCTTCTCTGTCCTGAACCTGACTTAGGTAGAAATGCCACTCACGTTTTTAGCAGATCTGTTCCGTATTCGTGTGATTTTTTAATCCATAACTTTTTTCTTCTACAAATCAAGCCTTTCAATATTTAAAAAAAAATTCTTGTGGTTGTTTGTCTTTGGGGTATGGGGGAGAATGGTAGCATTTGGGGGCAGGTGGAGGCATGCCTCTTGTATAATAAATTACCAGATGGATATAAAATTTAGCAATTAAGTTGGCTGTTACTAAATTGAGAATTTTGAGCAATCATCTTGATGACTAGAAATTGACATTTTAGTAGCTTAGCCCACTCCAGAGGCTACATGGATGTTCCAAGTCCACAGGATGGTTGAAATATCGTATCTCACTCCTTCAGGGCAGTGTGATAACAAGAGCTGAAGCCAGGAGCATGAGGACTTCCTGCGCCACTCAGCCCAGCATCTCTTCCCACACCAGCGAAGATAGGAACATCTTGGGCAAAGACAAAGCCATTGAGGTCTCAGAGATGAGTCCAAGCTTGTTTGCTGGTTCAAGACCCTAATATTAAATGCACCAAAAGCTAGGCCTCACAGTTGTGCTCTGTATTACCAGCTAGCAACAAGACTGGAACAGACCTGCTCGGCAGGAGAAAAAGAAAGGAAGAGGACAGGATGGTTAGCGCTTCAGTGGTCGTCAACCTTCCCATAGGACCTTCGTGTTAGGCTAATGGCTAAGCTTAGACCCCTTGCACCTCAGAGAACTGCATTTTAAAACAAACAATAATGTAGCAGTCTCTCTGTCTTCTGTCTCCCATCTCTCTGTCTTTATCTCTCTGTCTTTCGGTCTCCCATCTCTCTGTCTCTCTGCCTCTGTCCTCTGTCTCTCTGACTCTCTCTCTCTCTCTCTCTCTCTCTCTCTCTCTCTCTCTCTCTCATACACACACACACACACACACACACAGTTACACATGCTCACTTTGGTGACCAGTTAATCTAGGCTTTGAAATCCTGAACGTACACTGAAATGTCTCGAATAATAATGCCAGCTTTCTAAGTTTTGGACTTCTTATTATGATTGGACAATAATGATCACCCCCCTTTTTTGTTAGCTTGATTTTATAGGGAAAGAAAAGTCTTTTGGGTTGCTTTAAGTGGTCCTATAAGCTCACTCTGTACCCTCTCTATCTAAATCCCCAGAGGAATTTTGAGGATTGGAAGAGAAAGCAGTCCCTTTCCTTCCCATACACTCATGGCTATAAAGAAAATGTGGAAGCATCATCAGGGAGTGACTGCTCTGCCTCTTTCTGAGCTGTCATGGCAGAAGACAACCGTGTTCACCTGAAATACAGGTTGCTCATCTCTGGGGTTGCTTCCTTCCTTCAGGCTCCACGGCCTCTGGCATCTTAACCATTAGCCATTTTTCCCCACATTTTGGGCTCTAACCTCCAGCTCTCTGCTCTTCTCTATTCATTGTACCTGTAAATGGTCAACTCCTTAAAAGATCAAATTTTGGAGAAAGGACAGGCAAGCCACAACAGGAAACCAGGCTCTCTTTGCACCTGCTTCCTCGCTCAGGGAAGTGGTACCCACAACTCACCTGGCTCAGACACCTACTGCTCTACAGAACCATTTTGTCTATTCAGTTTTAGACAAAAAACAAAACAAAACAAAACAAAACCCCCAAATCTCAGTCTTCGCTTGGTAAAATATTGAGGAGTCATTGCAAGTAGCATTTTACTTCAGTTTTGGTTCTACAAGGCCCTAAGGGGAACAGTGTGAATGGAGAGGGTGGCTGTCTACTGGGACGGTGCGTGGGGATTACACCACCACTGTGTTTTTACAGTTCTTTCAATGGTCACGAATAACTTTTATTTTTAAAACCCTGGCATGCTAGAGTGAACCCAGGGTCTTCTGCATGCGAGGCGAACAACTTGCCCACTGAACAATCATTCCAAGACAACATCACTTCCCTCTTCAAGAACATTTCTTTCTTACTTCAAAGGGTATTCCTGTTTCTCAATGAAATCACTACGATAAAGAGCAGTGGGGAATACCCATTTCTCAACTGACTACGGGTTCCGCTGAGCACATGAGTCATTTATGTTTGAAATACTAGGCTCACAGCCTTGTGGTCATTCTAGAAAGGAGTCCATGTGCTCATGTTTAGTGGAACTTCAGTGCTCCTGGTCAAAGAGCTCATGTCTTGGGTATAAAACAGTGTGTCCAGTATCTTTGCAAATGAATCCGTTTAATCAAATATTAAGTTTTATTCAAATCCCCAGGTTATCAGTCAGCCAATTGTCTTCTTAGAGACGTTTCTTGTCCTTCATCTCTTTTGCATCTCAAGAAAAAATAGCCTTATGTCCGCCTTTCGCATTTGCATCTACCCAGCTCAAGTACAAAGTTGTCAGATGAACCTTTAGGAGATGCTCAGCCGGAGGTCCTCAGCCTGTTTTCTGGGCTTGACATTTGCAAAGAAGGTCACATGATTATTTTGAGGGGCTGCGAAAGAAAAAAAATGTTTTGTGGCATAGATTGATATTGAATTATAAAACACTGGTTGAAAATGATTGTTTTTCGTTGTTCTTTTGGTTTGCTAAGACAAGGCCTCACTGTGTAACCTAGGCTGTCCTAGCCTACAATTCCCCTGCCTCAGCAACCCTCACTCTGGGATTACAGGTGTGAAGTGTGACCTTTGACATTTTGACAAGCCTTGGAGAACCTAGGAATTTAACCTATAGATGAAATCCTGAATGGCTGTAAGCACCTAACCATCTAAAGAAAAAAAGAGGAAAAAGAAAGTCATTAAAACAAACAAATAAAACCTTACACAGCTCTTTGATGATGTCAGACTCCTAAGAGTGATGCCTGGCTCTATTCTGTCACTAAATGAGAGCTTAGGTCTTTTCCATCCATTTGATTTTCTTGAGAAAGTCTCAGAGAAGGGAAAAATCAGCTTCGAAGTGCTTCGGAAATGGGGTAATCCTCTTCCCTGTGTGGAACTGTGGCTTGAAACACAGAGTTGAACTAGGAAACATTTTTTTTTTTCTTCCTGAAGCCTTCAGGGCCTATTCTTCTTGCATGTGCCTTTTTACTGCCCGGGCTGTTCCTCCTGCGGCTGCTCTTTAGGTAAGGTTATATTGTGCTTGGTAAACAAACTGCATTGAGGCTCTCAGGTTGTTTGAACTCTTGGGTTCAGCTGTATCCCTCTCCTTCCCTGATATCCTTTATATGTCTGAGCAGATGTCTTTCATTAATTTATGAATTTATCATCTTTTCTTCCCCCCCCTTCTCTCTTTCTCTCTTTTTTACACCTGGCAGCCGTCTCAAGTTTCTGCAGTTATTGTCTATTTTGCATTACACATAGAATTGAATGTCATCTGTCTTCACAAAGCTGAGCCGCGTGAGCTGCCGGGACAGTGCTTGTTTGCAGCCCCTCCCATCCCCCACCCCTTCACCTCCTTAATATTTATTTGTGCTCGTTTTCTTTCCTGGCCTTGAATGGAGCTTAGCCCATGTTCAGTACAGCTGTATGTTTACTGAATCTATTCCATCGTGAGTCATTGTGCGTGTGTAAGTATCCAGGAAACAGCTAGTGCCTTCTTGGAAGAGCAGTTGCTTTCAGCACAAGCTCTTAAAAGGGAAATTAACCAATTGGTCAGTTCGGATTGATTTTGAGGAGGGAAAAAAAAGGGATTATCTAACTGCTGGCTTTTAAATGTTTCATTAGCTATTTTTAATAGTTTATTAGAAACATATATTTTATGAGAATTTTATCTTAATTACACAGGATTGAGAGGGACAGAGACAGGCTGTGTTCACTTTGGACAGATCTTTCCAGGTATTACCAACCGGAAACATCTTGAAACAAACAAACAAAAAAATGTGAACAATCCAAATCATTACATTAAAAAGCCTCTAAATTCTGATCAAAAGAAAATGGGATTTTTTTTTAATACAAAGAGCTGAAATATCTTAACAAAATTTAGATGCACAGAAAGTCCCAGGGTATTTGCGCAGCCCTGTGCCTCTTTGAGACACAGGACATAACAGTTTGTCTTTTGTGATGGGACCAAATCTTCAAGATTTGGAACTTAGAATCATAGGGCTCTCTGAAAGAAAATATTAGAACCCCTATCAAAGATATTCATCTAAGTTTGGGCTTCCTTAAAACTCTTATCATGAGGCTGGAGACAGCTTGCAGCCATGATTTCCCTCACCCATTTGGACAGATGGCCCTGAAGTGTGCCGGTTCCTCTAGTTGTCCCCATCAGTCTAATGGAGGTTACTAGAGGGCCTTTCAGCTTTTCCTTGGCACAACAAGTATGTCAGTCATAAATTATCGTCTTTGTAATCATTAAGGACCTTAAACAAAAACACAAGTTCAGTTAAGCTGCTTTGGCTTGCACACAGAAAAATCAAAATTTATTTCTTCAGTGTTTATTTTCAGTTACACACACACACACACACACACACACACACACACACACACAGTCGTTAACTTTCCCATTTAAAAACAAGGGGGATCTTAAAAAAAAATACAGCATAGAATATAAAAGAGGGTGTTTGTCTTTGGAACACATTCACGGCAGTGTTTGGTCAGGAGTAGTCAAGAAGAGCTTATCGATATTAATTTGATTGTGTACATCTTTCTGGTCCCCCACTATTCTTACGAATCTACAGTGCCATTCCTAATGGGAGGTACCGGGCACTGGTTCTCTTTCCCAAATATCTATGTCTGTCTGTCTGTCTGTCTGTCTGTCTCTCTCTCTCTCTCATTTTCCACCCTTATTTTTTTCCCACTCTCCTTTAAGAGATAGTCCTTAGAGGAGCCTCCAGGAGGACCCTTAATTGACCTTGTGGGGACCGCATTGATTTTCTCCACGTGCATCTTCATCTCTGATAAATTATAAAGCCATTAATTTGCTGAGGAAATGGCAGGGCCAGGCTGCGGCACAGATGTGACCAGAGCCATCCCAGCTCGGAGCCTGCTGAGGAGTGCCAAGAATCTGGGAGAGATTCGGGCAGCCTGGATTGTTATGGTTAGCCTGCCGTTCTCCTGGGAACTGTTTTCGTTGCCACTGTTTACAGATCTAAAAGGTGATGATGTTTCTAGATAAATAGCCCTTCTTATTTGGGGTAAGTGGCTACTTATTGATCTACTAACCCACATGTATTGATTTGTTAGCCCCCAACTTTTTATGTCATTCTCAAAGGAGTTCGCTATAAATCCAGGATGGGCACATTGTATTTGGTGTTGGACCGTTGCTTTAACAAAAGCGACACCCCGCTCCTGCTCTCTCCTGCCAGGATACCCCTCCCAAGTTGGAGCTGTTATTTTAAAGGAAACAGATCAAAGACAATCGAGACAAGACTGGAGAAACGGAGTCTTGAAGTTTCACTGTGTTAGTCCTAGAAGGTGAAACTCGAAGCTTTCATAGTCCTGTTTAAAATAACGTGTTGTGTAGCTACCTTTACCCGGGCCAGCTTGATCATCTGATGCAAACTGCAGAGTGTAGAGAAAAGGGCAGAGAGAAGACAGCTGTAGAGAAGGAAGGGAGATCCTAAACTAATACCCTGCAGTGGGCTTTAGGCTGGCTGTCTCCTTAGCAACAAGTGTATGGATAGCATACTGGATTTTAAGCGGAGAGGAGGGTTCAGACATTTCCACCAGGCAGGAGCCAAGAATCTGTAGCTGAACTGTGCATCCTAGCTCTTCCCTTTGGCAACCCGAAACAGGCAGCGGATATTCTGAGCACAAGGTTGTGGGTTAGTGATGGATTCTGGAAGCCATATGGATGACCACCCAGCCTTCCCAGGGCTGCTTACGGGGACTGGACACATTGTCAGTGTGTGTGGAGATGGGGACAGGAGGGCCACACCCTTTTGTTTAATCTTGTTTGTGCCTTAACCGGTTGCATCCCACATGCAGGAAGGGCTATCACCCAATCACTTGAAAAAGGCAAAGCTCATGTTCTTTTACACCCGCTACCCCAGCTCCAACATGCTGAAGACCTACTTCTCGGATGTGAAGGTAGGGACTGGTTTTCTTACCCGTCTTTCATTGTCTGTGGATGCAGTGGGGATCTGGGCTCTTGGGAGTTAGTGGAGATGAGTGTGGGGCCCACTTCTGACTGCACCCATGACGTGATTGGCTGTTCTCCTTGTCCGTTTTGTCTGAAGGTGTGAAGCAAAGTTACCACTCGTCCATTAAAGCCCAGGGATGTTTCCTAAGTCACATGGGTTTTCAGTACAGTCCAAGAGGCATTGCCTCTGTCTTTACATGTTTTAATAGCTTCTTGTATGAATCTCCACTGGATATGTCTGGACCTGCCAGGGGGAAAAATAAAAGATTTCCACCCCCCTCTGCAACAGTAAACTGCTTCTGTTTTTGTTGGTTTTTCCATATTTGTGCCCCTGAAAGCTAACTTTTAGCACCTCCTTCCCCTCCTGTCGAAAGGAGTGTACATTGAAATTCTCTATGCACTAGCTGCTTAAAAACAAAAGTGATGATTGTCTCTTATTTACAACTTAATTTGTTGTTGATGTGGAGTACACTGAGCATAAGGGGATGAATAAAGTGACAGATTCAGGACACATTATTCAAATGAGGATATGAAAGCTGTCGGCCTACAGCTGCAGCCCCCTCGTTCCACGGAATACTGGGACCTCCTGGTTCTCTCTGCGCATGCGTGCGCATGTGTGTGTGCGTGTGTTTGTGTGTTAAGTGTGTGTGTGTCTCTGTGTGTATGTGTGTAAGTGTGTGTGTCTGTGTATGAGTGTGTGTGTATGAGTGTATGAGTGTATGTGTCTGTGTCTCTCTGTGTGTGAGTGTGTGTCTGTGTATTTGTGTGTGTGAGTATGTATATGTGTGTGTGTCTGTATGAGTGTATGTGTGTGTGAGAGAGTGTGTATGCATGTGTGTCTGTGTGTGTTGTGTGTGTTTGAAGTAATTATTTGCATCAACTTGATGTGTTAAACATCTGTAACTTTTTTTTAAACATAGACTGGGTTTTGATAATGACAATTACAGTATCATTATCCAAGGAATTTTATAAACTTTACATTAGCTGAAATTAGTTTAAGGGGTTGGTGGTCCCCTGCCTACCTCCATGTATACAAATTTTGATTTGTTCAGCCAAGATCTCTCAAGCCACCAAGATATGCCTGCTCTTGCATCTCTCCCTCATTCAGAGCTTGCCTGCATCTCACGCCCAAGAAAAGCCCATGTCTTCAGTTTGCCTATTGGTTCCCACCACTGTTATTTAATTTGGCTTTTAGGGGAAAGTTTTGTTTTCCCTCTTGTTGGCTTCTAAACTATGTATCAACTTTTGCTTTTTCTTTCTTGGTGTGCTTCTTAAGTGACAGTATGTTCTTTTCCTCATCCAGTAACATCCAGCTGCCAAAGTAGCCTAAGGTTGACAGAGAAACCATAGGTACTCAACAGACTGGTGCCAGAGGGAGCCAGGAAAAGACGTGCATTTGGAGGTGGCTCTCTACAGTAGACCTACTGGTTGGAACAAGTGATTCAGAGCTGTTCAGTTTTAGTTTCAATCACAGAAAAACTCAACTGTTTAACAATGGGACAGGACATAGCCATGCTCAAAGTTCATACTCAAGAACTGAACAATGGAGATAAACAGACACACACACACTCAGAGAGAGAGAGAGAGAGAAACATACTGAGAGTGATACATGGAGAGAGAGAGAGAGAGAGAGAGAGAGAGAGAGAGAGAGAGGCATACACACATGCACACACCACAAAATAATTTTCATAATGTTATTAGTAAATGTAGCCACACTCATAACTACCTTTCACTGTCACTTAGATGTGCCCAAGCACCTTCTAGGACCTGGCCAACCTGTCTTTGGTTCTAAGGAGGGCTGTAATTTTGTGTAGCATGTGCACACATGTGTGCCTCTTGCTACCTCCTGATTCATCTCTTACTGCATTGCTTTGTTGCATTTTTATAACATTATTACATTGCCTCATATATTTTTATACAACACCTTTGCCCAGAGGCAGACCAGAGAACTTTATAAATACAGGGGTCACTCACTCAGAAGCAAAATGAGCCTCCACGGGGGGTGGAAAACCCAAGCCACTTTGAGCCAAACAACACCACTCAAAATAAGATACAGACATTAAAAACGTTCCAGGCTCTATGCATTTGCATGGATGATGCTTAGCTGAGGTGAGCGATAGAATAATCTAAGGGAAAAAGAGCTTTTCGTTCCTTCAGAAGGGTACTCTGTCCATGCCACGATAGAATGCCCGGGTAAATGTTTTATTTTTAAAAGCACTAATATTCAATTACAGATTTGATCCATACTTTAACCACACTCCGTTTCTCCAAACGGAGGCTAAAGTGTGAGTTTAGATGAATATTAATTATCCTCCTTGATGAGAGGAAGCGGTTGCATGTGAGACCCACTGCAGAAAACCAGGGAAGCTCATTCCTCTTTTATTTTTGGAACAAATTAGACATTTTAACTTTCCTAATTACATCTTTTAACTTGGCTAGTAATGAGTGAATTTGTATTCCTTGAGCTGATGGAAGAAGCGGTGGTGAGGACGTGCTCAGGAGCATTTTAAGTGGGGTGCTTCGGAACCTTCAGAGGACGACAGCAGAGCAGGCTGAGACTCCCCTAAAGAGAGAGGGATTCTGAGTGTTGAAGTCTGAGTATTGATTCTCCACCTGCACACAAACATGTGCACCTTATTCTGTAGCGCACATAGCCACATAAATCATATCCATTTTTTTCTAAGGCTAAGAGGACTAAATGATGTGGTATATATGCGTGCACAAAGTCCAGTTTTATTGGACTTAAGGTCCAAGATACCACTGCAGAATTGGGAGTGCCCTGGGAATGGAGAGAGGGACCCTAGAATTTCATCAGAAACATCACTCAGTTATCTTAAAAAGTCATACAACACTTGGCTGTGGCACATTCATCTAAAAGAGTCAGTCCTAACCCAGTAAAATATACTTTCTTCAGGTTGCTGAGTCACTCCCACTTCAAATAGTGACTAGACACTAGTTTTGCAGTAAAACCTAACCCAGAGAAACAGTGCATGCAGAGAATATTTACTTCCTTGAGTTAGGTGTTACCTAGATGCCTGTCATAGCCGTAGCTGGAGATCAGGTGGTAGATGGACTTCATCCTTCAGGGAGCAACCGAAGGTGAGCCCAGCCTGCAGGAGGCACACTCAGATGTGTTGGTGTGGGAATGACGGAAATCTGGAGACAAATTCTGGACCACCATGGTTTAACTGTTCCAGTGAGAATTATAAGTTGAGTGCTCTCTCAGAGAACCCAGCCCCATTCCCTCCGGAGGACACTTAGGCAAGCAGGTCCACCCATTGTGATTTCAGGTCCATGGAGAAGAAGAGTGTAAATGCACGAGAGATGCCAGGATGGAAGGGCCGCTGCGCCTTCCTGTTCACTGCCGGATGATTTTAACGTACACACCAATAACTCCTACACCACTAAGTACAGCAGATTCCGTGTCGTTTCAGCTTTGAAGAGCAGACGCTCACAGGCTTCCAAGCCTGCAATGTTAAATGATGTATCTCCTCTCCTCCACCCCCGAGTCAACCGCTGCCTAGCTGGGTTAAGGTGTCAGCTTGATTTGTTTTATACATCTTTTGACCATGCTCATTGAATATTTAGGAAGTTTCTCCAGCCCATATTGAGGCTGAGATGTCCCGTGGGAAGCATTAATCAAAGTCACAGAGACTCGTACACTCTGGAAACACAGCCTCTTTATTGAAGCGATTAGTTTGTGCAGTAACACATTAACACACCACAGAGCTTGCCTTTATAGAACAATTGATCCTTTGCTCACAAAGCACGACACGGAGTGCTCGGAATTAACTCTTTTAAAGTTGAATACTTTTCCTCCTTCCACGTGAAGATCTAGAGAACGGGCCGCTTGCGTTTTGCTCTCAGCCGGGAATGAAAAAAAAAAAAAAGCCAGCACATTTCATTTCCCTTGTGTGGCTGGCGGGGAAAGCCCCGCTCTTGGGTACTGCTCATTTTGCCTACCTCGTGTTTGGAGTCTGTTGTTCCTGCCCATTCTCTCTCTCTCTGGTATTTCCACCGTCCAACAATGTGCTTTAAATCTCCCTTTATGTCGCACTCGTACAGAATGGCAAGGGCACTTACTTTTTTGTCTCTCTCCATTAGGTCATTCACGACCATTCTAGAAAAAAAAATACCCTTCTATTTTTTTCCCCCTACAGTACTCTTGTCCATATGAGACAATGTCTTGTAACAATACAGAGGCCTAATCTCCATGTCAAAGCGATTTTCCTTCCCCAGTGCACAGCCTGCCATCATTTTGTAATGTTTTGTTTCTTGTTCTAAAAGAATTAAAAAGGAACAGTTAGCCGTCACGGGGCCTGTGGGCCTTATCTCAGTGTCTGGAAATTTGGACAGTGTGTTTTACTGCTGAGATAAATGGAAAGGAGTCCGACTTCAGCAAATCGTAATGGGTTTAAGTTCTATTGAAATCGGCCACCAGAAGATCAGATAACGGGGGTCCTTCAGTTGTCTTTCTAATCGGGTTCCCCGAGAGGCTGAATGGAGACAGAGCAGACGCACAGAGTGAAAATATAATTCTTGGACAGGTTAAGTACATGTTTGAACTCTTGCAAGCAGAAGCGGTTTGCTGATGACTTAATCATTTTCTGGTCAATTATCTGTAAGGGCCCTTGCAACTCCACTGCAATTAGGACGCAAGATGGCCTTTTGGGAGGGACACAAGCCTCCTGCGTCTGTTTCCTCGGGACTTCCATTCTCCACCATAAATTTTCATTCACTTATTATCTTTGCTAGTAGAGAAACAACTTTCCGCAGTAATTACAGCCCCATACACACTTTAGCTGTCATGTGGTTGCAGCCTGGATAGTCTCCGGACCAGGATTTCCTAAGTGTTCCTTGTTGATTTTTGATGAATGTAGGCCCTTTTTCGGGGGTGGGGGGGGCGCTCAGGGAAAGGAATGGTCCCGATGACAAAAGGCAGGGGTGTCTGTCAGCCTGCCCGATAGGAAGCGATGGATTTATTGGTTTTGACTTGGCACATTAGGACACACCTGTCCTTGCCGTGCAGGAAAGCAGTCACTAAGGACAGTACCATTTGCCAGCGCCCAGGAAGACATCTTCATTTCAAAGGTCGTTGGGAAGCCTGGGTAAACAGACTTTCAAAGCCCAATCATGCTATCGCAACTTGGCATTTTAAAAAAGTAATAAAGGTCCTATCTCTCTGCCATCTGTGAACTGTGTCTTAGCCACGTCTCCCAAGTGGCACAGCTGTCAAGGGAAGGGGCCATGGGCCTTCCAGTGCTGGGTGCAGAGAGCACAGGCACAGGTACCAGGGTCTCCCCTGACCACACTGGAAGTAAATCCTATAGGCGAACTCTAAAATGGATGGATTATAGAGAGATAGATGGGCACAGGGTCACCCAGCATTCTAACCCATGCAAAACCCCATCTTGCCATTCTACTGAAAAGCAGGTTTCCCTCATTGAATGGGATTACCATGCAATGATAGAAATCCATATTTTAAAAACATACACAGAGCACATGCACCTCTAGACTTCACAGAAACACTCTGTGTATATTTTTAAAGGAAACGCTGATTTAGAATGTGGGTTCCCTACCTGCAGCACAGAAGGCAGTGGTAATGGTTTTTCTGTCATTGGAATGCTCTCTCATACTCCGGGAGACGTTCATTCCTTTGGCCGCCATTTTGGTGGCTCTTAATACCTACCTTTCCAGGTAAAGCATGGAGTGGAACTTTAAAAGTGCTTAAGAAAACTCAACTAACAACAGCAGTGGCATGCTCACTTTTTTTTCAACATTTAAATTTAACAGTTCAACAGATGCATTACCTCCCAGCTCATCAAGTGGTTCAGCAATTTCCGTGAGTTTTACTATATTCAGATGGAGAAGTACGCACGTCAAGCCATCAATGATGGAGTCACCAGCACAGAAGAGCTGTCCATCACCAGGGATTGTGAGCTGTACCGAGCCCTCAACATGCACTACAACAAAGCAAATGACTTTGAGGTAGGAACCAGTCTTCGTTCTTTGATCGTCTCCTTATTTATTTATTTATTTATTTATTTATTTTATTTCATGCTCACTGGGAAAGACTCTGATCTGTTTTCATGATGGTCTCTTACTTAAGCACATCTCAAGAGATTGTCAGGTAGATTAGCAACCAGGAGCTTCCTTCCCATCAGAATCATCCTGACTCTTCCACGGCCATTTCCATTCCTATCCTCCATCTCAGCTTAGACGGAAGGCCCGGATGGACACAGGAAAGGGGACTAAACAGTCTGAAGTAAAAGCAAATACAGGATGATTTCATTTATGTTCTGGGATGCTGGCTGAGCTGATGTGAACATATCATATGCAGTGGTAACTACAAAGCTACTTCTCAACTACAAAGCTGGTGAGCAAAACAGCTCTGTGATTGGCATGAGAATTTACTAAGCACATTTTAAAAGAGATCATTCACATCTTTTTTTGCTCAAAAAAATTTTAGTTGCATTTCCATTTGCTTGTTTTTACAATGTGAGGCCTTGAATGGGGGATGTCCTTGAGCCATAGAGTGGACATCAAGTTTAGAGGACAACTTGTGGGAGTTGATTCCCTCCTTCTAATCCTATAGATCCCAGGGATCAAACCAGAGCCTTCAGGCATGGTGGTGAGGGCTTCGAGTCAATGAGCCGCCTCGTACTCGCCTTTCTCTTGTTATTATTCGCATTCACTTTTGAGGGGGATGAGCAGCTTGTATGTTCCTCTTATATACGGGGATATTCTAGATGCATGCAAAGCAATATATCCCATTCCCAGGAAACCATGTCCATACAACAATGATAGGTGTGTAGCTACGAGTCAGGCATTTCTTTAGAGTCTGATGTGGAGCCTCTGCAAAGTTTTCATCCATGTGATAACTGCATGAGACCAGAAGAGCAAAGCTCCCAGTACTTACAAAGGCATCTGCTGAGTCCTACTGGCCTGCACAACAATAGCTGGATGTGGCGGGTATGGTGAGAGTTCTGTAGACCGAACCCCTGCAAAAGGGTAGACCAGATATCTGTGACTTGACAAAGTTGATCCATTCCTTGACTCTTCTTGGTTAGATGGTGTGCCACTTTGAGGGAAGAATTTGAGAAGCTTCATGATAGTATTCTTGTTTTCTTCTTATAGATAAGTACCTAGGGATACCCAGAAATATCCTTACGTTGAGGGAAAGAGGAATGCCTATGATCCGGCTTTGTCTGTAGAGACCTGACCCCCCTCATATTCTCACCCCTTGTTCATTCCTTCTCGGCTTTGCTCCCTGAAGCTTTGGGCAATGCAGATCAGTTATGGGCATATAAAGAATGAAGTGTGCAAACTTTATAAGGAGGTAGTCAGAGTTCTTCCTTGAAAGTTTGAATGGTTATCTTGCAAGCTACCAATTGTATCTTTATTATCCAAGACCAGTGTGTTTCTTGCCACAAATGTTGTAAATGATGTTTATCTCTGCTGGATGCATTAAACATAGGGGTTCTGGGAATTCATATCCACCATCTTTTTATTTCTTTATTGAGAGAGAGAGAGAGAGAAAGAGAGAGAGAGAGAGAGAGAGAGAGAGAGGTTCAGAGGCCAACTTGTGGGACCCATTTCTCTGTTTCATCATGTGAAGCCCAGAGACGGAACTTGGAAGCAAGTGCTCTTATCCACAGAGCCATCTTAGCCCCCTCAATCTTAAAGCTAATGTTTTCAAAGTCTTTGTTGTCACAGCAATGACTGATTGTGTGGACAGCCTTGGAATTGCCTTCCAGAGCTGGAGTCGTGACAGTGGATAGGCTTTAACAACTTGGCTTCTCATTCCTTCTATGCCAAGCCTCTACACTGGGAGCTACTACTGCACACTAGTGAGTTAATCGTGTTATATTATAACAAATACTCACTGAGAAGGTACGTCAGCCTTCATAAGAAGACCTCCCAGTGTTCATGAGTCAATTTCTGATCACATGTCAGAGGGATCAGGTCCTTCAAATGCACATTGGGATCTTTGGAGCACTTATACCCACTTGCTAGAATTTAATCCCCTATACCCAGCATTAGGAGCAAAAGGACACAAATGGGACACTGGCATCAAGATGTGCCCAGAAAGCTACTCCATTTAACATCATCCAAAGCCTCCTTCATATGATTACCATCTGATAGCTCTTTCTCTGTGAATCATATCCACTTCCAGCCAGGCCACCTCTCCTTTATCTGCACAGTCTATTTTAAGAGTGCTCTACTACAAGGAGAATGGGGCCTAGGCAGGAATCCTGTCGCTTCTCATGTGACTTTGGGCAAGTTATTCAGCTATTCTGAGGCTAATTCCTTCTTCACTTAGAAACAAAACCAAAAACTAAAATCAAACCAAACAAACAAACAAGAAACAAAACATGGGCTCTTTCCAGACATGTGAGAAGCAAGACTGGATAACACGTACTCTGCCCTGACTCCTATACACAGAAACTCATGAATGTGTGTGTAAGGATGCACACACATACACACTCACACACTCATATACACACACTCACACACATACACAGTCACACACAGGTACTTACATGTGCACTCATACATACACATACACACACTTGCACATGCACTCATGCACACACATATGCACAAACAGGCATTCAAACAAGCACACACTCATACACTCACACACATGCACACATAAACTCACACCCCACTAAATAGTTTTAAACTCAGCTTCTCAGTTTGCATATTGACTTACAAACCTTCAGATAAGGGATCCTTCCTTTCTGTGTCTTTGAGCATGGAGGTCAGTGCTTAAGTGAGATGCTTAAAAAGCCACCGTTCTTATCTTTGTAGCTTTGCCAGTGTGGGCTGTGGCTTCAGGCCAAAAGTAGCCCCGGCACCTCTTGCCGAATGCCTGGGCTGATAGAGCACACAGCTTCACGCTTGCATTGAAATTTCTCTTCATAACATCAACTAAATAACCCAGTAGTTTCAGTACAATCTAGTGGAGAGGATGGAAAAATAGAGAGTCTTGACTCATTCCAAAATTTTAAACAGAGTGTAGCAGAGATGGATGCAAATCTACATGATCCTCAAAGACACATTCGGTCCAAGGAGTAGGCTCCCTCTATTAGCTACTCAAACCATGTAACATCTCAAGAATTGCATTTTAAATTTTCTTCTAAGGCTGGGAAGATGGAGATGGCTCAGTTGGTGAAATGCTTGTCAGATGAACATAAGGGCCCAAGTTCCAGTCTGCAGCACCCATGTAGAAGCTGGGAGGAAAGGGAGACAGACAGATCTTGGGAACCCAGTGGCCGTGAATCCCAGGTTCAATGAGAGATCTTGTCTTAAAAATAATATGGAAAGTAATAGAGCAAGACATGAGATACCAATCTCTCACAACTACATGCATAGTTGCGCGTGTCCCACACAAATACTTCTAGCCACTTGTATATACCGATGATAAAATAGCCAATACCTGTTGACTGTTTACTGATGTTCCCTTGGGAGATTCATTGCGGTAACTTCCTTACTGGGAGCAATAGCAGTGACAAGGTACAAACAGATCATTGAGAACCAAGCTTGATTGGTTTTTCAATTATTCCAAGTGGGTGGGACCCACACGACAGACAGGCAGATGGGAGCAGGGGACGTTCTCACTTCCCCCGTCTGTGCTAGGACATTTTCTTCCTTTCTTTCTCTTTCCTACCCTCTAACCTGTTCCTAAAGGCTGTGGTACCTCTCCCATAGCTTGGTACCCCTCCCCCAGTCCCTGACACTGATGGTTGTGCAGACCAGAGAGACCAGACCACTGGTGCCTGCCCTACAGATGAAGGAGGTTATCACTGGGTGGGGGGAGTGGCCTGCAGAGTTCTGCTCTTCTGGCCCTGCACTTCCTGGCCTTTCTGAGTCAGGACCTTCTGAGTGACAGGAAGGCTTACCCTGCCTTTTGTATCAGCTTTCACAATTGCCCAGGCACTTGGCTTAGTGTCCAGACTTAGGGTGTTGAGAGTTTGAGATGGCCCAGGGGATGTGGAAGAAGACACCAAAGGTGGGGGAAAGAATCACTTTTAGTTTGTACTACAGGGAGGGGAGTCAGCTCCATCGCCTGGGATGGGACATGCCATTTCTGGACATGTTCACCAAGGTGTGCAGAGGAAGGAAGCACCTCTCTCACTGAGGAGGTTGGCAACAGGAAATATATCTTTCCAAGTGTGCTGCTCTGTGTTTTCATGCTTCCTTCTCGCCTCGCTGTGAAGAACTTCCAAAAGAATTGGGGGGGGGGCAGGGAAAGGTGGTTTGCCATTGCTTTCTAGCCTTGAAATCACACCCATACTTCTGACTTTAGGGGCCAGTGTAGTCAGGTCTTACGGTTTTTTCATTTCCATCTCAACTGTGGGAGAAGGAAGGTAACAGTTCCTGTCAATATCCAGCTAGTTTACCAGCGTGTGAAGAGTTCAAGCCCAGCCGCTAGCTGACCTGTGTAACTAGCTGACCTGTGTAACTAGCTGACCTGTGTAATTAGCTGACCTGTGTAACTAGCTAACCTGTGTAACTTGGAGGCTAAGCTCACTATTTCTGAAGCCCAGAGAGCCATGGTGTGGCTCCGCTGCCTTGGTTGGCCACCTCTTGAATGTACTTCAGAGGGCAGGATGAGGCTGGGGACTTGGGTGAGATGAATTTATCTTAAGAAGAGAATGTGATAACTGTCTCCTGGTAAATAGGGCTCACTCTCACAGTGGGCACCATGAGGCGGTTGCATTGTGGAAAGCCAGGGCCCCCTCCCAAGCACCTTGTTGTTTAGTCAGCCAACCTGTAGGCAGAGTCCAAGTTCCCATAAGCCTGACTAACCTCCCTTGCCCCTTGCTAAGGGTTCAGGCTGGAGGCTGGAAGGCTTCAAAATAAATAGAACCAGGAACTTGATTCACTCATTCGTGGGCTGGTAAATGGCACTTCCTTCGGTAGCAACAGGCGTAGCGTTACTGGGTCTACCCATCACAGAGCCTGTGGGTGTGACATTTCTCTGATGTCACGTGACAGGCAAGAGAGGTACTTCTGTGGAGTTCTTCCTGCACTTTGTCACTTTTCTGCTTGGGCATTGAAAATGAAGGTGTGTCTCTCTCAAAGGCACCCCCTCCCCCCACCCCTACACACACTAGTCAGCCGGTACTGAAGTTATTGCCCAACCTGTTCCTCTTCCAACCAGCTCTTGCAGATTAAGTTTGGAAGCCTCTCTATAAAGAAGCAGGAAGACAGGTGGATTTTGGAAGCACCCCCCTCTGCTCCAAATAGATCTGAGATGAGGAATAGCTTGGCTAACTGGCACATGACTGAAAACCCTTTACCGCTGTTGCTATCTTTTGGCCTCAAAGCCACCAAACCATTTAAACAAGCTCTACACAGCACACTCTTAGTGGGTGGCAAGGAGGAGGAGAAAGACTTTCCACTCCTTCCCGTGCCAGTCTCACTGGTGACAAGCCAAATGGATCTTTTAAGAGACTGAACAAATGACGCCTGAATACATGTACACACATGGCTGACTGGGATGGTAGTCTCACAGAACGATCACCTGAAATTGAAGGGGAGAGGAGAGGGCAGACAGGGTGGGCAGCGGGCTAGAAGTGGACTGAAGGGCTCACCCTCACACAGGGCAAGGCTCCGTTCCTCGGCTGGTTCTGAGATTCAAAGTGTTTATCAGTATAATGAAGCAAGGGGCCCGCTGATTTGTGATCTGTTTGGCAATATTGCATTTTCTAGCACCCCGTGTCTCTTTTTTGTCACTGCACTGCATTCAAGCACAGTGAGAAGAACTTTAAACCCCCTTACTCAACAGCTTTATTAGTGATAGCATCCCGTGACCTTTCTCAACATTCTTAAAGAAAAAGATAGCGCGCACTGCCGCTCCACTCTGCTCATTGTCCTTTGTTGGGGTGAACAAAGCATTTTCTACAGTGGCTATAGCACGTAATTATACAGCTTTCAATAGCAGTGTCTTGGCACATATCAAAGTTCAGAGGAGCCCTTAGAAAAAAAAAAGATGTTTTGTGGCAGCCCAGGGAGGGTCTCATCTTTCCTTCAGAAAATAGTTCAAGGCTCTTCTGTCTAGCTTCCCTACTTAGAGCTTTTTCCCCTCCTGCTTCATAAAGTTTAAAGGGGGTTCAGTGGAGTTCTGTGATCTATTTCCTTTGAAAGATTGTGCCTCGGCGCACAGAGGCCCTTTGACTTCAAGAGTTCGTGGATCCGTGTCTTTAGGTATCATGTGTCTGACCTTATCAGTTACTCCATTTAATGTAGGAGAAAAACTCTCAACTCTTTGTGTTTGTCTGTTTTGCCTCTGTGAAATGATTTGGTGAAAAGACCATCCTTTTTAGCACACCACCGAGAGCCATTTCTGACTGTAACCTACCCTGTGGCTTTTTCTCTCTTTAAAAAAAAAATTGTCCTTGTGTTTTGTGTATGGATGAGTTCACAGTGAGAATAGAATTATACAAGGGCGGACACACACACAAAAAAATTCTTTTGCTTTTCTCCCGCTCCCCCCTCCCCATGATCTGTTAGCTCCCTATCGGCTGTACCCCAAAAGGCAAAGCATTTAGCAGGCACAGAGGTTGGCAGTTGGGGTGCTGGGTCAGTGATGGGCTTTCTCTTGCTCTGGCCTACCCCCAAGGCCTTCATAATTAATTGTCCTTGGAAGATGACGAAGTCTGAGGACAGTGTGGTGGGGTGGCTATTGTCTGATGTGCGGCTCTTCTGGCCTCGCCTCTTTCTTCATCCCACAAAGGGTTATCAATAGGAGAGAGCGCAAGTTCCCTTCCGAGAGCCGAGCCGCTGGTGGTGGCTGGAGCTTATGGTGCAATGTGACTATTGTGTCCAGTCTGTCCTGTATTGAATGTCTGGAGAAGTTCTAACGACACATTGAAAGCCAGCTTGAGTATGTGGCCTGGATTAAACAGATGCACACAGCAAACCCGGGGCTTGCTGAGACTTGCCCCTCCCCTTTCACCTGGATGACAACTTAAAACCCAATTTCCTCATTGTCCCCTACCAGGTGGTATTTAGCTTTAACAACTTTCTTCCTTGTCAGTCACAGGCAGAATATCTTCTCTCATCTTCTCATTTCTCTTCAGTCCATCCATATGAATTGGCAATACTATTTTCCCAAACAGCCTTTCCGGGTGCAGCATCCGAGTTTAACTCTTGAAAGTAGATTATTCTAGTTTTAACGCTCCTGCTGTCTCACCCTCCAAGATTGCCTTAAGCCAATCTCCCGGGCTGTTTGGTAACATGACATAAAACAAATACAATCTGTTCCCCGACCCCCTCCCACTCCTGGCTGAAATACAAAGTAACATGGAAGGTGGAGACAGCTATTTCGAAGAAAGAAGGACTCTCTCCGGCTGATCATTGGCTGTCTTTTCTATTAACTAGGGTGAAGCCAAGAAAAACAAATATAACCATTCTTCTGAAGAGTTGAACTAGCAAATTAGCAAGTTTTAAAATAACTGCGCTGCAGAGTGTGGCAGCTTCAAGGCTGACGGGAGCCATATTGAAAAGAAATCTGTGTCCCTGACAGTGATTCTGTTAGGGTGGACAGGCCTACAGGACGGCCATAGTCGATTCTGTCCCTGTGGCTCTTTACAAACACTTTCAGAACAGACCTTTTAGTATTTAAGGGGAACCTGAATGTGGGCGTTGACACAAGAGATACAGTCAAACCAAAAAGGGGTCATAAAAAATTAAAGTTCTTCTTATGAATATTTCATGAGAAGCCATGAAAAGGGGCACTGGTTAGCAGAGTTCTTTGTGCTTGGAGTTCTTCTTCCCGGCTCGGAGCTATTGTTCTTCCAACCTCTCAAACAGACTTTCACTTTCAAACTGACAAAAGTCACTTAAAAGCCAGACAGCTGTACTAACACACCCACCTTACTGGGAGCGAGAGCCACCAGGGCAGGTGACAGGACCTGCTGGGAGATCTTGTTTAAAACATGAACAGAGCCTGCCTGCCTTCCACTCCATGCTTGGCCATTGCTTTTACTCTCAGTTTGAGGTTAGCCCTTTGTTGTTGATGATAATTTGTGTTCTGGCCCCTCGAAAGTTCTCCAAAAATATTCCTTGCACGATTTTGTTTCCCTTATGCCCTAGGTTGTGACCAGAGTCACACATGATAGAAGATGCAGATACTAAGAGATGCAGTCCCCTGACTCTCTAGTGCCCCATCCCCCTCAGTCTGTGTATATCAGCCTCTGCCATTTATGATACATCTTCCTGATGTGGGTTCAGACTCCCCTTGCCTTGTTAGTGGTAGCTGGGATCGATCAGGTGAGAACCCAGGCAAAGATGGACATCCACCCACCTGGGAACTTGAGACAGGGACGTGAAGCCCTGTGTCCCAGTCCTCTGGGTCATAGCCATCATGGCCATGGAAAGTCTTCCTTGTGTGTGTCTTCCAGGCCTCCCTCCCCTGTCACCTTGTGTACAGTCTGGTCTGTGACACTGATGGTGATTATGTCATTATTTTGCTCTGGGGGCCCTGGCACATCTGCAGAGCCCCAGCGCATCTTTGTTGCGCTGGCACCCGTCCCATGCTGCAAATGCTTCATTAGTCCTGCTGCCGGCCTCCTTGCCAGACGCGAGCGCCCAGATCCAGGCTTCTTTCTGCTCAATTCTTTTGTGTGGCTGACGAACGAGTGCTCATCTTCCCTAGTCTTCCCTATTTCCCTCGACTTCTGAACTCCAGATGGCCCAGTTTTCTTGCCCGGGCACACTCCAAAGTCTACAGGAGAAGCAAAGTGACTCTGCACCCCTGGCTCCCCACAGCCAGAACTAAGGTTTTTCAAACCTGTAATTTGAAAAGATGGGAAGGGATCCCTCTAGTCTGTGGTGGTGGGCAAGGTTAGGATTTGGCTTGGTTAGATATGTCTTATTCCTGGGAAGCCTTTCCCTTCTTAGTCCTGCACAGTTTTTCCCTTGCTTCCCGAACCCCAGCCTGCATACTGTTGAGTGCTACCAGTTCTCTGAAAACTGGCTATGTTGTTAAAGGTTCCCTTTCTCTAAATGAACTTGGACTCTTCACCACCTGCCCTTTACCAGAATCCCTGGCCTGTCCTTCAGCAACCAACCCCCAACCCCCAATGATCACCTGTTATTTAAAGTGATTAACACTTGGCTATTTTGGAAAGAAGCTGAACTCCCTCTCAAAAGTTAGCCTCTCTCTGCTTAGCAGAGCCACGGAGTCTATAAAGGTGTGCTGGCTCCTCCTCCAGGAACCACAGTCCATTTCAGAGCTTAATATCTTGGGCTGTGATGACTACATAATTGGTATGTTTAATTTCCCCTTAAATTTGAATTAATTGATCTGTGTTCTTGTGTGACAAGCAGCTTCCCTATAGAGATTTAACCGTTTTTTAGCCCCTGAACAGTGCAGTGTGTTATCAGTGTCTCTATGTGGGCAATAGCAGAACAGACGGATTTTCACTTGAAAGTGTAGCTAAAGGAGTCGGCTTATATATTTGTGGTGCTCACGGTCGAACCATTACTCTGAATCCTAATTCAGAATCTTAGAACAAAGACCTTTATAAAGACTAAAGAAAAAGTCATCCAAAGAGTGAGTTGTTGTGTTGGGCTGTTTTCCTGAGACATCCCAATACATTCCAAAATTGGGCACAAGAATATGCATGACCCCTGTTGTGAATATTCATGAACAACACAGATGACAAGGTGCAGAGAGAGGAGATTGGGGGAATCCCTGAACCACCTAGCCCCGTGTCAGCAGTGGGCAGGGAGCACACCCGTGGGCAGAAGCTTGTATCCATCATTTATTGACTGCTTTTCAAATCTATACCTCCCAGGATTGGGTCATTTTGGTTTCACCTGAGGGCTTGTTAAAACCTTTTTAAAACTTAACCTCATTCTCGGACTATACCACTCCTCAAAATAATAATTCTCTAAATTTATTACCTGCTGTGAAAATAGTCTGCTGTTTTGATGTCTCTGAAAGCGACCCCCTTGAAGCTGTAGAGGGACAGATTCCTGGGATTTGAGGACAGGATCAAAGCCACTTTCTCTGTTTCCTATCTGATTTCACAGACTTTAGCATTGTTTCCTCTTAGTCTTCACCTCTGCAGATTAAGGCGCAACACTTGTTTTTTTAAGGCCTAATCACATGCAGTCAGTGGACTAACCCAATCATTTTAGCTTTAGCTGCCCTCCGGAAAACGGTTCTGCCTGGCAGTGTTCTTCCCAGAGATGAACTCGGGGTCAGGGCAGAATTCCAGAACCGTTTTTATTTATCTTCTGCTGTTGGGAATCAAACCCAGCCTTGCACTTAAGATCCGTAATAGTAACAAGGGTGATGAGAAAGTACGGCCTTCTCTGTGTTTGTTTACAAAAAGCCATTATTGTATACACAGGTATCACCTTGAAGTCTTAGAAAAGTGCTTTGGGGGCATGTCCACCATAGTGGCCCTGAGCCAGCATTAGAATAGAACTTCAGGACATCCCTGCTGGAGCAAGACTGCTCTGCTGCTGGCTGACTGAGAAGCATTCCTCTCTGTGCTCACGTTTCTGATCTGTGAATGGAGATGCAAGGGTACACACTCCGAGTTGTGAAGATTTGGCACACCCACACAGGGTTTAAGTTAACACAAGGTGAACCCCGTTAGGGGCCCCTTCTTTCATTGGTCGGTGGAGTCAAGTGCTCCAGGGAGGAGCAGAAGTGGAGGAAGTGAGCAGTGGGGAGGACTGAACTCAGTGATCTGCTCCAGACCTGGGGAAGCAGAGGCAGGCAGAGCCCCCACCCGAGGCTAGCTGAATGGGGCTTCCAGTTCAGCTAAAAATGCTGTCTCAAAAACAAAAGGTGCCAGTGGGATTAGGAGGGGATGAGAAGGAATAAGTAAAATTCATTATATAAATGCATGAAGCTGCCAAAGCATTCTCCAAAATGGTGGAGAGCAACTGAAGAAGACAACACCCAGCCATTGACCCTGGCCTCCACACACACGCACGCACATGTGAACACACACACACGTGAGCACACACACGTGAGCACACACACGTGAGCACACACACATGTGAACGCACACACATGCACATGTGAGCACACACACGCGCACATGTGAGCGCGCATGCACACACACACACACACACACACGCACACATGTGAGCACACACACGTGAGCACACACACATGTGAACGCACACACATGCACATGTGAGCACACATGCGCGCATACACACACACACACACACACACACACACACACACACACACACGCACACAGGACCTCATCGTTGCTACACCATCAGGCGTCCACTATTGCATCACTTCCTTCTGTCCCTAAACAGCCAACAAACAATTCCCATCAAAGTGGGTCAATTGAGCAGTGCAAAACTAATTCCCAAAAGAGGAAGTGTTTCTTTCTGTCTTCTCCTAGTCATGGCTAGGAGGGTACTGCCATCAGGACTTGCCTGGGGACCCTGTGGGCTTCTGTTTGAATGCAGGGGGCTGTAGGAAGGGGGCTCTGCCATACCTGCCCCTCCCTGGTCTCTGCCTTGCTCACCTGGAAAGGGACATGAGTAGACTCAGCTTTGTTCTGACACTGTAAGGCCATGACTCCAGAGTAGAGAACATCCCGCACTCCCTCACAAAAGGCCCTCAGAGCCTTCATGATTCTGCAGAGCTGTGAGCTCTGAGTGCCGACGCCCCGGAAATGCAGATGATGTTCACGTGGGGCTATTTCTACCCTCGTGACTTTGCACAGCTTAATTATCTCAGAAAGCGTCTCCAGGGCACTCATTTTCCTTTCCTCCCAGGGACGCCTTCTCAGATCCAAATCCCAGCAGCACCCTTGGAGATGAGGAAATTCCCTTATTGGGATGATTGATAGAGACTAATTTTTCAAATTGATAAACCATTGATTTCAGCCGGAGTTGTTGCACCCACCCTGCTCCCTTTGTTCACTCAGATACCCATCCAATGAGATGCCAATGTAGGCTTCACCCAAGTCTAGAGCATGTATGTAGTCTTGATCTGTGTGGACTAGGAAAAGTCGTAGACCTCAACACCTGGACACAAGCAGGCATCACTCACCTGAACACACTCTTCTATCCCGCCACTCCTTCGAGGAAGACTTAGCACTATTTGAGATGTTAGGGCTCTACTGCAAGGCATGATGGGTACTTTCTTCCAAGAGCATCTCTGTCTTTTCCTTGAAAGACCATTAGTCATCACGACCACCAGTGGGATTAGTTCCATATGTGAGGGTTTGTTGTGCGCAGGCAACAAGTCCTTGTGGATTTGTATGGTTCACATTTCTTAGGGTTTGTGTATCCAATTTCTGCTTCCCTAAGCATTTCCTTACCATTTTCTCTTCAAATCTACTGCTGCAGGGAATGGTTAGTGCAAGGTGATATATGCCCTGAGAAGAGGTGAAAGCTAAGAAATGACCAGATGCTCAAGTGAAGGGGGATAAAGGATTTTGGCTTCAGGGCCACCACATTCCATTAATGACAGGGACCATCTTATGAATGTGCCTTGTGGCAAGGCGCCCAGTGTGGCCCCCTTAGGTGTTGCCGGTAGGTCTCCCAGCCATCAGATGTACCCTGGTCTATCTGAGAAACTCCTCCTTGCCTCTCTAAAGTCTTTTGGGTTTCTTGAGAGGTTCTGTGTCACCAGAATCTCATTTGTGGCTTTTGAAGCTCAGGTGGCCCTTCTGACTCTACATGGGGTTGGCTGTCTACAGGACTCAGCTCTTGCACAGATGTTCAAGTCCCTGATATAGAACGACACAGTATTTATGTGCACCCTGCACACACCTTCCTCGTGTACTAAATCATCTCTGCATGATGCAGGATTCCCATCACAATCTCAAGGCTGTGGCAGTCACTCATAAACTGCACTCTTCAGTAATGATAATATTAAGGAAAACAACTGTGTACAGATGCAGGTAGATGCATTTTTTTTTCCTCAGGCGGCTTTCATCTGAATTTGGTTGGCTCTGTGGAAGGTCGGTTCCACAAGCTTACCTTCAGTCTGCAGAGGGTAGTTGTGAAGCAGAGACCAATGGAATCCCCCCAGATATGCAACAGTAACAACAAAAACCAACCAACCAACAACAACGAAAAACAAGCCAACAAACAAAACCTCTGGCACAACAATGATTTGGTAGTCATACTCAAGTTATGGAATGAAAGTTAATGATCTGACCTCCCCCAGGGACAACCCAGAGGTTATCTGGGCTGTCTTCCAGCCATTGCCAGCAGACCCCGTAATAGGTGGTCTCTGCCGGTTCACACCAAGACAAAGGGGCTTTCTTTGCTATTTACCATAGACAAACCTATCCTCATTGTCCTGCTGAACCCCAACTCTGACCAGAATCTTCCTAGAAACTTTGCTCCCATTGTTCCATCCTCAGGAACACAGGTCATGCAGACGGGGTTTAATATTGGCCTAAGCAGAGTTTAATTATGAAGGGAAAGCTACTACCGAAAGCAATCACATGGTGCACTGTCCAGCGGCACTGGAGTCGCTGTGGATTATCTGTGCCCCAGCCTCTCTTCACACAGTACCAGAGCATTTAGGCCATGTTGATTTTGGATAATCTTCTATCCAGGAATGGCACCAAGCTTGTCTCTGTTTGTTTTAACCACCTCAGCTGGTGATTTCTGGGAACGCTAACCTCAAGAACTCTTAGCTTGTTTTGACGCTGGGGATACACTCGTCTGAGGAATGATGAGGCATTTCAGGGTGAAGGCCAGAGAGACAATCCCAGCGCCCTGCAAGAACAACTGGTGGGCCCACAGAATTAGTACACAATGAAAGAACATTTGGTGTCTAGAAAATCTGGTAGACCTCAAGTCTGGCTAAGAACAGGCATTATCTAACTATGACCTGCACGCCAGCTCTGACTCTTAGTCTCTTTTGGACAGCCCCTGTGCTAAGAAAGGCTTTTGTATTCTTAAACAGTTATAAGATGGGAGATTATGTATCTGACAGCCACCCTTTGTCAAGGTTGCCCACCTCTGCTGGGGGCCAGTCTCTGTTTTGACAGCATGAATTAGCTGAGATCCTTCCAGTTTCTGAAACTATAGAATTGTATGACCGTTTGGTAGAGTCATCTTGGTCTAGCCTTCACCACCACAAGATAACAGACAGGCAGTTCCAGTCCCAGAGTGTTTTCAGCAGCTTGTAAGGTTTCGGAATTCTGTGCCACATCTCTGGGGCGTGGAAGGAGACACTTGCCTTTAGTCTCTGGTGCTTTACTTGATGTGTGTCAGCTTTAACTGGGACTCGCTCTTTAGAGACATGAGAAGAGCTTGAGAAGGAAGGGAAACTTAGACCTCCCACCCCCACCCACTCCCAGAAAATCACCACGACGGTTTCCTAAGGTGTCACTTCAATACTTCCACTTGGGAGCAAATAAAGCAGCTACTTCCAGTATATTCTCAGACTGAATTCCAACCCCCCCAAAATCAGTGTAACAATCTCTAAAGACATTTCATTCTGCTCTCTGGTCACTAGAACCAGTTTCTCTCCAAGTTTGGAAAAGATGAATTTATTTTCCTATCTGTACATAGAGCTGAGAGTGGGGTGTGTGCATAGTTTTAAATGTATGCACAAGTTCTTAACAGGGAGAAGAGATGCTAAGCCATTTTTTTCTACTACCTGGAAGTCATGGTTACTGAAGATGCTATCCTCCAGGACCCTGTTTCTATAGTGTGTATATAACCAATAGCTTAAAGGTGCCAACATTTTATAGTGGGGCTCTGAATTTTCTAAATATCTGTTTTTTTAGAAGGCAGTGACTTCAGATAAGGAAACACAGAAAATGGCCAGGTGTTTCTCAGTCAGTTGTCCACTCTTCTGTGTAGAACTATGCAGATGGGGTGTATCAGTCACCCCTGCCCCTGCCCTCAGCAAGATCTAGTTCTTCTGATAATTCTCCATAGGGTTTTACCACCCATGCAAGGTGGATCCCTGCCTTCCTCCTCGGCCAGCACCCTGTGACTGCTCCTTTCTACAGTGACCTCTCTAGTAGACTCTACAGGCTTTGGCATTAGCAAAGGCAGATACTCTGTTGGAGCTGGTCACAGGTCTTCTCTGGGAGTAAGATGCCACAAGCCTGGCAGATCAGTGCAGCAGAGGGAGCACACAAAGGGACATGCTTCCCTTCATCCAGCTTTTCTAATCACCCTGCAGCTCTTTGCATCTAGCAGAGAGCAGCCTTGAGGCTCTGGGGTAAACCATCCCTCCAGTTTCTTCCTGGGGCCAGGGGTCTGTTCCCTCAACCCCCACAGGCCTCCCACATTAACATGACATTGCCTGATAAGTTCAGGCTGAGAGCAGCTACCACCAGCTGAACACTCTGATCCCCCAACTCACTGGAGAGTCTGGCTTTGGGATTTTGGCAAGAAGGCCTATTGCCCATGGGGTCAGCATGAATAAAGATTTCTTTCTTCCTTTCCTTTTTAAAAGTCAAACATCAACTGAAACTCTTCCCAAAGCACCCTCTGCCCCCATTCTCTGTCTCTGTCTCTCTCTCTGTCACACAACACACACATACACACACACAGACTCACAGACTCACAGACAAACACACGCACACACACATACACACACAACCCCCTTCTTTCTCTCTCTCTCTCTCTCTCTCTCTCTCTCTCTCTCTCTCTCTCTCTCTCTCCCTTTCACACCCCAAACACACACAAACAGACACACACACACACACACAAAACCCCCTTCTCTTAACATCTCCTCACATGAGAAAATCTACTCTGTGTAAAATTTGAACACCAAATCCATTCTAAACCAGTCTTATCATTTTGAAAGTATGTTTGTCCAGCTTTGTAGTAGGAACAGACAGACTGTTTGAAGGCCACATACTTTTCAAACCTTGGTTGCAACACGTTTGCCCCATTTTGAAACTGTCTTTCTCCAGCCTAGGAAAAGGAAAATCTATTTGACAAAGTGGCACTCTGGCCAGTTTATCTTGTAATATGGCTTTAGCTCACTGAGTCTATTGATTTTCTTCAATTAATGTTTACAGAATGCTACTGAATTTTGCTCAACAGAACATTGTTCTTTTGTAGCTTTGTTTTAAAATAAAAGAGGGATGGGGGAAGACAAGGTACAGACTGTTATGCCATATGCTCTTTTGCTTAAACCAAGGAAACACAGCCTCCTCCCACCCCAGGTGTGCATGTGTGTGTGTTGGTTTTTTTTTTTTTAAACATTTCCTAAGAGTATTTATTCTTCAGATTTTTGAGTAGCTAAATGTGTAGTTAGGAAATAGGTTCACTCTTGGGGCCCTGCATTACTCAAGTATTAAAGTAATTGAATCCTCCAAGGGGCCTGAAAGTTGAATGCCCCCTGCAGCATCAGTGGGAGGGAGGGAGTTTTTAGGCCTAATCTTAGTTGTTGTGAAAACCTCCCTTTAGTCTGCTGTGAGTCTGGTGGCTGCCCCCTCCTGCACACAGGTAGAGAGAGAGTATCCAGGACACCCTAATCAAATTTACATGCCAGTTGGCCCTTTCTCCCTCTCTCTTTCTCTCTCTCTATCACACCCCAAACACAAACACACAAACACACACACACACATGCACACAACCCTCCCTCTGTCTCACACATACACACCCACAAACTCACACTCATGAGTGCACACACACAAACTCGTGCACACACACATGCACACACACACAAAACAGGACGCTTTACTCTTAGATCACGGTGCTCAGGGCTAATACATACTCAGTCTGTAAAGATGACTCAAAACTGTCTCTTCCCAAGAAAGAACACACTTCCATTCAGCTCCTGACATTACAGAAGGTGAGACTTTGAGTCCCAGTTATGAAATAAGCAAAACAAAATACAAAGCATCTTTCTCCCATGTGTTGACCCAGCCAATAATGTCACCCAAGCAGACCCCAAACCAGGCTCTGCGAATTCTCATTAACCATGGAAAGATAATTCACAGGAGGCAGACTGAGCTCTGAAGTTTCTGTTCACTCTTTTACTTGGGTGTGCCTTCCCACGCCCATTCCCTGAACAGAGAAGGGACTGGGAGAGAATCCCACAATACACCGATAGCATCCTGAACCTCCTAGTCTTCTGAAAGGCAGGGGAGTCTGGGCTGTCAACACAGCACAACTGAATGCATGAGTGGCAGCCTGTGGCCATATTTCATAAGTCCATGGTTTCTCTATTCTGCTCCTGGCAGGAGTTAGGGTGACCAAGAAAGAGGCAAGAAGCAGCCATACAGTATCTGTATCTGTTCTGGCTGATAGTCTCCGTGAAGAGTACAGCCCCATCTGAGTTCATCCATCTAAGCCCACTCTTGAGCAGTACAGGTCCCCAGCTTACGCCACTGCAGTCAGGAGACAGGCCTCTCCTTGATCAATATTTACTTAACAAACAGCAGGGATGGGCAAGTTTGTTTAGAGGAGTCATGTGCCCACCAGGGTGAAAGGCTCGGAAAGAACTTCAGCATTAGTCTTTCATGGGACCTTGTGCCCCAGGCATTCCCATGTTGGGGAGATAGATGCCCTTCTTCTTCTGAACTCTTCCAAAGACATTCAGATGTCGTCTGGGAAATGCCTTGGTGTCTCTGCTTGGTGAACTGTCGTGTTCATACATATAGAGGGTTCACGGTTTTTGAAGAACATTTTAGAGTCTGATTTTTCTCAGCACACCTCTGTGCAGGTTACACATTATGGAAAGGGCCCAAGGATTAATTAAGAGTAACTGTAATATATATATATATATATATATATATATATATATATATATATATATATATATAACATATATATTACAATAATATATATATATATATTACATATATATATGGAAACATACTTACATGTGTGTGTAAAATATATAAAAATATAGAAATATATAAAGCTCCGACCCCCCCAAGAGGCTTTGCAGATTTTCTGAGCTGCCTAGCCAGCCCTGTGCCTCAGATGTATTTAACTCTCCTCTTAAATATGAATTCAGCGGTACCCCTGAAGTTGAGACCACTTTTCTTTCAACTTGCAATTGTTTGCCAGCTCCAGTCCCTCTGGCTCTGAGGCATCTGTGGCGAGTTCGAGGGGTTTTGTTTCAGTCAATGGGGAGGGTCTGGGGATGCTGGGGGTGGGGGGAGTTATTTATTTATTTGATTTGGTGATTCCCGGAGTTGTAAAAAGCTGTCTGAAATATTCATGCAGAGCGGTCTGAGAAGCCGGGTTTCTGTTTTATTTACTGCACAGTAGAACAGCCACAGCGGATTAGTTCTACAATACCCGTAACAAAAGCCCAACAGCTGATGCATGTGATGTTAGAGGTGACAAAGCAGTTAAAGTATGCTGCTGGCTATGGGCAAGCCGTCAGCAGATGCAGACAAAGGCCTGTGACAGGAATAACTCTCTCCAAGGCGAGCAGTGAAGAGCATCCAAAATGCCAGCACCCTTTTCTCCTTGACATTGTCTTCTCCAAGTCAGCGTTTTACTGCCCTTTTATAGTATTAAAAAAAAAGTGGGGAAGGAGGAAGAAAGAAAACCCACACACAAACGGATTCACCAGAACACAAGCAGGGACTCTCTTTTCTCCCCTCTCAGCCACTCCTTTCAACCTTATACTCGTCTTCCACATCTTCCATTTTTATGTTGAAGTTTGGGGTGGGGGTGGGGATTAGCTTAAAAGATAAAGTGTCCAAAACATCTTCCTTACAAAGATTGGGATCTAGTGATAGGCTGGAGCGGCCATTGGGCAGTGGTCCTTGAGGAGGGGCTGCAGGACGGGAGGGGGCACTGCTCGGCTTGTTTTCTACATTTCAGTAAAGATGATTCCATTGGTGAGCTGAGGCCAGTGGGCCAGTTTTTGAAGGGGATCAAGAATGGAAGACTGTCCACGGGGACCTGAGCAAAGGGCAGGGTTATGGTCACCCCCCCCTCCCCTGCAAGAGGCCACTGACGGATGCTTCAGAGGTGTGAAAAATCAGCTTCTCTGTCTCCAGAAAATAGGAGAGACTGTCTTCTTTTTAACCTTTGTAATCCCCCCCTCTATTCTCTGTGACATTCATTCAGCTGCCAAGAGCGTTTGGCAAGGTTTGGGCCAGCGAGCACACTTCCAGTGACCGCTAACCTTGGTATGTCCTGACACTTATGATGAGTGTCTGCAGGACACAGAAGGCAGGCAGCCTGCTATGTCAGGCTTTCATTATGGACTGCAGAGACTGGGGACAGCCAGTTTAATAAAACAAATCATCCTTGAAGGTAAAGCAACTGGGAAGAGGAGGAGGAAGACAGAAGGGGGATGTCTTTGCCACTCAATCCTATGAGAGAGAGAGAGAGAGAGAGAGAGAGAGAGAGAGAGAGAGAGAGAGCACAAAGCATCCACCCAGCCAGCCACTTCATGTGTGTGCTGCCCAGCTGTGGACTGAGTAGATGTAAACTCTTTTCTTCCATCCTTCAGAAACCCAGACCCCCCCCCCCCTCACTCTGATCAATCAGTAAGCCAGCAAAACAATCAGGATGGAGTTGGTAGATGCTTCTTGGCCATCTCCCTTCAGATTAGCCAGTGTATTCAAGTACCTCATCATGAGTCTGTTTTCTAAATGTCAAGGCAAGACTATTTGGGGTGAGGCTCCTAGGCTGGGATGCCTTTTTATCAGAGCAAAGTTTCCACTGTCCCCTCCTGAAGAACTCTGGCCAGCCAGCTCCCACAATAGCCTCCTAGGTCTGCCAAAGTCTTTGGAAGCCTTTTGTTTTTCCCTGTGGCATGTCCAAAGGCCTGGCCTCCCCTCTCCCCCGCCCCCGGCCGGCCGGCCGCCTGCATTGTCTTGCATTCCAGTGACTTGATTGACTGTTGCACCTGATGCTGAGGAGACTCAAGGGTTCACTGTAGATAGAGATTGTTGGGTTCTATTAAAAGAAACCCAGATAAGGGATTACTTGTCACTAAGGGCTTCTCTGCAGATGTTTATTAGGGATTGGAAAGCCATTAGGTGTGAGGAGGTGCCTAAAATATGGGCAATGTCATGTTCTTAATCCTGAACCCAGATGCCCCCCCCCCCCAAACATCAGGAAGATGCTGCCTTCCCCAGGTAAATGGAGGTGGAGAGAGGTTCTGAACAGAGAGCTGAGACTCTGTTTTCGTGAGTGAGATCTCTACCTGTGGGTGGAATACCTCAGCATTCTCTCAGAATAGTCATTGTTACCCCATACTCCCTCTGGACCCACCATCTAAACAGGAGCTGCTCCAATATCAGGATCTCCAAGAAGCCTTTTACCCGACATGGTCCTTTGAGTGTGCACTGCTCAGAGCAAGCAAAAAGTTAGCAAGCTACTTCGTCTTGCACAAAGAGGACCCCATTCCCAATAATCAAACCAGCAGCCAGTAACTCTCTTAACCCACTTTACATTAACATTGCTGGCTCCTGTGCATGGTTTTCCTCAGTTATAGAGACATAGCTGGTCAGGAATTGGTTGCCTCATGTGACTCAACCGGCCTTTATAAAAATGACTGGATCCTCACTACACCCAGGAAGAAAGAGGCAGGGGGATCACACGTTCAAGGAAATCTTCTCTGACTACATGCTGAGTTCCAGGCCAGCAAGAGCTACATGAGACCCTGGGTCAGAAAGCAAGGAAGGAAGGGAGGGAGGGAGGGAGGGAGGGAGGGAGAGAGAGAGAGAGAGAGAGAGAGAGAGAGAGAGAGAGAGAGAGAACATAAACTAAAACTAAAACTAAATAAGTAGTGGAAAAGCATGTAGAGGAGACCAGCTTGTTTTGCCAGAAAGGTGTCTTAGTTCACTAGTATCTTTATTTCATGATTTCTCATAGGTTTTTCATCCATAAAATGATGTTTTCTAAGATTCGTGTTACTTAAAACTCTATCTTTTCATTAATTTGCTTCTTTGAGGTTTTTTGTTTGTTTCGTTTTGTTTTGTTGTAGTGGTACTGAGGATTAGCCCTCCTTCATGCCAGGCAAATGCCGTGCCAGTGGGCTGTACCCAGCTCTGGGGTTCTTTCCTCCAAGCCTCGCGGGAGCATATCAGTAGACTACAGAGCACGATGGGATGGAGCAGAGGGGCATGGTCTCCTCGTGAAGGTCAATAGTGTTTGTGGGATAATAAAAGCTCTCCCAAGAAACATGTAGGTGACACAGAATAAAGACCTGGGCTTCCGAGCTAGGACACCTCATGATGCGGCTTCCGAGCTAGGACACCTCATGATGCGGACAACACACGGAAGCCAGTTACAAGGAGGTGAAAAGTCAGACACAGTGCAAAAGCTGTCACAGGGCAGCGATGGTGACCTCAAGACGTGAATGTTACAACAGGAGAGGACACATCGGCTAAGGCTCATGGCCTCTGAGAACTGGAGTAGAGACTTGGCACAACTCCTCTGTCCTCAGTGAAATCCTAAATTACCCTTCCCCCTCCAGAGCTCATGCTGTTGTGGCGTTATCTAGACAAATTCTGCTTCTGACAGCTTCCACAGGCCCTTCTTCCTGGCCCTGGCTGCCTGTGGATAGGCTAGGCCCGGGTGGGGTTGGGCGTGTCCTTGGAGTGGGCGGGGCATCTGGCTTATCCCCCTCTTTGTAGTGCTCACACCTGTGTCTTTCAGAGCGCTCTGTCTCCTGCAGCTCTAGGTTTGTTGTTGAAGGAGGACGGGTCCTCATGGAGGTTCTGTTGGCCGCAGCCAGCGAGAGAGCACACTGTTTGTATTGCTGATCTTTGTACGTGTTAGCATTTGGCTGCAGACCTACGGCCAGCCACATGGCCTCTCTCAGCAAGGCCCGTTTGCTATGACTTGTCATTGGGTGGGGGACAGGATGCTCCCTCCAGGAAATCCGCATGTGTACAGGTGCTTCCATGGAATCTCTGTGGCTTCTCGGCAGACTGGTGTTTGTCCAGTCAGGGAGAAGGGGCCTTTGCTGTGCTTCCAGTCAGCTCTGAGATCTGACCGGACAGGCCAACACGAACCCTTCGGGGAGAGATTGCTCAATACCCTCCTCTTTGTTTCTGAGACACAGGGTCTCAGGATAGCCCTGACTAGCCTGGGACTCAGAGATCCAAGTGCTCAGATTGAAGATGTGGGTCATTGTGCCTGTTCTAGACTCAATGTTGGGACCTTTCCTTTTCTCCTTTCCTTTTTTTTCTCCCCCTCCCCCTTTTTTTCTGGAAAGTTACTAGATTTCCCTAAAGAACAATTGACTAGCTACTGAAAGAAATGAGAAATTCAGGGACATCCAGTGATTGTTTTAGTTTTCCTTGTTGCCTATCATTCATTCATGTGTATGTATATATGTGCACATATATCCATGTACATGCCAACTATACCTGCTGAGAAAAGGCAGAGAGGAAGGTGCTGCACTTGTTCTTGGACAATTATCTCCTTGTTGCTTCAGTAACTGGCATTTCTGAACTGCAGTGAAGGTCTTTCATGTTATATTTGTGAGGATAGATGTGTCTACACATATACTACCATGCGTTTATGTCCTCATACATCTGAACTTAATGTAAAAATAAAATCTCACTAATGTGTCCTGGGAAAATTATTAATTTGTGCAATTATTTTATGAATCCATCACACTGATGTGAGCACACTGTGAGCCGCTTCTGAAGAATGTCAAGTATTCTTCTCACAGTCAAAAGGTCACACTATTTAATCACGAGAAGACAAGAGAAGACAGACAGAGAGACAGACAGACCACTCTCATACATTAATGGCTATGGGAGGAAAGACGTGACAAATAGAAATTCTGAAAGGCTTATTTGGGGAATGATAATCTTGGAGTAAAGCGGCCCTGAATGAGTCCTTCTGATCTCTGTGCCTCCAGATTTTTTTTTTTTCCCGAGGTATCATTGAAAGAGTAACACCTTACACAGAGTTTGGAAAAATTGAATGACATTCACTATGTAATGTGACATGGTGTCCGACACAGTAAACACTCAGTAAGTGTTAGCTTTTGTAACAATGATCAATTACACAAACTGCCGTCTAAGAAATTGTTCCAATGCCAAAGCAAAAGGTAGTAATTCAGGGTTCAGCGTAAGTTTCATAGCTCAGGATTTTGTGCTGTTATCTTACCCCTTTATAGTACTGGCTGTTTTAATAAACAATTGCGCGTCCAGGCAACAGTTCACAGCACAAACAGGAAACCGATTTTAACGTTTCTTCATTGACGTTAGGGATTTAGTTTATGTAGAAGCCCAACATGTATTCTACTCTGAAAATATATTATTTTTTTCATAATGGAAGTCCAAAGGAGAAAGGAATCAAATTCTGAAAAGGGAGATGGCAAGTTTCTTCTAGAACGGACCTGCTTAACCACGTGAGAATGTGGGTCTCTCTTCTCTACTGCGGCATTCCACAGTGAAACCCTGGCGTTGGCGGGTCCCATGTATCCTCTGCGCATGTCTCCTCTGAAACCCACGGAGCAGCCGCCGTCTATCACAATGCTGCTATATTTAACAACTCCACACAAGAGAATAGAGGCCGGCCATTTTTAGAAAATGCAGGTGCCGTCTAAAGCCCCCTTCTGAGAGTGTGGACTTAGCTCAGTTTCCTTTGAAGAACTGCAGACTTGAAACTGAAAACTTTATTAATACCGTTGTCTCCTTGTATCAGCAGGTTCCAGAGAGATTCCTGGAAGTTGCGCAGATCACGTTACGGGAGTTTTTCAATGCCATCATCGCGGGCAAAGATGTTGATCCTTCCTGGAAGAAGGCCATTTACAAGGTTATCTGCAAGCTGGATAGTGAAGTTCCTGAGATTTTCAAATCCCCTAACTGCCTACAAGAACTTCTTCACGAGTAGAGATTGCAACACTCTTTTGAATGTATGGATAGAAGAAGTCCCCCTTGGATATCCAACTTCTCTGTGTCTAGATTTTGGTTTTATATATTTGTGTGTGGGAGGCATGGATATGTTGTGATGTCAGCTGGTGGCTCCTGCTCATCCTCTTTGGGTTCCTTTTATTTTCCTCCATCACAAGGGGATGGGTATTTTCCTTTAGTTTACTTTTGCCCAAGGCCCTTAATATTTGGAGACTTAAGGTAGGGTTGGTTTTCAGGAGAAGGGGATGTCAGCCTGTGTAAAGTGCACATGAGCTATGGAGTGAGCAAGTGACTGTGTCGTAGCTCACATGCAGACCCTGTGCCGTGTCTCCTGTTTCTCTAGGGTTAAGAAGTTCTAGAAGAACCTGAGGATAACACTACACATACTGGAAAACCTTGTTTGATTTGAGCCCGATAAGCAACCTTTTCTTAAACATTTAAACCAATGCCCTCGGCAGCTGGGTCGCTCACATCTCAAAAGTATCCTCAAAAGACAGATTTTTTTTTTTTAGGAAGATTGTCACCAAGTCCTTTGTAAGAGAAATGGCATAAACCCCCAGACCCAAGTTTGTACAAAACCGACTCTCCTGAGACGAGGCTGGGAACACACGCAGGCCCACCTGATGTCTCTGTGAACTTTAGAACAGGCTCGTGGTGAGATGTGAGCTTGGCCCTGTGGACTTAGAGGAGGAAACCCTGTGCTTTGTCACTAGTTGCTATTTACTTTGCTTCAGATATTAAAAGGCATGTACTTTCCAAATGTATCCTTTGCTTGACTCTCTTTATACACTTAGCATTGCTGTTGCTGGTTAACCTTTCTTCTCCTAAAACACTAATTTCTGGACACCTTTCTACAGTAAGGAATTAAGAAGTCCCACTGGCCACGAAACCCTTGCCTGCTCTTGGAGCACACTGGCAGCTGCTAGTGGACCTGATCTTTACTTCCTTTGAGGACATCACCCAGGAATGGCTCATTTGCATATGGGTATGAAGGGTGACTGTCTGTCTTTTCCCTCTGGGTTATAATATCTTAATGCAGCTGACCATGTCTCTTCTACTACAGAAGCTAATATTGACCCAAGTGTGTACAATAGGTTAGTTTGGGGTTACCCAAGAAGACACAACTCCAGCATACTGAGAAAGCCGGCTTCTCTCTCTCCCACTCTCAGATGGCTCTATTCAAACACCCAGGTTTTTGATAATGTACCACGTCCTACACTTGCATGCTAACTATCACTCACGCTTGTTTTCTTAGCTGGATTTTTGTGTATGGGTGCAGTAAACAGCACTGTTCACTCTAAGAGTGTGATCCAGGCCCCTATGTCCCCTTAGACAATCTGATGTGCACACTAAAAATGACACAGCAACAGATCCAGTATTTAAAACATAAAGGACAGAAATGTCATTTCCCCTTAATTTCTTAAAAAATAAAAATCAGCGTTTGACTTTGGAGGACTCTGGTCAGCCCTTGTGACTGTCTAGCTGGCTGCAATGCTGTAATTCAACATCATTTATAAATTCTGCTGATGGGCAGGGATGTATAAACATAGTTATTGTCAGCACAAAGCCTTAAAACCTGCTGACTTCAAGCTAAACTGTGAAGCCCTGCGAGGCCCAGCATCTTCCGGGAGACCAGAAGGCCCCGGTGATACGGACAGAGCAGGGATCGCACGCTCAACACTGTCCACTCGCTACAGTAGCATCTCCTCATGCTCACGCACCCACTGCTGAATAGACAATTGTTAGAGTATATTTGTTATTTTTCTGGCTGTCTTTAAAACAAAAAATGCCCAGGTAGTCGATCATACCAGTGAGATAAATGTTACAAATTAAACAGCAGAACCAGGAACCCAATCAATACAAATTCTGGAAGTTTTTGACATGCTTCATTTGCAAACCTGGGGCACTGTGGTTCCTGCAAGGGTCCACCAGGGTCTTTGCTGTTCTGACTCACATGACAATCAGATCTCCCCCCACGCCACCTTTTGCAAGGTCAAAGGCAAAGCTGCAGTGTCTTCACTTGGGTAGACAGAGAGCTAGGTATCTTCGTAATCTGGGGCAAATGAATATTGATTCTAGACTTAATCTCGATGATTAAAATATTATTTTCCTCTGCTTTTCTGCTTTAAATAGACAAATTTAGCAAAAAAAGAAAAATGTCTTTCCTACTGAATGTCAGTGCCCTTAGCTACCTGGACTCTCCTCTTGGTGTTCTCTGAGATGAATAGATGATCTCACTCTCAGAATGAGGACAGACAGCTTGATGACAGAGGCGGGTCTCCACAGCTTTGCACTCTGGTGGTTGCTGGTGGATCACGCATCTCCCAGTGAGATAGCAGATGACAGAAGCCTGTCTCTCAATACTCCTACCAAGCAGTTAGCTCTTAAATAAAACAAAAACCACCAAATAAATAAATAAATAAATAAGAATAAAATAACCTAGTATTTTTCATATCTTACTTCAGCTCTCACCAAGTGAAAACCGCTTTGTTCACGGGAGAAAGTTAACTTTTCACGGTGGGAACCCGGGGACCAGTTCTAAATGCTGTGTTGCAATTCCACATGGCCACTTCTTTTATGCTAACCCTGTATTATTTTTGTGTGTACACTCAAGGTGATAGTCTGTGCCTAGATCTAAACTACACCAGCGTGGGGATTTTTAAAAAAATCCTTCAAAACACTAGTTCTTTCCCCAACAAGTACAAATATTCTTGTGCCTTCTGTGGCTTTCTGTCTCCTTTTCACTTTATTTCCAAGTACAGCTGCAATAAACACTAATTTCTTTTCCTGGCTGTTTGACATGATGTTGATAGCTATGCATATTTTGCGTCTTTTTAAAACAAAGCGGGAGAATAATGTTTTTGAAGAAGAAAAATTTTTAGAACAGTTTGATACACCGCAAATTATTTTTTTTTCCTCAATTGTCTGAGCAGCATTCGAGTTTTTGAGATTCTTGTAGAAGCCGATTTTTTTTGTAACTGTGGTGTAGCTCTCGTGTGTTATTAGCCTAATGAGAAGCACTATAGAAGCAATATTTCATACCATGTGCAATGTGTGTGCAGAAGTGTGGGCGTGAGCACGCAGGCACACACATGTAAAAATATACATATGTATGCGCGTGTGAAGTGGAAAGCTTACCTTTTCTTATCTAGACTTTAAGAACCTATTTTAGGCATTTGTTATGTTTTGTGTAAAGAATGTTCTATCTGCAACAACACAGCCCTGACTTCTTATAGTCTCTCTGGCAGTTCAATGGAGGTGTTTTGCATTAAATGGTAAAATTACGTGGAAGATGTTAGGATCTAGTAATTATTCCAGTGAACGTTCATACCATATTCCTGAAGTTTGCTTTGTGCCTCTGAGTGTTACTTAATTGAAGTATTTTATGTTTGAAGAATCCTTGTTACTGTGCTAGGAATATGGGTGACTATCATTTTAAAAATATTTTAAAAACATCAAAACAAAAACACACTAAAGCAAAGGGGAACTTTTATAACGAAATGTAAATATTTAACCTCATGGCCGTTGTTACGTAAGACATGAGGTCTTAATAAATAGCTACAGTCTCACAGCATCTGTTGAATTTATTAAGGACATTACAGTGACTATACAGGCAGTTGAAAGCATCTCAAAAGTCCTGCTCTTCACTGGCAAAAGATAACAGTCTCTCTCTATCAGAGGGCAAGGGCAAGGGTACAGGCGTCTCTGTAAATCTATGACATTTCTTTTCTGTGTACATGAAGACATTTAGTAAGTAATCCCCCATGTCCACACACATGCAGGTTAATATCAATCACTTAGCTAAAGAGTTGGGGGGGACTAACCATAGACTGCTCCCCCAAAGCAACCAGAAATTAATCAAAGCCAGAGTGGTTTTCAGATATCCCCCAAAGTGGCAATGTGTGTAAGGACATGAACAATCCCTTTTGCTGTGTGTATTATAGAGAATTCATTGGTGTGAACAGCACAACCGTTTCCTACTGGTGTAAACTCGGTGTCTGCAGATTTACAGCGTTGTTTTCAAAGGCTCTCTTCAGAACGTGTAACGGTTGGTTTGTGTCGCTGCGTCACACTTACACGCAAGGACGCTCAGCTTTGCCTCTGTAGATCTGTTGGTTTTAAACCGTCTAAAAGACTAAAGCTAAAATGCTCCTCTTCAGAGCTGAGGTCCAAACCGGTGTTGAATCTTTGCATCCTTTTGAACGATCCTTCTAAGGCTAAGTGGAAGCATGTGGACTTTGAGTCTTTTTAACAGAGCGCTCTCTCAAATCAGACACCCCCTAAAGTGCAGACATGTGAATGAGCAGGCAAATGGTTGGCCTGTCTTTGGGAAAATGGATTTACTAGACTTTTTTTAAATAACCAATTCCTCTGCATTTAGGGGGAATAAAGCATTTTAAAGTTGTATATTGCCACTTCAAATTGAGGGGGAAAATTTGATGTATTTGGAGTTGGTCTCGGCTCTGTAAAAGAGTCAAAGGTCACAGCTTCCCCCAACATTGTCCCACCCATTTCTCATATGTATATAGTATAAACCGTGACAAACACTGCCTTTATATTATTTAGCAATATGTTGTAAATAGCATTATGAAGCTCTTTTTTTGTAATAAAGACCCTATGATTTGAATATAGTACAATAACTGAACTGATAAAGTCAATTTTTGATTTTTTTTAGCTAGAGGCAATTTCAATTGTGCATTTTTGTTATTGTCTATTGTTCTGAAGACTGCATAATTTATTGGTTTAATTTATCCTAATTTATTTGATGAAGGTGTACAATTTTGTATTACCAAGGATGTACTGTAATATTAATTGATAGGATTAAAAACAGTGAGACTCCCTGTCCATATTCAAACGAAAACAAAAAGGTGCCGTAGACAATTGATTTTAAAGTAAAAAGTAAAAATAATTTAGTTTGGCAGCTACTAAATTTTAAAACGTGGAGAAAAAAAAAAACCTAAAGGACAATGTTGTCGTGGGGGGAGGGGGCGGGGAGGGTTTCCGTTGTGTGTTTTAAGCTTTTCTATATTCTCCGAACTTTGACCGTTTGCTTTGTACCACTAAAGGGTGCAGTAGTCCAACTGCCTTGCGTGCCTTCCATCTTCTCCTAAACTGAATGTATGTGCAGTATATATGCAAGCTTGTGCAAAATAAAATATACATTACAAGCTCAGGCCATTCCATTGGGTTTTTTTTGTTTGTTTTTGTTTGTTTGTTTGTTTGTTTTTCTGAAAACTCACTGAATTTTGCTCTTGGACCTATAAGGCTTTGATCTATAGGCCTGGAGATCTCTTTTCTGTATCGGGAGGCTTGCTATAATGGCTTGCTTTCTGTGTAGAGTCTCTCACTCTGACTAACTTTGGTTGACCTTCAGCTTGAGGGAAGAGAAATGTGCTTCAGCCTGAGGAGATGCGTCCTGGGTAAAACACTTGCCACGTGAGTGTTGGGACCTGGACCCACATAAAGCCTGTTTAGGAGCATTCATCTTAAATCCCAGAACTTTTACAATAAGACAGGAAAGGGTAAAGACAGGAGACCCTGGAAAGCTTGCAAGCCAGCTAGCCTGAGGATGAAGACCAGCTGGACTGGGGAACATAGACCACATATTCTTGGGATACACAAAGGCAAACAATATCCAGTCTCAAACAGGGAGAAAAAACCCAAGGACCTGTACCCAAGGTTTTACTCTGACCTCCAGAAGTGGGTGCATCCTCACATGAACACGAACGCAAAATTTTTGAGAGCTGTAGTGCATAGAACCCTTAAAGCTGGCAATTACTACTATCAATTAGAGAAAAGATGTTCTTCAAGGTCACATGATAACCAGTTAGCCTCGAATGGGACTCAAGCATGAGTCTGTTAGACCCAGAAGTAGGAAAATGAAAAAGCTCGGTATCTCTCTAAAATGTTCCTTTCAACATCGCTGACAACTCTGCGTGAAGTATGGGGCCTCAGAACATAGTGTCTCTTTATTACTTAAGAATAGTATTAGATACCTGTTTGGCTTAGATTGGTTTGAGAATGCTCCCCGAGGTTTCAAGCAACAGAAAGCTGGTCCCTGGTATGTCACTAAGAAGAGGGGGAAGAATCTGTGAGAGATGAGTGGCAGATTAGGACAAGCTAGGTCATGGGATTGGCCATGGAGAGTGTACATCAGAGCAAAGGTTAATGCAGTTTGTTCAGGACCCTGATAAGTTCCCCCAAGAACAAGCTGGCTTCAAAGGAGCAAGTCTGGGTCCTGACTGTGTCTTCCTTGTGAGGATGGCTCCTCCTCCTCATTGGGTTCACACCATTTACAATGAAAACTTTTCTGCAGTGAACTGGTGAATGGAACTACCCAATTTAGTCAAAAAGTATGAACCAAATAAACCATTTTTTACCTTAATAAAATGTCTAGACTCTAGGATTCTGCTAGAGCAACTAAAGGTGGCCTAGATCCTTTTATCAAGAGTAAGAATTACCCTGAAGAAAAAGAAAACAAAAAGGTGCCGTAGACAATTGCCACTCACGGCAGCTCTTCCACCATGTCCTGTTCCCTATTGTGGACTGACACCACTCCTCAGGCTGCTCTTACTTTTACTTCAATGGTGAGAACTTCATGCACTGGTGCAATTGTACATGGCTACCTGGAGTCAATGTGATATTGAAGCTTTATCAAATAATTATAGTGGGTTTTTTTTTTCTATCTTTGGTTCTTTCTTGGCAGCTTAAATTCCAGTTTTCCTAAATAAAGTGTGCAAAGGGCAAATCCTTCATCTCTCTATGCCAAAATATTTATTTCCAGAGTAGAGCAAAAAGAGTCCCCATTCCCCATCCACTCTTCTGGGAAAGTAGAAAGCACACAGTCATATAGTGAGCTTCCATTTCTGTGCACGGAGCAGACTGAATAGTCCACAGCTGCCTCAGCGCTTCAGAGCAGAAAGAAATGTTTTCTGAGAAGAGGGTTAATTAAAACACTGCTTCTGGGACTCAGCATTTGAGAGAACCTAGTGCTCTTGCAGAGGACCTGAGTTCAGTTCCAAGCACCCATGATGGATGGCTCACAACCCTGTAATTCCAACTCCAAGGAATCCAATTCCCCCCCTTGTGGCCTCCGTAGGTACTGCAAGCACACGGTGCTCATACACACAGGCACTTGCACATAATTAAAAACAATAAAAATAAATCTAAAAACTTTGAAGGTTTTCCCCTGGAGACTAAGTTATCTGCTGGTGCTATTCTAAAATCAAGCAGATCACTGTTCCCAGCCCTGATATATAAACCCTCCTGACCCAAACCTTGCTCCATACATTGTTTGAGGGTTACCAGTACCCATTGCCTCCTGGAACACACACACTTCACAAGCTAATAGCAAGTGTAGTTGTATTTATTTTCTCTGTTAAAATAATCCACAACTTATAGGCTTCCTATGCAAGTGTACCCAACCCACACGTGGCCAAGCATACCGACGACTGCTTCTCAGCCATCCCTACACTCAAAACGTTATGAGATTCAGTTTTGTGATTATTTTTCTGTAACTTGTTCTGAGGTGTTAACAGGTATGTGTGGTGGTGTGTGGTGATGTCAAAAGGTTGGACACACCTTCCAGCCAGCAACTAATACTCCACATATATCTGTAGAAAATCTACCAACCCATGTCTGAGCCCAGAATCAGAGTCACAGGGACATATGAAAGCACATGAGCCTGTGCTTGTGTGTGGACACCGATTTTACATAGATATACAACCACATCATATTTGTGAATGTAAGCAGAGGGGGGCGGTGATTGAGGGGGGTGTGACCAACAGGAAAGCAGAAAGGGGCAAGAGAAAGAAAGGAGCAAGGAGGCTCTGTGGGTGATGAATGCAGACCAGGAAAAAGGAGCGTTCTGAAGCCTTTGATAATCAAAAGAAAAGAAGATTTGTCATATATTAAGGTCTACTGACATTTTGTTTCTTTGAGCTGGGGTCTCCCTAGGCAGGGAAGTAGCCCAGGTTGGCTTTGGACTCATAATCCTCCTAGCTCAGCCTCTCCCGTGCCTGGAAATCCAGGTGCACTGTGAACAATCACACTAGGTGATGTAAAATACAAGGACAGCCTGTGTAAAAGAAATCAGTAAATAGTCTTAGAAAAAAGCTGGTGACTACGATGATTGTGAATACCACAAAAGAAATAAATGGTGCCCCCGCTTGTCACCAAGGCTGGTGGATATCCTGGGGTAAACCCAGTGGGTTAATTTTGAGGTGAAAATTGAGTCAAATTCAAGGGACGTCTTGCCTAGGCTAGACTCACCCAACTGCAACCATCTAATGTCCTAGGAGATCTGGGTGAACCTTCCAGTCTAGATAGGGCTGTCAAAGAGCAAGCAAGGCAAGAGAAGACTCTGAAGGTGGTGGTGGCGGCACTTGACAAGACTGGTCTATGTGTAACTGTCTTCCCTTCAGTGCTTTGGCCCATTCCTGACTCCCCCTCTTTCTCAGTGATGGACTGTGTAGTAAAGACAGAGTTAAGAGATCAAGAACCGTGTGCTTCTCTTGGGGCCAGGATACTGCTGGAATAATGGGAGCCACACATGAGTAAAGGCTTAGTGTCTTCATGTTATGTCTAGAGTCTCCTGCCGGAAAGGTGGGAGCAAAAGAAGCCTTCCCCGCCACGCACTAAAAGTCTCACCTCTGGGTGGTATTACTATGTGCTGCTGTCCAGATTCTGCCTCCGGCCGAGCACCTCTGGAACCAGTTTCCTGTCTCCAGTTATGGACTCTTCATTCGTATAGAAGACCTTTCAGGAGAACACCCTTTCTCCACTGGTCAGGAACAAATAAAGATTAGCACCAAAGAAGTTGTGTATGTGCACGCATGTGTGGTGTGTTTACTCGAGCGTGTGTGTTAGATTCACACACATATGTACAGAGCAGGAAGGACATCAAGTGATCTTCTCTCCCAATTCTTCACCTTATTCACAGTCAGCGTCTCTTACCTGGCTCTTCTCCAGGGTTCTGAAATGGGAACTCATGTCCCGTGCTTGTGAAGCAAACACTCTTTCTCACTGAGCTGTTTCTCCAGCCCCAGCATTAGGCATTAGAGAGGATCTAAGTCTGAGGGAAGTATTCCCCAGAACTGTAAAGCAATGTAATATTACTCCGGGGGACTCCCAGGTCAAAACCTTTTTAACAAAAGCATTTTCATTATTACACTAAGCAACTTAAATTTTTCTCTGGTAAAGTACTTCTCTACTTAAAAGAATGACCTCCTCGATAGAATATTAGATCTCTGTTAAAAATGTGTGTTGCAGGGGGTCAGGGGTGCTGACAAAATGGCTCAGAGGGTAAGGGTGCCTGCTGCCACCCATGAGGACCCAGGTTCTATCTCTAAACCCACATGGTAGAAGGACAAACCTAACCCCCTCAGGCAGTCCACCGACCTGCACATATATATCATGACATACATAAACCAGCACACAATGATAAAAAAATAAGTAATAAAGTAACAAATTTTTAGTGTGCATTTGAAATAGAATAACTAGGTTGTGTGTTATTTGTGAAGCAGAATCTGTACTAAGCAGTGGCGGCCCAGCGCTCACTGGGCTGCATGAGACACCTTTCGTGATGAGTGTGAAAATGAAAGTGCATAATACCACGTGGGTTCTATCAAAAAGAGATGACATCATAGAAGCAGCGCGAGCCTGGCACAGAGAGATGACATCATAGAAACAGCGTGAGCCCGGCACAGAAGTCGTGCAGACCACAGTTAGCGCTCCTTCTTTCTCAGTCCATAGATTTCGTCATCTTGCAAAGGCATGTGAGGTTGTCACTAAGAACTACATACACCTGAATGCACCCTAACTTCCAGGAGACTCTGAGGAACACAGAGGACACTGGGACCCACATATTTCCTGAGCTCAACACTGTAGCTGCCTGACCATTCCCACAGCGTGGGTCAACCCTGGAGTGGGACAATTTAGAGAGGCCAAGGTAGCATCATACATTGAAACAGAATGTGTGGGTGCTGTACCCTGGTAGAGGGGAGGGCAGTGCTTGCCAAGGGCCCTGCGGGACTGCCCAGATGCACTGAGAGGGCACAGGAGACCTTTGGCAGCTACCCTGGAAAAAAATGCCTGTGTCTCTGCAAATAAATCGTGTGGGTGTAGAAAGACTGGGTTTTACCTGGTGTTCAGGCAAACAACACCCAGTGCTTTACAGGTGTAGGAAACTGCTCCGTGAGTGAGGCCCCAGGTCCCAGCAGCCAGAGTAACTGGTGTCCTTGTTATGACTTTTGACTGATTGGGATATAATTGCCCCAAACCAATATTCTTACTTTCGATTATTCACAATTAGAAAGTCTTTGATAACCGTTAAATAAAAACAAAGACATGAAACAACAAAGCTCCCTCCATCCTTCATGGCTCAGCAAGTGAGTGACAGGGTGACTGAACCAAAGCCTCAAAGCCTGGGGCCGTGTGTGTGTGTGTGTGTGTGTGTGTGTGTGTGTGTGTGTGTGTGTGTTGTGAAAGAGAGTGGGAAGGAAGGGAGAGAGAGGGAGGGAGAGAGAGAGGGAGAGAGAGAGAGAGAGAGAGAGAGAGAGAGAGAGAGAAAGAGAGAGAGAGGAAGAAGGAGGGAGAGAAGGAAGAGTTACCTAAACCCAGGAAACCCAGAAGAAACGCAGGGCTATCACTTGGGTGCTTCTCCACTCAGTATTCAGCGATCCACATCATGACAGATGCATGTGCGAGGTGTCCTTGTCAGGTACATGAACTTTTAAGCAAAAGGGAGAGAAATTGTAATATATCTAAAAGTAAGAAACACACACACACACACACACACACACACACACACACACACACGAAACATTAACAGATACAAGAGCCATAGAAGAAATGATCAAAGATATCCAAGAAACAAAACAAAAAGCAATATCTACTCATATTCAACCAAAGCAGATGGTCTCTATAGATTTATGGTTAAAACTAGCCAAGTGTTCAAAATAACTCATATTACATTGTATATATATTATAGGTAAAAATTTATATAAGGTTCATGTTCACAAACATACAGGGAAAAAATAAAAACAAGCAGAGCCACTGCAACATGTATAAACCAAGCAGTGTGCCATAGTCACGTGCTGCTCACAGAAGGCCTGGATGTGTTCCCAGTGAACACATGAAGACATGACAGTGGAGATCAGTGTTTGTGGGAGCCATCAGGTCATGTAAGAACACGAGAAGACATGCCAGTGGAGGTCAGAGGGTCTTGTGGGAGCCACTGGCTCATGTAGGAACATGGGAAGACATGTCAGAGATCAGAGTGACTTCTGGGAGCCACTGGCTCATGTAAGAACATGGGAAAACATGCCAGTGGAGATCAGAGGGTCTTGTGGGAGACACTGGCTCAGGTAGGAACATGAGAAAACATGACAGTGGAGGTCAGAGGGTCTTGTGGGAGCCGCTGACTCACTCAAGTGCCACAGGCTGCCACCTCCTCGTGTCACAAAGGAGACACATCAGTTTGCTGCATTGCCCAACCCTGAGGCCACCTCTCTCTTCTGTCTTCTTGGACTCGAAGGCTTTGGACAAAGGCAGGTTCAAGTGGAACAAATTCCAGCCTTTCCTTCAATTACTAAACAAAGAAGACACAAGAAATCTGAGGGCTGGGGGTCAGTTTAGCTGGCTGAGGACAGCTCAGGGTTTTGTTTGGTTTGTGTTTTTTGTCCAAATCCCTAGGTTCAGACATAGTATTGCACATGTGTCTCACCAGTACTTGAGATGTGGAGGTGGGAGAATCAGGAATATAAAGCCAACCTGGGCTATGTGAGAGCCTGTATCAAAAAAATCAAGAAATCTAGAATAGTATGTCAATTAAAAACAAATTCTCCATTCTATACCAAAGCAACCTTGGTATTTCATTTTCTGAAATGACTTCTAATTACAGCCTAATTTGTTTTATGCCCTGTGAGGAAAGAGTAAGAGGCTAGGCTGTGGAGAAATTTGACCCAAATAACACTGTCTCCAGGAAATGTGATGTGTTTAAAGAGTTCCTACCATATGGTCTAACACTGTGGCAAAAGGAACATATGAAGCACTCATTTTAGTTTATTTTTAAGACATAATCTCATACACCTCAGGCTGGCTTCGAACTTACTAAACAACTAGGACTGACCACAAACTTAGATTGCCTTGCCTCTAGCTCCTAAACGTTAGGATAGAAGATGTGTATCATCACAGCTGGTTCATGTCTATCATTGACTGTTAAAGAACATAAGTGTGTGTGTCTCTGTGTGTGTGTGTCTGTGTCTGTGTCTCTGTGTGTGTGTGTGTGTGTGTGTGTGTGTGTGTGTATTTGTGCTTGTGTATTTGTGTGTGTATGTGTGTATCCTTGTGATGGTGAGAGTGGAGAACGCGCATGCGGTAGTTCTGGCTTTCCACCTTCACTTAGGTTTCAGGGATCAAACCCATGCTCGCTCTCAGGTTTGTACTGCAAGCCTCTTTACCTGCTATGGCATAGTGCCAGGCATGTCTTTGAGTTTATAACTTTAGTACCTTTCTCCTTAGTGGGAGGAGGTCTCACTATTGTACCTCAGTATGGCCTGGAATTCATTATGCTCCTGCTTCAGGCTCTTGAGTGCTGGGATGGCACTTGTGTGCCTCCAGAGCACACAAAATGGTGTAGAAAGACACACAGCTCAGCAGTGCCACCTTCTCCTCAGGTACTCTATTGTAGGCATACATTTTTCTACAACCTACTTTTAAACTCTCCTCTAACCCACCACCCAGCATAGGTGGTGGAAGAGAAAAGTTATTAGGATATGGGGGAAGTGGACCTGTTCAGCAGTAGTTCTTTGAAGGCAAGCTCAATTTTCTTTGGCAGCAGTTCAGTCCTGTAGCAAACACCAAATGTGACTCAGCAGCTGCAGACCAGCCCTCCAGGCAAACAGCATACAAGAACCGGCAGCTACAAACCAGCCTTTTCAGCAGGCCAACACCAGGCACGAACCAGCAGCTGTAGTTGAGTTCTGAAGGAACAGTTAGACTCTCACCAGCGGCCTCAGGTGAGGCCGCTGAAGCAGCTGCAGGAACTTCACAGGCAGTTCTTGGGTGAGCTTCTCTCAAAGGCAGTGTTATCACAGGTTGAGCTCAGCAGCATAAACCAATGTAAGGCGAACCAATACATGTGTGTATTAGTAAAGAGTAGCAAGGAGGAGCAAACCAAACCAGTGTGCTGTGCGCATCTCCCACTGTCTGCTGGGGCTGGATACTTGATACTCCTTCATCAAGGGTCTGCTTTATCAAGACATCCTTTCACCTGTGTGCTCCTCACAAAATATCATTTGGCATAACTGACTTTCCAGAGAGACCAGGAGCTTCCACTTCACTCTGTCCTCTAATTTGAACTCGAGAAGTAAAAGAAATCCCACAGTCTTGAAACTCTCAGGAGTCAACAGTAGTAAAACGACCTGTGGGGAGACTTTCCCCTGTTGGCATTGATGAATAGTTTTAAAAGGATGCTGTGAGAGATTGGCAGGAAATGGACGTAATGTCTATCCAACTGCTCTACAGAAAGCAGGCTGAGCTAGAAACAGTGCTCACAGAAGAGCTCCAGGCACATCAGATGCATGAGACTCGTGTCTGCCGGCCAGTGCTTTATGCAGCTTTCAATCTCCTACACACATCTGCACATGAGTCGTTAGGCATGGCAGACCTGGATCCATGGTTCCGCTAAACTGTGACTTATTTTTTTCCCTATGGCTCAACTGAATCTCTAGCTTCTTTTGGAGTTTGTGTGTACACTGTGTGTGTGTGTTTGTGTGTGCACTGTGTGTGTGTTAGGAGGTGGCACAGGTATACATGAACTTAGATGTAGAAGCCAGAAGACAGTCATCCTCAGAAATATCAACACTTCCTTTGAGAGGTGTCTCTCATTGGGTCATAGAGCATCAGTTAAATGCTGGCCAGTGAGTGCCAGGGATCCCCCTGCCTCTGATTTCCCAGTGAGATTATCAAAATCTGTCACCATATCTGACATTTTTTACCAGGGTTCTTGGGATCAAACTTGGGTCCTCTTACCAACTATGTCTCCCTAGCTTCTGACCTGAGACTTTCAGGTCCCACTTGGGTCCTTGTTCTCTCCCTGTGGTAAGGAATGTCACATTCCTTGGCAATGTGAACCCAGAAACCTTTTCTCCTACCACTCTGTGGCTGATGCCCCTGGCATTTGGTTTGGGTAGCCATCGAGGGACTTTATAAATTTATGTTATGTTTATGAGTTATGTTTAGCATTTTGCCAGCGAGCAAACATGCCATATCCTTGCATATACAATAGTAAACTCACAGAGGCATAGGTAGACATGAGCCACTTGCTGTCTGAGAGGAGCAGGGTTCCTACCTAGGATGAAGCCATCTGTCAGTATGTGCAGCATGCTGTCTGCATTAACCAGTCCATGTCAGAGGTCTACAGTTCCACTCTCGGGGGGAAGGCACCCACATGGTACCTGTGCTATGGGCTATAAGCTCAGACCTGCAGCAGAAGCCTAGCCACTGATTCTAGTCTTCCTGAGTCATTATTTGCCCCTTCATAAAATGCCTCATAGTCCTTGAGCTGAGGAATGAGTAAGATGTGCAGTGGGATGTACCTGGAAGTGAGAGAGGGAAGTCACTGCTCACAGTGAGGAACAGAAGGTATGCTGACCCCAGATGGAGTCATGGGCCTCAATGCCACCCTTGCAGCCTTTTTTCTTTTCTGTCCTCAATTTAACAGCCCAAAGGCACCTCCGTGGAGCTCCTGGTCAGGACATAAGCAGTGAACACAGAATGAGTATGTACCCTATCCTCCCACAGTGCGAGTGTGCAGGTGTGTCAGAAATGGAAGGGACCATCACACATGTGCATACATGTGTACATACTCACACATATGCATGTACACACACAAGCATAACACATATCTACATGTTCATATAGACATACCTAGAGACACATACATACACATTCATATACACATATATGAATAGACATATAAATATTAATACACAGGCATATATATATATATATATATATATATATATATATATATACAAAGATACAGACACATTTATATACACATTCATACACACTGACACATATATACATCTACACACAAAGATACACATACATACACATATTTACATATACACAGTTACACATAAACATACTTATATACACACATACATACATATACACACAGACACATATATGCTTACACACATACATATACACATTCAAATACACATACATATGTATACATATGTACACATACATATGCTTGCACACACATGTGCACACACATACACATATGTACACATACAAACACATATACATGCACACACACACACTTTGCTGCTTTTAGGTTTTTGGTTTGGCCTGTAGAATAATGGATTTCAAGCATAGATAAGGGAGACGTGTTATACCATGAGGGAAGTTTACTTAGACTAGACCAGAGTTCAAGAGTAAGTGATCAGAAAAGAAACAAACTTACAAAATAGATGGTGCAATGCCTGGGGGTGTAGTTTTGTAGTTGGACACTTACTTATCATGCATAAGACTGGGCCCTAGCCCAAGAACAGGGAAAAAAAAAATATATATATATATATATATATATATATATATATATATATATATATATATATCATAAATTTTCCTCACATTTGGATAGATGGCCAAACAGCAGACCAGCCAATGATGAAGAAAAAGACAGTGTGCATTTAGAATGTCCTATGAGCTTAACGAAACTAAATGCTTCCCCATCTGAGACTCCATGACTGGAAGACAGGAAATCTGGCCGCCCACACTCCCCACCTTCCCTGACCTCTTACCCCAAAGCCTCAGGAAAGGGAAATCGATGAGGCCCCAAAGAGCAGGAGCCCAGAGCTGGGGCTGGAATTTGACCCACACGGACTGTTTGCTGATCCAGAGGTGGGGTCCACTCAGTGAGCGCGTCCTTACCTTGCGAGGAGACTGAGGAGCATGGGCTAAAGCAGAGCCCCCGTTTACTCAAACTTGTCGGCTGCTTTTGACCTGACCTTGCACCCAGCCTCACCAAGAACATGTAACTCCGAAGACGCTTTCTAAAGCGTCAACAGATGGAAAGTCAAACTTTACCCCCAAGTATCTTCCATTTCCCTCTGTGGCTCTGTAGCCTCTACCCCTCCCCACCTTCTGCAAATATTGACTGAGTTCAAGGGCAGTGGTCTAATGTCTAACTTCAGAGTCAGCACGCACTGAAATACTTAAGATGGTGCAATCCCTGCTAATGAAGAACACACTGAACCCAAGGTCATTTACAGGCAATTCCTGTCCCCTGACCCAGTTGATATTTGTTTTATCAAGTCAGGGGCTATTCTTGTCATCATTGTTAATCTTCCTCTCAGCAGATCTGTGTTGGCCGAGGGCATGCACTTGAGGTATGTTAGAAGAATGGAGGGCTGTATTGTGGGAAAGAATTTTTGCTAATTCTGTCTGCCTACAGTTTCCTCAGCCCTGTTCATATGATCTTAACTCACTAAGCAAAACTGGAAGAGTCCGGAAAGTGTGCTGAATGGGTCCAGGAAGTAGATTTGGGGTTTGAGAACACAAGACAACATATTGTCTGTTGACCAGGGCTCCTCTTCGTCTTGGGAGTAACCCGACTCATTCATGGGTAAAATCTTGATGGAACATTTTTTGCCTACAAGGATTCCATGGCCGTGAGGCTCATTCAGCTCACAGAGGCTCAGTTTTGGCCTCCATGTGATACAGTTCTTGTCTGCAGGATTCCTGAGAGACCTAACATCTCTGATAGCTTGAACTGGGAGTCAAAATGAGGTGGCACTGTTGACCCAGCCATGGACTTTGTAGTGAATAGCCACGGATCAAACTCCAGCCTTCTTGAACCCCTGTAACTTTGTATGGGGAAATAATCATAGCAATGTTCTGTTCTTCTTGCAAGATTGTTAGGGGGATTAAACATGGCATTGTATCTGAAAGCATTCGGCACACTGCCTGCTGCTTCAAATGGGATTAATACCTTTTAACCTCCTTCCTTCCGCTCAGCCACTCCAGCTGCTGGCATATCCCCTTTCTCCGCTGCATACATTTGACACAGTGGAACCAAGCCAGTCACACTGGAGGGGGTGTCATCCCCATAAGGATGAGCAAGGAAAGCCTCAGCAGTACCCAGCACAGCAACACTGAACCCAGGAGACCACACACTGGGAAGAATAGACATTTACTAACCAGAGAGAGAGAGAGACAGAGAGACAGGGAGGGAGAGAGGGAGGGAGGGAAAAAGGGGGAGGGAGGAGGGGGAGGGAGGGAGGGAGGGAGAAGGAGAGGAGAGAGAGGCTCAAACAGGAGAAAGATAAGAGAGGGGTCAAAAAAATCAAGAAATCTCTGTGAAGAGACCCTGTTTGATAAGTCGTTTTTTAAAATCTGATAATCATAGCAACCTCTATAAGCTTCTTCTGAATATAAATTTATAACCAAGTTATCCAACAAACGAGCAGATCTGAATAGGCTAACAAAGGAAAGGAGAGGACTGGAGAGATGGCTCAGCGGTTGAGGGCACCAGATGCTCTTCCAGAGGTCCTGAGTTCAACTCCCAGCAACCACATGTAATGGCTCACAACCATCTGTAATGGGATCTGATGCCCTCTTCTGGTGTGTCTAAAGACAGCAATGGTGTACTCATGTATATTAAATAAATAAATAAATCTTTAAAAACAAAAACAAAGGAGAGGAGATATTCCTTTAGAATCACAGCCATGCTGGTATTGTCTACTGGGAGTTATACCTCCAATATCCCTTGGTGAATACTGATGGATTTCAGCCACATCCTCTCTGGAGCTTCATGACAATGGCTGGACCCTACCATGCTGTATCCTCTGCTTGAATGTGCTCAGCTCTCAAAGGTGCCTCAGAATGACTTGCTCCCTGACCTCAGATAAAATGGTTGTGTACAACATTGTATTAGTTGCTTCTCTGTGGCTGTGACAAAATATTGTCCCCAAGGCAACTGATCAAAGAAATGGTTCATGTGGCCTGGCCTTACAGTTCCAGGGGAGTAAGAGTTCGTCACCATCACAATGGGGAAAGGGCAGGCATGGCAGTTGGAGCAACTGAGGGCTCACATCTCCAACTATATCTGCAGGGAGCTAACATAGGACACTGCGAATGCTGTGAGATTTGAAACCGCAAAGGCTGCACCAACAACATACTTCCTCCAGCAAGACCACACCCCCCAAACCCTACCCAAATAGCTCTATCAGTAGGGGACCAAGTGTTCAAAAGTTCAAGACTATAGGAGACATTTCTCACGCAAACTATCACAAGTACAGATGGTCCAGGGCAATGTTTAAAGATACTGACAGCAGTGGGTACCCTATATCCAATGCGGGAACGCTCCACATGCTCCATCTAGGGAAAACAAGTATAAACAATACAACATTGAGAATGTATAGATAGATGTTTGGTGCTAGAAAATGGATGCATCAACCTTGTAAAGAAATGACATATTTATATTTTCTGAATCTGGCTTCTAGTCTTCACCTTTGGTGCTTTCCAGTATCACCACAGTGGGAACACAGGAAGAAATGAGAAAGGATCCTATGATGTAATAAATATTCAGATATTTAATGTAGTTTTCCTATGTGCTAGCAATGAACAACTGGAACATGGGGTAGAAATGAAATAGGAATTAGGCATTATATACATTAGGACTGAAGCTCTAAAAACCTACTGTAAAGATACAAGGAAGCATCTAGAAACATGGGCATGATTGGTAACAACATTAACCACCGTGTGTTACATTCTTTCAATGGCCAAGGTGTCTAAGTTACTTTAACCTAAACTATTTCTTTGGTTTCCTCAGAACTGTCATAGGTGATTAAAATTACACTCTCATTTTCTTTATTAAAAAAGGAAACTAGGTCATATGAAGGCAAGGTAACTTTGAATGGGGAAGACTCAAAATGATTAGTCTATCTATCTTCTCTAATTTATTCGATTGTATTACCTTGAAATTTAATGCAATAAATTTGCTGTATAAATTAAGGCAACCTCAATCAAATTTCAGAGAATGGTTCATGGAAGTCCACAAATCACTTTAAAGTTTACCAAGAAGAGAAAATGTCTTTCATGGAAAGCCAAGGCAATGTTGGAGGGGGTGCATCAGCTAATGACCTATGAATTAAACCACTGCAGCTTATTGAAAATATTGCCATTTAAATTCAGTACGGTTGTCTGATGCTCAAAATCTTATGACAGAGGCTGGAACACACAGGACACTTGATAAATGTACATTTTGATTTCTTTTCCCTACCATTTGCGCCTAAGTAGCTACAAAAAATATAAAGGGGCAGTAATTGTTAATATAAAAGCTAAGAAAAACATTGCAGAAGCAGTCTTGAAACCCCAGGAAAGGCACAGATGAACAAAGAAACGTAAGCGGTGTCAAAGACCACGTTCAGGTCAGGGAGCGAAGGTGAACCACTGAGCAAAGGACACAAGGTGAATCTGCTACGCTAAGTGCTCCATGCTTAGTCTTAGGGCTTTGTGGCCTCAGACAGAAGGACTGAGTCTGTGGTTAGCCCAGGCTACACAGTGGGACCTTCAAAGAACAAACACAATAACAATAGGGAAAGTCAATTAAAAACTCGGACCCCCACTGCATGACATATATAAAACTGAATTCTTGATTAACGATTAGAATGTACACACACCCACACGATTGAGATGGTTGAGCACACACACACAAAACCTAGAAAAGTGATTTAATAGGTAGTCTGGAAAACATTCTAAACATGACAAACTCCAGAAGCCATAAACAGAAGTACCGTGAAAGGCTGGTGTTGCCTCGGTTCCTTTCCTCATGTTGTGGCAACAAGCAACTGAAGGAAAGATGGTGTGAGGGTACCTACTGTCCATCAGGGTGGGGGTGGGGAAGGATGGTGTGAGGGTACCTACTGTCCATCAGGGTGGGGGAGGGGAGACCATGGAGATGACCATACCTGTGACTCTGGAGTGCGAGGCAACTGGTCATACTGCATGGTCCAGAAGCAGACAGGTGAATAGGAGTTGGCCCCTGATTTTCATGCACTTCAGGACCCCTGTCTGTGGGATCATGCCATGGGTCTTCCCTCCTCAGCTCCCCCTCTGGAAAAGTCTTCCCAAACATGCTAGGAAGTATGCCTCCCAGGTGCTTCCAAGTCCAGTCAAGTTGAGGATGAAGATGGGCCATCAAAGTTACACACACACACACACACACACACACACACACACACACACACACACAAATGTTATATCTCAGTGTCTTAGTCAGGGTTCTATTTCTGTGACGATATACCATGACCAAAGCAGCTTTTTTTAAAAAAAGATTTATTTATTATATGTAAGTACACTGTAGCTGTCTTCAGACACTCCAGAAGAAGGAGTCAGATCTCATTGTGGATGGTTGTGAGCACCATGTGGTTGCTGGGATTTGAACTCAGGACCTTCGGAAGAGCAGTCAGTGCTCTTAACCACTGAGCCATTTCTCCAGCCCCAAAGCAGCTTTTATAAAGAAAACATTTAACTAGGGTTGGCTTAGAGTTCCAGAGTTTCAATCCATTGTCATCATGGTAGCATCCAGGCAGACATGATGCTGGGGAAAAAGCTGAGAGTTCTACATCTTGATCTGAGGGTAGCCAGGAGGAGACTGTGTGCCACACTAGACATAACCTGAGCATATGAGAGACTTCAAAGTCCAACCCCACAGTGACACACTTCCTCTAACAAGGCCACACCTCCTAACAGCACCACTCCCTATGACAAAGCAATCACATACACCAGTCTATGGGGCCATTCCTATTCAAACCACCACATTCAACAAAAGCAATGGAAGTGTGGGGCAGTCAGAGACCGGTCAACAGGAAGAAAGCAAACTTTACATGTGTGCAGAATATTAATCTCATATAAAGCCATCTGTAAGTTAATCAAAGTAGGATCACATGATGGTTAAATGTCAAAACGTATAAATGGTCAAAGCACCAGAGAAGAAAAAAAAATGGTCAAAGCACACTTGGAAGTATGATTGCCTTTACTGACAAGCAGTGAAGCACAGATTGTAGCACAATGTAGCTGTTGGCCAATGAGACTGGAGAAGTAGGAAACATTGTTATCCAGATTTGACTAGGGCATGGGAAAATGGCTACTGTAGCTATATTGTAGACAGTTCTCTTTTTCTTAATGGGGACAAATCCACCATGCTAAGTTTTTATGTGATCTTATAATTATATGCCTGGTGAATGGAAACATTCAGAAAAATACACAAAATATTCAAGAATCATCATTAAAGCATTGTTTTTAAATCCAAAAATAAGGTCTGTCAACAGACAAATGCTCAAATATATTGTTTTGCTCCCTTGTTTGGAATATCAGCGGATGGCATTTACAATGAACCAGGTTCATTTAATAATAAAGAATGATCACCAAAGCAAATTATTAACTGAAAAAAATTATCTGGGAGCAGAATGATGTAGTAATATTTTGTTGATCTCTGAATTTATTCTTCCCTGTCATCAGGGACTCGTCATGATTGTGCATCTGGCAAAAGTTTCTTCTTAGTAGAGCATGAAACAATGGTGGGTCATACGGTCCATGCTGATGAGATCTGATGAGACAGAGTCATCATGTGGACGTCCTCATTTTATTTCTTCATACAACTGACTAACTTGTTTGTTTACCTGATGTCTCCTTGTGTACTTGTGTAGGTGAGGGCAAAGGAGAGGCAGAGGCCGAGGAGAAGAACTTTGTCCTAGCCCTGTAGGAGCAGCCTGGTATGTCCATTTTGGAATTTAGCTCACTCATTCCAACTTTCCATGCCATTATCCATCAGATCCATACAGGTTATCAGCATCCATGCAGGAATCAGCACTGTCCCTGAGAATAACAGGATGAGGAGTTTTGTGCCTAAGGAAGAGTGCTGCAAAGGAGACCAACTCAATGTCCTGACTAAGACAACATGGAGATGGCAGGGAGAGATGACTCCTCTGCGTGTTCAGGTGGATAAAGTACCCAGAAGTGCAGGCTGGGCACCAAGCTCCAGGCTGGGCACCAAGCTCTTTGGTAAAAGGTGTGCCTCGGAAGAGTCACCTGCCTTTAGCATCCTCCCACATCACTAACAGGAATCACCATGAACAGAATTGATTAGAGATCCAAAGCTTATCCTATCTTCACAAATCCCATAAACCCTGGGGTTCCTAACCACCCCAGAAGAGAAGAGAGTCCCTTCTGTCACCCTCTATAACAGGGACTACCTATCTGGTTGCATAGCAACCAGAATATATTGGAACATCTGTACAAAGATAGGCAGATCAGAAAGACAGGTGGCAGATCAGTAGAGCTGTCACATTTACATGCATTTGCTTACTTAATTTATATGTACTTAGCCCATCTTAGGGGCCCAGTGTTCAACTGAGTTCAGAAGAAATCAGGATCTGTACCCAGACTGTGTACACAGTCTACAAGAGTGTGAATCTGCTCAAGGGGGCTCCATGGTGTCTTCTCAACTGCTTCCCAAGAAAAAACTAATCTTGCTATGGGTTACTACCTGGAGTGATGGGGCAAGCATGACTTTCCTCACCCCGAATATGAGGTGTTGCATCCAGGACACCTGGAAGGCACAATTTCCCCCAAATTGTATGCAGTGGCCTCAGCAGAATCTTAAATAGATTTCTGTCTGGGAATTAGTCACACAACTCTCAAAAAGCAGCTAAGAACTGTTTGAGGAGTGTCACTTCGCCTGGAAACAGGTAGTCTCTGTGGCCAGAGACAGAGAAGCTATAGGACACTCTTGTCATCTGTCCCTTCAGACAGCATTTGTTCTAATGTTGGAAATAGTGATGATGATGATGGTGGTGGTGGTGGTGGTAGTGATGATGATGATGATGATGGTGGTGGTGGTGGTGGTGGTGGTGGTGGTGGTGGTGGTGGTGGTGGTAACAGCCATACTTCTTACCCTCAGGAAGGCTTTTTTTCTTGTGGAAAACGTTTATTCATAAAAATTAATGAATTGCACATTCCAAAGCATCTGTCATTGGGCATGGGGCTAAAACTCAGGAAGGAAAGACTAGAGGGGAACAGGAGGCCCTGAGCATGCAGAACTAGGCAAAGACCTCAGAAAATGACCGACACTGGCTTCTAAAGAATGAATGGTGTCCTGTGGCTAAAAGAGGGAAACATCTAGAGTGGTGAGCAAGGGCTCTGGATCAATGGAATTAAAGAGATTTGGAGAACTGAAAGAGGACTCTCCAGATATGAGCCAAAGGTAGGGGGATTTCAGGAGCAGGTAAGGTGATTAGGATGACAGATAAGAATGGGTAACATTCCAGGGTAAAAAGGAGAGAGATGTACAAACCCACATCTGCAATTCGTGTCATCCCATGTGATGACACCTTTTCCCTAAGATGACATGTGTCATCATGCACACATCCACTGGCTCAAGTGGAGAGCCCAGAAGCCTCTCTGCTCTCTCTATCCCCACAGCTCATGAGAACCCACTGGCTTTTAATTCACCTTCCTTCCTCACACCAAGTGCAGCCCTTTCTCCACACTAGCTACTGTTACCATTCCCTTTCCCCAGCACATCTATAGCAGCAACAAATACACTGTATCTACCTNCATGCACACATCCACTGGCTCAAGTGGAGAGCCCAGAAGCCTCTCTGCTCTCTCTATCCCCACAGCTCATGAGAACCCACTGGCTTTTAATTCACCTTCCTTCCTCACACCAAGTGCAGCCCTTTCTCCACACTAGCTACTGTTACCATTCCCTTTCCCCAGCACATCTATAGCAGCAACAAATACACTGTATCTACCTTTTCTTATCCCACCTCAATAGGGCTCCATGCTCCTGAACCATATCCAGAGCAATCATTCTAAGGTATTAATCTAAAACATCCAAGCATTTATTCACAAAGTGGTCTTTTATCATTGTTCCAGAATGATGTCCACGGGCTTTGGGAGGGCTCTAGCAGCCCTAACGATCTGCTGCCAGCTGCTCTACTACTGTCTTAGGAGCTGCTCCTGCTGGCCTCAAGGACATTCTCCATGTGCTGCTTGAAGTAATTGATCTTTCTGGATCACATCTTTGAGCACTCTGTTGCCCAGATTATGGCTATTCTGAGATTCCCTTTCATTGTAGTGGTAACTAAGTCTCTTAGATGATAGATAGGACCTCACCCCACCTCATTTCTCACACTTCTGTTCTCTGCAGCATTTATACAGCACTGGAGTGCTCAGGATTCCCACTGCATCCTGTGGTTTGATGCCTTGGGACATTCGTATACATAACCTCTGCTCCTGGGTGTCTTTCTTTCTCTATTTGCTGCTGTGCCTCTTGGTGACTCTTTAGAACACTGTGTGCACACAGACTGTGAGGACCTAGCGCACAATACCAACCCAGCCTGAGAGCAAAGACTGCATCAGGGAACAAGGACTCAAATGCTTATATTCTCTGTGAGCATTCCAAAACATTACCTGTGACATGGTCCAACAGAATGAAGATGAAAACCAAAATACCAAAACAAAGCAACAACAACAAACCCCCAAACCGACCAACAAAAAACAAAAACAAAACAAAACAAACAAACAAACCAAAAACCCAGAAACCAGGAGCTACAAAGAAGACAAGACAGAAGCCATATAGCTGGCTTAGAACTGAGTTGGATCAGGTTAGGAAAGGAGCTTGAGGGTCTCTAGAAGGAGTCTTCAGACAGAAAAACAGAGAAGACTCCCTCATGGGCTCTGCAGAGCAAGTAAGAAGATGGAAGATAAAGTGTTGAAATGATAAGACCATCATACCATCTTTCTCATTATTAAAAAAAAAAGAAAGGAAAAAAGGAAAAAGGCACTCCCCATGAACTGGCTAGTTTTGTGTCAACTTGACACAGCTGGAGTTATCACAGAGAAAGGAGCTTCAGTTGAGGAAATGCCTCCATGAGATCTAACTGTAAGGCATTTTCTCAATTAGTGATCAAGGGGGAAAGGCCCCTTGTGAGTATGACCATTTCTGGGCTGGTGATCTTTGGTTCTATAAGAGAGCAGGCTGAGCAAGCCAGGGGAATCAAGTCAGTAAAGAACATCTCTCCATGGCCTCTGCATCAGCTCCTGCTTCCTGACCTGCTTGAGTTCCAATCCTGACTTCCTTTGGTGATGAACAGCAATGTGGAAGTGTAAGCTGAATAAACCCTTTCCTCCCCAACTTGCTTTTTGGTCAGGATGTTTGTGCAGCAATAGAAACCTTGACTAAGACACCCCAGCAATAATGTAAGTGAAACAAAAACTTTAAGAGAGAAGATGACATACTAAATTGTAACAATGCTTTCCAGAACTGGTAAGTTATAAGAGAATCCAGGTATTTTAGAAAAACATTTGCCATGCAAACACTTGACCAAAGGAAGCCGGGATAGTTATTCTCATGTTTGGGAAAGAGATGATAATGTAAATGTTTGAAGCAGTGTCTCTAAAGCTGTAGGTGGAGACCCACTGGGAGGGTCAAACCACCCTGTCATAGGAGTTGCATGTCAGATATCCTGCATATCAGATATTTATGTTAGGATTCATAACTAGCAAAATTACAGTTATGGAGTAGCAATGTCAATACTTCTATGGTTGGAGTCACCACAACGTGAGGGACTGTACCAAAGGGTTGCAGCATTAGGGAGCTTGAGGAACATTGGTTTACGACTCATGAAAGCCAGGAACTGTAGCGCATACTTATAATCTAAGAACTCAGGAGGCTGAGGCAGAAGGGTTGTAAATTTGAAGGCACTTGACCACACAGAGTTCTAAGCCATCCCGGGCTGCAAAATGAGAGTCTGGCCGGGCGGCAACATTACCACAGAGTGCCTGCTTTTCTCTCAGCACGCTCAGCCTCAGTCATTGGTTCACTGATTATCTACCTTAAGGAAGTTAAACACTAAGCACTAATGAACTGGGGTGTGTGTGTGTGTGTGTGTGTGTGTGTGTGTGTGTGTGTGTGTGCGTGTGTGTGTGTGTGTGTGTGTGTGCGCGCGCGTGTGTGTGCGTGAACACTTGTGTGTGTGTGCGTGTGTGTGCGTGAACATTTGTGTGTGTGTGTGTGCGCGCGCGCGTGAGCACTTGTGTGTGTGTGTTTATACATACATATTTGCATATAAACCCTCAACAGTGATAAGAGGGAATTTTGAAGTTGTGAAGGGTCGTGAAAGGAGGTGGAAAGAGGAGGGAGGTGTAGAGGTGATATAGACACAGTGTTCACACATGAAGTTCTTAAAAAATTAAAATAATTTTTTAAAGAAAACACAAAACACTTCATGACCAGGTTGCTAAAGCAATATATCTTAGGATAAAACCAGGTGTTTGACAAATTCGCAGTTAAGTGTTATTACTGTATTAGAGGAAAATGATATGGGTGGATTGATTTTCTCTGTCTATGTAACAATTTGCCAAAATGCAATGGTTTAAAGAGTGCATTGAAAAAAAAAAGAGTGTGCATCTCTTGCAGCTGGAAAGATGGCTGAGCATAAGAGCACTGGTTGCTCTTTCAGAGAGAGGGCAGGGGTTCGATGCCCAGCACCCACGTGGAAGCTAACAAACATCTGGAACTCTAGTTCTGGGGAACCTGACTCCATCCTTTGTCCTCTGTGGGCACACCGTGCGCACGGAGCACAGACACGCATGCAAACAAGACATCCATACATATAAAATAAATAGCCCTTAAGACAAAATAAAAGAATAGGTTGTCTCTGAACACAGGAGGTATACATAAAGTAGAGGAGGAGAGGCAAAAGGCTGTGTGCACCTCATTCAAAGTGCTACTGGGAAAGGACCAGATGCAGATGACAGAGCCCATCACAGCCGAAGTCCTGCCCGCCTTGCTTCTCTTCAGATGAACCCGTGTTTTGCTGTTTAGTACAGGCCTCTAATTTAATGGTTTCAGTTCCCAACAGACAGTGTTTCTGTCAATCCTAAGGTACAGCTAGCTGTCAAGTTTATGACTTCTTCCAGAGCTGGTTTCCCTCCCCAGGGGAACACCTAGGTGGTCTGCCAACCTCCTCAAGTCTCTGGCTCAAACTCTCAAACCACAGCGGACCCCCGAGTACCACAGCGGACCTCCGAGTACCACGGCGGACCCCCGAGGACCACGGCGGACCCCCGAGGACCGAAGACTTTCAGGATTAGAATGGGTCAGACACGTTTGTGCCCCATATCCTGCAGGAGGCCTGCTGCACGGTGCTGGCTTATCATTAAGACTCCATCTGATTTGCGTTGATGCCACCACCCTCTTGAAACTGTCACTAATTTAGGGGACCCTGAGTACACCTTAGTTGGTGCAGTGCTTGCCTAGCATACACAGAACCCCGAGTTCAGTCCCCAGCACTCCATAAACCAGGTAGACTGCTCTGTGCCTGTAATCCTACACTTGGGAGTTAGAGGCTGGAGGACCCGAAGTTCAAGGTCATCCTTGGCTACATAGCAAATTCAAGGGCAGCCTGGGCCACATAAGACACTGTCAAGGGAAGTGGGGGGTGGCGAAAGGGAGGAAAAGAAAAACAAAATACTGTGAATAGTTTTTGAAGAGGAACTGTATATTCCTGTTTTGCAAAGCGTCAAGCAAATGATTCAACTATACTCTCTGCAAGGGGGCAAAGACCCCTGCCCCCACTATGACTTAGAGGGAGACTTGCAATCCACATTTTTTTTTTTATCAGCTCAGCAAACTTTAGGGATTTGCTTTCATTTACAAGCAGGTCAGTGTCACCCTCAACGAGGTTGATGTGTTAGCCTACAGACCACTGCAATTAATAAGAATGAAGGGAGTACCAGTGCCTGACCTATCATCCCAGAGAGAAACCTAAGATGTCCTCTAGTCCCCACATCTACCTCAAGACTGAATGCGACTGCCTACACACACCTCCTTCTCCACTAGAGCTGTGTCGTGGCCAGTGTTCCCTGGGACTTTCCTCCAGTGCATCTTGGCATGGCAGCTCCTTCCTCCTCTCCTACAGCTCATCTGTGTGTGTTAAATATTGCTTGGCACAGGGTGAGCTCTTCAAAACAAGAGAGTTGGATTGTGGGAGGCAGGGGGGTGGGCTTGCGAGTCGTTCAGGAATTCGGCGATGCTGGCACGGCTGTTCCCACTCACTAGATCCTTGCCCACAGAACTGCCATGACATGCTCAGTGACACAAACGTGTTGGAAAAGGAAGGTAATACACCCACAAGGGCTTTGGAAACAAAGCTTGATGAACTGGAGGGACGGCTCAGAAGCTGTCACTGGCTGCTCTCGAAGAGGACCTGAGTTCAGTTCCCAGCACCTGTGTCAGGTGGTTCACAACTGCCTGTAATTCTAGCTCCAGGGGATCCAACACCCTCTTCGGGACTTCATGGGCACCTGCAATCATGTGTACACATGCACACGCGCACACACACACTAAAAACAAACATCTTTTAAGTAAAAAAAAAATGGTAAGTTACCTAGACTTCAAAGTGTGGAGGAGGCTCCTGAAGGAGACTGGGTTCCAGTTGAATTTTTCTCTTTATTTATGAGTCATGTCTCCTTCCTTACTCAACACACTGCCATCAGCCTAGATCTGAGAGCAGCCTGATCTTTAAACGCTGGAGCCTCCAGAGCCCTGGGTAAAGAAATGAGACGACTGATCGGGCCCAGGGGCCTCTCATTCAACAGTGTGCATGTGTCCTGAGACCACGACACTTCTCCAGGGGTTCTGGTGAAGCCAAAAGATGAATTTCCAACTATGAACTGCTAAGGTACAAGGTTATTACCTTGGCAGTGACAATGACATGCATAGGAGTAGCACTTCAGGTCTCTCAGGGCATTTGTTAATCCAGGATCCTACGGGATCTTAGTGACCTGCCCCAGCATGATCAGGGCTACTGTCACCCCACTCTACAGAAGAGTCACCTTAATCTAGCCCCCACTCGTGAAGGTGCAGCTTCACCTGTGAGAGCACATTTGGAGCCAAGCCATAACCCTGGTCTGCATTTGCAATGCTGACATGTCCTGGGTGTAGCTTAGGACACTGACTTAACATGCTCAAGGGCCTGGGTTCAGCTTTAGCAACAGAAGAAAATGGAAAATAAAGCATGAGTCCTCGTGGCAAAGCATAGCTGTGGCTCTGGTCCACATTGACTATGAGGATACCATCGATCTTTCCTTCCCCTGATTCTAGCTGGGCACGGTCTTGCCTCCAACATGAACAGCAGAATGGCAAGGTTGTTCGGGACAAGGTGGCTGGGGAAGGCTGCTTGCTGAGCAACAAGAAGAGCCTTTGAGTTGTTGGAAAAGAGACTGGCCTTGGAGGTGGAGTGGGGAAGAGCAGAGAGAGGCCCTGATTGAGAAGGGAGTGGGGGATTATCCCAATTCTAGCTCGGCTGCAAAATGGGAGAGTTACTGCCACACAAAGGCCCCCTCGAACTGCCTGCGTTCCAAAATCTCTACTGCACTCTCCGCAGTTACTTGTGTATGGCAGAGGCAGCATCTTTGTATTATATGAACAGTCTGCTTCATAATCAAATACCATCTGTCGCTACATCTGAACTTGTTTTCAACATCTGTGCGTTCTGGTCTTAACAAAGCTTTAAAAACTAATTCAAAAACTTTCACAGATCACTGACTAAATACGTACATTGACCATCTTTCCAGGTTGGTGTGCCATGCCTCTCCTATAGGTGCCTCCTTCTGCCCGAGGAAGACTGAGAATGTAGACACTCGAAGGCTTTATTAAGCTTATTTCCTAATGGCCTCGGGTAGCCAAGTGCAAGACAGGGACACTTGCTCACGCACCGGGAGGACACATCATATTCTTTCTTGGTGCCAATACAGTCCCTTTCTGCCAATGAGAAACCTGTAAGTTGATCAGCTACCATACCCCAATTACTCAAAATGACACTACAGACCAAACGACAACCAAGGGGAGAATCAACTGTATGGCTCGTACGCAGCTAAAGTGAGTCTGAGCAAATGGCGAGCAGAGCCCTGAGAGCCCTCCGGGGGATAAGGGCGCTATTACTTTGCACGTGCTTCAGAAATGCGAAGTGTGTCTTTACAGAACTTTTAGCCAACCCCCTGGCAGATGTTGACCGCTTTTGCTTATGTATACATCAGTTGCAGAACACTAAAACAGAGATTGGAAATTTTAATTTAGTCGAGGCAGTTGGGCTAAAATGATGGCTTTTGTTGAAACCATTAAATAGAGCTGCCTAATGAAGTACAGTACAGGGCTGGCAAACAGAGCCCTGGTGGGAGGCTGCAGCTTCCAAGCAGAAGAGAGGGAAGGCAGGGCCGTGGGTTTCAGAGTGTAGGCTGCATGGCACTGTGGACCAGGCTAATGGGGCAGGGCAGGGGGAGAAGACAGAGGGGCTGGAAAATAAGAAGGGAAATTGTGCCCCGATTGTTGGAGTGTGTGTGTGTGTGTGTGTGTGTGTGTGTGTGTGTGTGTTTCTGTGTGTTTCTGTGTGCACGAGCAAGAGAGCCATGTTTTGAAGCAAGTAATGGTTTTATTTTAGAACTATCTCTTCAGTTTCAACTGCACATTGGTAAGAACTGACAGACAAGCAGGGAAGTGTGGTACAATGGGTAGAGGCACAGCCATTGAAGAAGATGAAAGTCGTTCCACGTGTCAGGTCAGGTAGTGGCCAGAGGTGGGAGGAAGCCATGCTAATGAGTCTGGCGACCCATTCCATCATTCCCTTTGCTAAGGAGAGATGTTTGAGCTCCACCAGCTGCCTGAAAGCAAGCTGTCATGAAGTGGACCCAGGCTTCTCCTCCTTCCCTATGTAGGGTCAGCAGAGATGAGATGAAGGGAATCTCAGTATTGCTGAAAAATCATTTTAACATGGTGAAACTGACTGCTAATAGTTTAGGGGGCTGGCTATGGACTCTTGGCGCGGTGCTGATGTATTAGAAGCCACTGGGCTTTGTATTTTACCACTGCTTCCCTGTGTTAATGGTAATTCTTACCATGTGATGACTTAACACTGTGGTCCTCATGCATGTTTATAGAGATACAAATGAGACTGCATTTTAGCAAGGATGTCTTTGATTAGACTTCAGCTGTTTACAGTACACGAAGAGGTGAGATTGTATTCAGTAAACAGCTATTCCTGGCTGGTGCTACAGAATGCAGCACAAGGCCCAACCTCCGACACATTGGAAGGAGGAAAACGGAAGAGCACATGAGTTGTACCAAACAACTGCTTACTTTTGAACCCTGCTAGGACCTACTCAAGTCTGCAGAGATCAGAGATCTTCCAGCTCTTCATGAATTCAGGGGAGCCCAGTCACTTACTGATGGCCACAGGTCTGACTGCGATTGACTGAGCAGGATTTGAAGTGCAGTGCAGTAAGCCCAGTCAGGAAAAGAGAGAGAGAGAGAGAGAGAGAGAGAGAGAGAGAGAGAAAGAGAGAGAGAATGTGTGTGTATGCATGTGTGTGTATATCTGTATGTGTGTACATGTATGTGTGTATGTGTATACGTGTGTGTGTGTGTGTGTGTGTGTGAGAGAGAGAGAGAGAGAGAGAGAGAAAGAGAGAGAGAGAGAAAGAGAGAGAGAGAGTGTGTCCAAGTAGGTTTGGAAGCCAAAGAGAAGACAGCAGAGACTGTCAATCCTTAGGTACTGTCCACCTTGTCTTTGAGCCTCTCTCTGGTCTAGAGTTCATCTAGGCAGTCCTGCCAGTGGCTTGGTTAGGGTTGCAATAAAGTACTTTCACCAAAAACAACTTGGGGAGGAAAGGGTTTATTTCACCTTACAGTTTATAAATCAACCACTGAAGAGGGATACGACAGGACTCAAGGCAGGAACCTGGAAGCAGGAATGGAAGCAGAGACCATGGAGGGGTGCTGCTCAATGGCCTGCTCCTCGTGGCTTGCTCCTCATGGCTTGCTCAGCCTGCTTTCTGATAACACCCAGGACCACCAGTCCAAGAGTGGCACTGCCCACAGTGAACTGGGTCCTCCCATATCAATCAAGAACACTCACCACAAGCTTACCCACAGGCAGATCTGGGCATTTTTATGCTAGTGGTTCCCTCTTCTTAGATGACCCTGGCTGTGTCCTGTTGACATAAACCCAGGGAGCACAGCCAGGGAGCTCATGGAATCATCAGCCAGTGTCCATCCCCTAAGAGGGAGAATTGCCATGAGCCACCACTCTGCTGGCTACATAGGTTCTTCTGGGGATGAATTTTGAGTCTTCATCCCTGTGAGGTCAGGGATACAGAGTTCGGTTCAGGATCCAGAGCTCATCTTCCCTGGTTTCCAGTCTCTGTTTCTTCCTTCTGATTTTATGTTAATAATAATCTTGACCATAAAATTGATCTTATGGTGGTGGGTGGGATAGTGTCCACCAAGGTGTCGTCACCATGTTGCTGTCCATGTTACTGTTGCAAAAAAAAAAAAATGATTTCACTTGGGGATCTGAGATGGAATGCTGTCTGCTCATGGGGCCTGTGGGGATTTTGTGGTAAAATGGCATTTCCCACAGGGGGAAAAAGTTCATCTAGATCCTTCAATTGCAGTGGCCTCTTCAGCATGTCAAACTCACTCAAGAAACCTGGCTGGATTTGAAAGAATTGTCTTTTGGTTCTGGGCCACCAGGGGAACTGCTCCTACATTTCCATCTACACCCCAAGTTCAGAGTCTATTAAGCCACTCCGAAGTCATCTGGGATTTAAGAGCAGATTCCCTGTCCCGAACACACCAGCTTTCCTGTTCAGACATTAAGCTGTTAGTAAGAGTGGTGACAGGCAGGTCTGGGGAAAATGGAGCTGCTATCTCCGGAAGAGGACTGTGGAGGAGTGGGGGCAGTGTAGAGGGGCTGGGAGAATTTTTTCTTTGATTTGAAGTCTTTAAAAGGGGGGAAGTCCTGGGTGAGGGAACATTCCAAGAGAGAGAGAAAGGGGGAAGGGAAGGGGAGGGACAGGAAAAAGGAAAGGAAAGGAAAGGAAAGGAAAGGAAAGGAAAGGAAAGGAAAGGAAAGGAAAGGAAAGGAAAGGAAAGGAAAGGAAAGGAAAGGAAAGGAAAGATGAGTTGAAGGAGTTAGTTGCCTCAAATTATTGTAGGAGATGAAGCTGACTTTGGTGTGTTTCTTATGCTATCCGGATTTTCGATATAGACATGCTCTTATTATCAAGCCTGCCCAAAATACGGGAATTTTCCTTAGTGGCAGGGCATGCGGCTTCTGCTAGGGACAGACTGGGACTCGTAACACATCCTGTAAACCCGGCAAAATGCCAGATCCAACCCTTGAAAGTTGAACATTCTTGGAGACATTCCCACTTCTTGGAAGGTGAGCATCTCTGTGACCCTGGTGCTCTGTGATATGTGTTCTGTACACAGATGTTTCATGAACACAGGGAGTCACTGGCCCCCTGAAATCTTCTGTAAACTTGAAATGTCTTTCATCCCAAGCTACTAACCAAGGCTTAGGAGGACAGAAATTCTACCAGTCACTTCTAACTTCTAACTATAAATCTTTCATAATTTCTCTTTTACATTGAAGTAAGCAAAAGGCAGTTCAGTCTGGTAAGAAATAGCTACATACTACTTGGATAAATGTTGAAACACAGAACTTCATGAAAATATGTCAGTGATAGCCTTGGTAGAAATGATCATGAGAGTTCTAGATGAGAAAGAGAAGTTTTCTCTTATCGCATCTGACTAAAAATATCATATTCTGATTCTTAGATATGGAATCTCTCCCTTACCTGTGACTAAGTTCTGACTGTAATGTTTTCCTAGCTGCTCTGTTAAATGTCCATGTTTCCTCAAAGGAGAGAGGGGGTACAGAGGGTAAGGTCATGTTGAAGACATGCGTAAGGGGAAACATTCCAGTTACATATGACGTGACTTTGTGTCTACAATAGAGAAAACATTAGGCTCAACTTCAGAAGCAAAAACCACTGGGGGGGGGGGCGTCGAGAACCTGGGCTTCCGTCAACACTGGCAATCACCACGTCTGCAGTTTCTAGTTCTCTTCATTTTCCCAAGATATTCTTGCTGGTAACTGCTCTACTCATAGAGGTTGGCTGGAGTATTGTGACAACTTGGCCATCCATCTGCAGGCAATCTGGAAGTGTGGCGGGCTGGACCGGGATATGCACACTGACTGGACCTGGATGTGCACACCGCCAGTCCAGCTGCCATTTTCTTTTCCAAAATGAAGTCAGAAGAGGATTTTGAATGTTAGTTTACAGGGATCCTTGGGAAAAAAGATTTCACCACCACCACCACGTTTATCCCCACCCCCACCCCCACCCCCGAGACAGGGTTTCTCTGTATAGCCCTGGCTCTGTCCTGGAACTCACTTTGTAGACGAAGCTGGCCTCAAACTCAGAAATCCGCCTGCCTCTGCCTCCTGAGTGCTGGGATTACAGGCCTGTGCCACCATACCAGGCACAATTATTCCTTTTATCTATAGTTCATGTTAACTTTAGAAAAACCAAAGTGGAAATGAATGCCAAAACATCAAGGTGGATTTTCATTAGGATACACTGTTGTGATGTCACAGATGGGATACAAACATGGTTTTTACAGATACATTATTTTATTGGCAGATACCGCCAGCAGACGGTTTTTGTTTTGTTTTCTGATTTATTCTTATTCCTGTGCTATTTTGGTGTGGGATCTCTAAGTGTCCTACATTTTATCTTGTACAGAGTACCTGGAGGGCAGGGCCCATTTCTCTGCAAACTATTCTACCCAATGTCCCACAGTGATAACTGCTCTGAGCACACTACAGCACACCACCATAGCTCTCCAGCATTTAACTATTACTTTGATATTATTTCCCAAATGAATGAAACAGATTGGTTGCTGACTTTGTGGATTTGAAGACCCTCAGATTCAGTGAAGTTGGATCATATTAAATTAAACATGAAGAATGTTTGGATCATCACTAGACAGCAAAGACTTTGAAAGAAGCATAGCATCCTATGGATGTCCCTGCGCACGTTGCACTACAGGAATGGAACACTTCCATAAGGACCAAACTCTGCCTCATGAATACATTGCTATTTCCACAATGTGTGGATGCAGCCCCCAGGAAAACAGTGTACATAATAGGTACTTACTGTGTTCTCATGGTAGGCACTGCCTGCCTGAACAAAGAGCCCTAAAAACTGGATTCTGAGATGAAGTGGTGCTCACGGTGGCAGTGGCTTGTCCATACCAAGGCTATCACTTCCTCAGCAGAACAGTGTGCCTTGGTCCTAATACTTATTTATTTTTTAAGTTTATTGATGTTCGGATGTGAAAGGGTAGGAGGGGTGCACATATGTGTGTGAACATACATGTGGGTGCCACAGGCCAACCTCAGCCATCATCCCTCAAGAGCAGAACCCTGTCTGACTGATTGGTTTTGAGGTGGAGTTCACTATGCAGCTCTGGGTGGCCTGGAACTCACTATTTAGACCAGGCTGGCTTCAAATTCACAGAGATCTGTCTGCTTCTGCCTCCTAAATTCTGGGACTAAAGGCACATGCCACCATTCCTGGCTGTATCCACCTTGGAGCTTGCCATGTAGGCTAAGTTGACTGACTGTCACTGAACTGAAAGTATCTTCCTGGCGGCCTCCTCTCAGAGCTCGGATTATAGCTGCACACAAGCATGCCTGGCTGTCTGTATGTGGATTTTGGGTATCAAACTCAGACTTCATGCTTGTACAGAAAGCACTTGACAGTTCTCACCCATACTTACTCACAAGTAAAGCATCAGGCTTTGCTGGAGTCCCTGAGAACTGAGCTGTCTATTCATAGAGATGCCCATAAGAAATTTACCCAGATGCCATTGTTTAACTGGACCCTGCTTCATTCCTTCCACAGGAAGTGGAAGAGAGGGAGAACACGTGAAATGAAGGGAGAAAGAGGGGGGAATGAAGAGCAACTGGTGACTCATACACACCCAGGGCTGTCCAGTTTTTTCTGGTTTCAAAGATGGCCCCGCCAATCACCTTGCTTTCTAATATGCTGAGCTAAAAGCCATTTGAAGAGAAGCAGAAAGAGAACTCTGGCCTTGCTGACAAGACATGCTGCAGCATCTGGGGTGCTCCTGGGAGACCTGCGGGCAGCCTAACCTGGCCTCACTATGCTGAGCTTGCAATGCCTAGAGGATGAGGTCACATTTGGCCATGGCTATAAATAGATACCGGTAGCAACTAGAACCAAGAGGGAGCTCTGCCTGCGATTCACTGAATGACATCTGTGTACCAGGCAGGCATGTGCCGCCCGCAGCATCCAGTCTCGTTGAGAGTATGGCAGGGTGGGAGGCGGCGCTGGTGTCCTTCTCTCTTCCCCTGAGTGCCTTTGATCTTAGTTAGACTTTTCTTGGTTTCTGGCATCAGGATGAGAAAGGTTGCCACAGAATTCCCTCTGACCGAGGTGTCTCTAAGAAAAATTGCCCACTACCCATTACAGAGAAAGGATCCTGATACACTTCTGACCCCCACAATAGCTTTATGAGGGGAGCAACTTCATATCAAGCATAGTTAGGCATCAAGACCCAATGTGGTGATTGACCCTTGTCCTCCTCACAGCTACTGATATGATACCCTATGAACACCATGCTGACTTAACAACTTAGCAGGAGTGAACAGTTGCTGAGCAGTCCCCAACCATCAGTAACTAGCACATGTCTCCACGTCACCAAGGAAGCCCACCTGAGGAGGGTGGGGAGTCAGGTTCTTCTAGTGTATAGAGAAGAAGCCAAGCCAGCGTATCTCACTTCTGCTTCCCCCAAAACCCATCCTATACATATCTTTGAATCTATGAATTCCTCCGAACCCAAACTGCAGAGTCAGTCCACAATGGTATGGGAAGAGGAGCCCAATGTCCAAGTTCTGACACTGATATTAGGCTCTAAGAAAATTCCAAGAACGACTCTAAAAAAGCTGCCAACTGGAGCGGCGAGAGGTGTCATCATTGAGAGTCTGCAGGGTCCCCATGTTTTCTTTTTACAGATTTCATTCTCTGTCCCTCCCTCTGCCACCTCACCGGTCTGTCCCCTCCACCTGCCTCCCTTCACCTACCCCACAGTTCTGTCATCTGAGAAGCCCCATCTTCATGTTTAATTTTTCACATCATTTGGGGACAGATCACATAGTTGTTATGTCTTGACCTCTGACTTGGAAGAGGCTCTTACCTTCCCCTCCTGTTCTTGTGGAATCAGCCAAGCTCAGATTTTGGCAGGGGTGGGGGTGGGGTGGGGTGAGATGGTAGGTTGTCATATTCCTGATCTCAGTCAGAAAAGATGGCCTCAGAATACTGTAGGTTTTCAAACTGCCTCTGCCTAATACCTACCCACTGGGAATAGCTCTTAGAAGGAGTCAGGGCTAGGACTACCAACAGGCCTCATAAACTATGGGGGGACCCCCCCTACATCCTGCCTACTTCCTAGGGTTTAGAGTGTTTGAGTTTCCCTAACATGCTGTGGATATGCAGGTATCAGAAGAGGAACCTTTCTACTGCCCCCCAATCACGGTAGAAAGTCATACCTGTGACAGTGCCTGCTGTGGCCCTTGTGAAATGGGCTTCATCTTCAAAACAGCAGAAGTTATAGAGGGGTGGGGAGGATATCCAAATCACTGATAAATACCAATTCTCCTCTGAGACCTGTTTCAGCTAAAGGTATCAAGGTTCTCAAAGGAGGAATTCAAACTACCATCTTCCTGTCAGCAGATATTTATGAACATAAGCCATAGGCAGAGATCTGCTAGGAAAACTTAAAAGTTAAGCCTCTCTCTACCTAACCTTTAAAAAGACACATGTGACATCTGTGACAAGCCAGCACCACAACCACCAGTCCAGGACATGCCACATTATGGATATGACCCCAAAGTACAATGGAGACACAGTCTTAATAAGTGAATGGTATCATCAGGCACGTCAGAACCTCTCTCTCTTTCTCTCTCTCTCTCTCTCTGTCCCCATCTCTCTCTGTCTCTCTCTCTCCCTGTCCCTCTGCTCTCTCTCTATATGTGTGTCTCTCTCCCTCTCTGTCTATATCTGTTTCTTCCTCTCTCTGTCTCAATCTGTCTCTCTCTCTCTCATTGTTTCTCTGTCTCTATGTCTCTGTATCTCTTTCTGTCTCTGTCTCCCTGTCTCTCTGTCTCTGTTTCTGTCTCTGCCCCTTCCCCTTCTTTCTCTACAAAGCTATAGGGATTTCTCTACACCATTGTTCTTCAAGATGTCCCTGATTCTGGTTGGTAAATGGCAGACATGCTATCATAGTGCCCTATGGTGGCCATAGACACAGAACGTCGTCTTTGGGACACGGCTGCCCCATGGTAAGGGAACCCGCCACACTTGGCTCCTCATATTTTCACTTGCCATTTGTTTATGCCCTTGACAGATGAATTCCTCTCCGCCTTGATCCCATTCTCTGTCTGGATCTGTGCAGCTGGCATGGTTCCGCCATGTTCCGTTTTTTGCTCATTCAAGGCAGAGCTCATTATTTTCAAGTTTCTTCCTGTCCTTCCTCTTAGAGTTTGTTCACTTCCTGTCTCCATAAATACCATTACTAAAAGTCAACCCCACTGCTGACTGTACCGTTTTGATCAAACTACTTGCCGCTCATGGCTCCCTTCTTCCTCCTCTTAAAGAGGGGCAATACTAACTGCTTTTTTTCTTAAACCCTATGATTTTGTTAGTTAATTTTCTCATTTCTCTGATCAAACGCTTGACAAGAAGCAATTTAAGTTCAAGAGCGGACACAGTCCACAATGCTGGGAAGACATGGTCACTGGAGCAGGAGGTGGCTGGCCATATTGCATCTGCAGTCAGGTAGCAGAGAGGGACATGAAGGATGCTCAGATCAGTTTAGTCCTGGGCCCCAGAGCACAGGCTCACATTCAGGCTAATTCTTTCTCAGTCAGGTAAACCTTAAAACACCCTCGTAGGCATAGGCAGGGATTTCATGGTGATTCTAAATCCTATCAAGTTGACACTCATGATTAACCACCAAATCAAGTAATAAAAATATTACATGAGCATGTACTATAAGTATAGAATAAATGTTTAGTAAAAGTTTTATGATCTTCCTTCTGAGCCCAACGGAGGCTGCTAAGGGCTCTGGAGTGCTCTCCATGCCTCAGGACCTTGGGATCACTGATCAGTGGAACACAGTGTCAGCTTCAGGAATCGCAATGGGTCTTGTGCCAGCAGGAACAGGGACAAAGGAACCCTGCCCAACCAGAGGCTGGGATCAAGTTCCAGCCGGGGCCACCCCCTCCAGCTTCCTTCTGAGCCCAGCAGAGGCTGCTAAGGGCTCCAGAGTGCTCTCCATGCCAGAGGACCTCAGGATCACCTTGGGATCACGGGACCTATAGCACACGCAGGACCTCCTGATCACCTGAGAGCACATGGGCAATAGAAGCAAGAGAGCTTCTTGATCAGGGTCTGGTTGGGCCTTCATCCTCAGCCAGGAGGCAGAGCTGAGACCCAGGCCCCTGGGCAAATTCCTTGTCAGAGGAGAGTCGGCCTTCAGGGAGGGTTCTGACCCTAGAACTCAAGAGGTGGATCAGAGCTCCAGACCGCTGGACACCTGCCCTGCAAGAGAAGAGCTTGCCTGCAGAGAGTGCTCTGACCGCTGGAACTCAAGTGAGAGTTGGACTCCCAGGAGTGCTGACAGAGGCTAACAGAATCAGAGGAGGATCAAGCTCTAACCAGAGACAGCTTGGACGTTAACATCAGAGATTTCCAGATGGCAAAAGGCAAACTTAAGAATCTTACTAACAGAAACCAAGAACACTGGGCATCATCAGAACCCAGTACGCCCACCACAGCGAGTCCTGGATACCTCAACATGCCCGAAAAGCAAGACTCGGATTTAAAATCATATCTCATGATGGTGGTAGAAGATTTTAAGAAGGGCATTAATAACTCACTTAAAGAAATACAGGAGAACACTGCTAAACAGGTAGAAGTCCTTAAAGAGGAAACACAAAAATTCCTCAAGGAATCATAGGAGAACACTGCTAAACAGGTAGAAGTCCTTAAAGAGCTACAGGAAAACACTGCTAAACAGGTAGAAGAAACACAAAAATCCCTTAAAGAATTATAGGAAAACACAACAAACAGGCAATGGAATTGAACAAAACCATCCAAGATCTAAAACTGGAAGTAGAAACAATGAAGAAAACCCAAAGGGAGACAACTCTGGAGAAAGAAACCCTAGGAAAGAAATCAGGAACCATAGATGTGACCATCAGCAACAGAATACAAGAGATGGAAGAGAGAATCTCAGGTGCAGAAGATTCCATAGAGAACATGGACACAACAATCAAAGAAAACGCAAAATGCAAAAAGATCCTAACTCAAAACATCCAGGAAATCCAGGACAAAATGAGAAAACCAAACCTACAGATAATAGGAGTAGATGAGAATGAAGATTTTCAACTGAAAGAGAAAGCAAATATCTTCAACAAAATTATAGAAGAAAACTTCCCATACCTAAAGAAAGAGATGAGCATGAACATACAAGAAGCCTACAGAACTCCAAAAAGACTGGACCAGAAAAGAAATTCCTCCCGACACATAATAATCAGAATAACAAATGCACTAAATAAAGACAGAATATTAAAAAGCAGTAAGGGAAAAAGGTCAAGTAACATGTAAAGGCAGGCCTATTAAAATTACTGCAGACTCCTCATCAGAGACTATGAAAGTCAGAAAATCCTGGACAGATGTTATACAGACACTGAGAGAACACAAATGCCAGCCCAGGCTACTATACCCAGCAAAACTCTCAATTACCATAGATGGGGAAACCAAAGTATTCCATGACAAAACCAAATTCACACAATATCTTTCCTCAAATCCAGCCCTTCAAAGGATAATAAAGGAAAAACACCAACACAAATATGGAAACTACACCCTAGAAAAAGCAAGAAAGTAATCCTTTAACAAAACTAAAAGAAGACAGCCATAAGAACAGATTCCCAACTTTAACAACAAAAATGACAGGAAGCAACAATTACTTTTCTTTGATTTTTCTTGACATCAATGGACTCAATTCCCCAATAAAAAGACAGACTAACAGACTGGCTACACAAACAGGACCCAACATTTTGCTGCTTACAGGAAACCCACCTCAGGGATAAAGCCAGACACTACCTCAGAGTAAAAGGCTGGAAAACAATTTTCCAAGCAAATGGTCCGAAGAAACAAGCTGGAGTAGTCATTCTAATATCGAATAAAATGGACTTCCAACCCAAAGTTATCAAAAAAGACAAGGAGGGGCACTTCATACTCATCAAAGGTAAAATCTACCAAGATGAACTCTCAATTCTAAATAACTATGCTCCAAATGCAGGGGCAGCCACATTCATCAAAGAAACTTTAGTAAAGCTCAAAGCACACATTGCACCTCACACAATAATAGTGGGAGATTTCAACACCCCACTCTCACCAACAGACAGATCCTGGAAACAGAAACTAAACAGAGACACATGGACACTAACAGAAGTTATGAAACAAATGGATTTAACAGATATCTACAGAACATTATATCCTAAAACAAAAGGATATACCTTCTTCTCAGCACCTCATGGTACCCCCTCCAAAATTGACCATATAATTGGTCACAAAACAAGCCTCAACAGATACAAAAATATAGAAATTATCCCATGCATCCTATCAGATCATCACGGACTAAGCCTGATCTTCAATAACAGCATAAATAATAGAAAGCCAACATCCACGTGGAAACTGAACAACACTCTACTCAATGATACCTTGGTCAAGGAAGAAATAAAGAAAGAAATTAAAGACTTTTTAGAGTTTAATGAAAACTATGCCACAACATACCCAAACTTATGGGACACAATGAAAGCAGTCCTAAGAGGAAAACTCATAGCCCAGAGTGCCTCCAAAAAGAAACTAGAGTGAGCATACACTAGGAGCCTGACAGCACACCTAGAAGCTCTAGAAAGAAAGGAAGCAAATTCACCCAAGAGGAGTAGACAGCAGGAAATAATCAAACTTAGGGCTGAAATAAACCAAGTGGAAACAAAAAGAACTATTCAAAGAATCAACCAAACCAGGAGCTGGTTCTTTGAGAAAATCAACAAAGTAGATAAACCCTTAGCCAGACTAACTAGAGGGCACAGGGACAGTATTCTAATTAACAAAATCAGAAATGGAAAAAAAAAAGTAACAACAGATCCTGAGGAAATCCAAAACCTCATTAGATACTACTACAAAAGGTTATACTCAACAAAACTGGAAAACCTGGATGAAATGGACAACTTCCTAGACAGATGCCAGGTGCCAAAGTTAAATCAGGATTAGATTAACAATCTTAACAGTCCCATTTCCCCTAAAGAAATAGTCTCCCAACCAAAAAAAGCCCAGGACCAGATGGGTTTAGTGCAGAGTTATATCAGACCTTCAAAGAAGACCTAGTTCCAACTCTCCTCAAACTATTCCACAAAATAGAAGTGGAAGGCACTCTACCCAATTTATTCGATGAAGCCACAATTACTCTGATACCTAAATCACACAAAGAAAGAGAACTTCAGAGAAATTTCCCATATGAATATCAATGCAAAAATACTCAATAAATCCTCTCAAACCGAATCCAAGAACACATCAAAACGATCATCCATCATGACCAAGTAGGCTTCATCCCAGGGATGCAGGGATGGTTTAATATATGGAAACCCACAACGTAATCCACTATATAAACAAACTCAAAGACAAAAATCACATGATCATCTTGTTAGATGCTGAGAAAGCATTTGACAAAATCGAGCACCCCTTCATGATAAAAGTCATGGAAAGATCAGGAATTCAAGGCCCATACCTAAACATAATAAAAGCAATATACAGCAAACCAGTAGCCAAAGTAAATGGAGAGAAACACAAAGCAATCCCACTAAAATCAGGGACCAGACAAGGCTGCCCACTTTCTCCCTACCTATTCAATATAGTACTTGAAGTCCTAGCCAGAGCAATTAGACAACAAAAGGAGATCAAGGGGATACAAATTGGAAAGGAAGAAGTCAAAATATCACTATTTGCAGACAATATGATAGTATATATAAATGACCCTAACAATTTCACCAGAGAACTCCTAAACCTGATAAACAGCTTCAGTGCAGTTGCTGGATATAAAATTAACTCAAACAAATCAATGGCCTTTCTCTACACAAAGGATAAATGGGCTGAGAAAGAAATTAGGGAAACAACACCCTTCACAATAGTCACAAACAATATAAAATACCTTGGTGTGACTCTAACTAAGGAAGTGAAAGATCTGTATGATAAGAACTTCAAGTCTCTGAAAAAAGAAATTGAAGAAGATATCAGGAGATGGAAAGATCTCCCATGCTCATGGATTGGCAGGATTAATATAGTCAAAATGGCTTACCTGCCAAAAGCAATCTACAGATTCAATGCAATCCCCATCAAAATTCCAACTCAATTCTTCACTGAGTTAGAAAGGGCAATTTTCAAATTCACCTGGAATAACAAAAAACCTAGGATAGCAAAAACTATTCTCAACAATAAAAGAACCTCTGGGGGAATCACCATGCCTGACCTCAAGCTGTACTACATACAGAGCAATTGTGATAAAAAACTGCATGGTGCTGGTACAGTGACAGACAGGTAGATCAATGGAATAGATTTGAAGACCCAGAAATGAACCCACACACTTATGGTCACTTGATCTTTGACAAAGGAGCTAAACCATCCAGTGGAAAAAAGGCAGCATTTTCAACAATTGGTGCTGACACAACTGGTAGTCATCGTGTAGAAGAATGAGAATTGATCCATTCTTATCTCCTTGTACAAAGCTCAAGTCTAAGTGTATCAAAGAACTCCACATAAAATCAGAGACACTGAAATTTATAGAGGAGAAAGTGGGGAAAACCCTCGAAGATATGGGCACAGGGGAAAAATTCCTAAACAGAACAGCAATGGCTTGTGCTGTAAGATCAAGAATTGACAAATGGGACCTCATAAAATTGCAAAGCTTCTGTAGGGCAAAAGATACTGTCAATAAGACAAAAAGGCCACCAACAGATTGGGAAAGAATTTTTACCAATTCTAAATTTGATAGGGGACTAATATCCAAAGAGCTAATATACTAATATACAAAGAGCTCAAGAAACTGAACTCCAGAAATTCAAATAACCCCATTAAAAAATGGGGTACAGAGCTAAACAAAGAATTTTCAACTGAGGAATACTGAAGGGCTAAGAAGCACTTGAAAAAACGTTCAGCATCCTTAATCATCAGGGAAATGCAAATCAAAACAACCCTGAGATTCCACCTCACACCAATCAGAATTACTAGGATCAAAAATTCAGGTGACAGTAGATGCTGGCGAGGATGTGGAGAAAGAGGAACACTCCTCCATTGCTGGTGGGATTGCAAGCTGGTACAACCACTCTGGAAATCAGTCTGGTGGTTCCTCAGAAAATTGGACATAGTACTACTGGTAGATGCAGCAATACCTCTCCTGTGCATATACCCAGAAGATCTTCCAACTGGTAACAAGGACACATGCTCCACTATGTTCATAGCAGCCTTATTTATAATAGTCAGAAGCTGAAAAGGACCCAGATGTCCCTCAACAGAGGAATGGATACAGAAAATGTGGTACATTTACACAATGGAGTTCTACTCAGCTATTAAAAACAATGAATTTATGAAATTCTTGGGCAAATGGATGTATCTGGAGGATATCATCCCAAGTGAGGTAACCCAATCAAAAAAGAAGTCACTTGATATGCCCTCACTGATATGTGGATATTAACCCAGAAACCTAGAATACCCAAGATACAACTTCCAAAACAAAAGAAAATCAAGAAGGAAGACCAATGTGTGGATACTTCATTCCTTCCTAGAATAGAGAATAAAATATCCATGGAAGGAGTTGCAGAAACAAAGTTTGGAGCTAAGACAAAAGGATGGACCATCCAGAGACTGCCCCACCCAGAGGTCCATCCCATAATCAGCCACCAAACGCAGATACTACTGCATACACCAGCAAGATTTTGCTGAAAGGTCACTGATATTGATGTCTCCCGTGAGGCTTTGTCAGTGCCTGGCAAATACAGAAGTGGGTGCTCACAGTCATCTATTGGATGGAACACAGGGTCCCCAATATAGGAGCTAGAGAAAGTACCCAATAGCCAAAGGGGTCTGCAACCATATAGGTGGAACAACAATATGAACTAATCAGAACCCCCAGAGCTCGTGTCTCTAGCTGCATATGTAGCAGAAGATGGCCTAGTCGGCCATTATTGGGAAGAGAGGCCCCTTGGTCTAGCAAATTTTATATGCCCCAGTACAGGGAAATGCCAGGGCCAAGAAGTGGGAGTGAGTGGGTAGGGGAGCATGGCGGGGGGGGGGTATAGGGGACTTTTAGGATAACATTTGAAATGTAAATGAAGAAAATATCTAATAAAAAATACTTTTAAAAAAAGTTTTATAATTGCAAGCTTGGCTCTCATTGGTGCTGCCCAAAGATTTGTGTGTGTGTGTGTGTGTGTGTGTGTGTGTGTGTGTATGTGTGTGTGTGTGTATACATGAGTGTGTGTATGTGTGTATGCATGAGTGTGTGAGTGTGTATGTATGTGTGAGTGTGGTGTGTGTTTGTGTGTATGCATGAGTGTATGAGTGTGGTGTGTGTGTATATGCATGAGTGTGTGTGAGTATGTGTATGCATGACTCTGTGTGTGTGTGTGTGTGTGTGTGTGAGTAATAGTGAGAAAATGCTTTAACATTTGTGAGCCTTTGTGCAGTTCACCTATCAAGGTAGAAATTGCTTTGAGATCTTGAGCAAAAGATATTGTCATACTACAAATTACCATGATCTAATTAGGCCCGCCTCCATAAATCTGTCACTTGAAAGCCATTCAAGTCTGCTCAGCCCAGCTCTTGATTTAAACTGCTCCAGGAGTCTAGCCGAAGATATGTCCAGGATACAATCCAACACAATATCCTCATCTCCTCCCCTCTCTCCCTTGAGGATGGGCCGCTCACCAGTTTTGGCCACCATAACAGTAATGTAGAAGAGAGATTCATTATAGTTTGGGCATAGATCTTAACCAGTGCCCACACAACCTCGTGACAGCATTATTTAGCATTCAGATTGGATGTGAGCTCTTCTTGGGGAGGGGGAAGCTATGGCTGAACATTAGCATGGCTCGGCTCTTCAAGCAAACACAGGAAAGATGCATATTTTCTTCCCCGAATGGACAGGTGTAGTCTGTGTCCCTGAGTATGACGAATATTCTGCAATGACACAGAACACAGAACTCTAGTATTTAAAAAATGCTAGTGCTTGTCAAGTCAGTAATACAGTTTCCTGACTATTACGGCTGAAAAAGATGAGTTTTGCAAAAACAGATGCAATAGGTAATTTAGATTGCATTCCTGTTCGTCTTGAGAATGTGTTGTTGTTGATGATGATGATGTTCTATGTATGTGTTTGTGCACACACATGTGTGCATGTGCACATGTGTACATGTGTGTGTGTCTGTCTTTCCTCTGGTACCATCAACCTTGTCCTTGAGACAGTCTCTCACTAGCCCATAGCTCACCTATGGGCTAAGCTGGCTAGGCAGAGACCCAGAGACATTATCCTGCCTATGTCTACCCAGTGCTGGGATTACGAGCACACTCCACCATGCCAAAATTTCCTAGGTGTGGCCTGGAGCGAGAACTCAGGTCTTCTTGCTTCTACAGCAAGCACTTTGCCAGCTGAGCTCTCTCTTCAGACAGAGGATAGGTCTTTCAGCTTTTCTTTGGTGGCACATGACTCTAAGGATCTGGGAACCTGTGACTGACAATGTCCCAACGCCTTTCTATCTTTCCCCCCAGGAATGAAGGAGGCAGAACCCTTTCTAATCATCTTTTTACCCTCCCCCATTTCTTCTCTTTCCCCATCCTTGCCCTACCATCCTGAAACACACATCCACACCTCTACCTTCCTATCTATCTGTACCTTGTCCCAGGCTGTCTGGGCTTCAAAGAAGTGCCATGTGTGTGAAGCAAACAGAAAGATAGAATGTTAACAGAGCTTATTAAACAGCAAACAGGCTCACGTCCTCAGGAGCTGATTCTGGGCCAGGAGAATTCAACTCAATACCCACAAAGTTAACAAGATGCGCCTCTTACAGCTTTCATTCGTGAGCTGGAGCTGGGAATGAGGTGGAATGATCATGGAACAGAAGATGGTGTTTCACTGTGGAGGATGAGGAGGCCGCCGGGATGTGATCTCAGGAGAGCATAAGGCCATGCCATCAGGGTCTGCGAGCAGTGCCAGCCAGTCCTGCAGCTGGAAATGGGCAGGAGAGATGAAAGTGAGGTCAGAGTCTCCAAAAACTCTAGGGTCCCCCTGGGACTTGTCCCCACCCCGTGGGAGGGTTTTGCTAGCTTAGTTCTTGCTTCCAAGCAGCTGACAATAGGAAGATTCCAGCGTGCTCTGGTGCTAACGGGCAGAGGCCATTAGTGAGGGGGGAGGGCAGGGAGAAACAAGATCAGAGGAAAGGAGAGGAGAATTTGCCCAGAAAGGGCCACTTAGCTTCCCCTTCCACAAGATTCAGATTAATGGGGAGGCCAGCGCCCACCCACATCAAGGAAAGCCTACACATTGCGAGTGCCTCGCAGGAAAGAAGGCCTGAGAAGTCGCTGGCCGAGGCTTGAAGCCTGATGAAGGAAGGGGGTTAAGTGAACGTTTTTAGAATAAAAGCAGCCTAAGAGGAGAAGAGTGGAGGTACTGGCCTACAAGGTCAGACAGCATACTCTCGTGTTCCGTGTCACAAAGACACTGACAGAGGAAGAGGAAGGAGGAAAGGGCCTTTCAAGTTTTAAGTTTCTTCGTTCAAAAAAGAAAAAGGAAGCATTGGAGAGACTGCGCTGTGGATTATTTTTGTCTATTTAGGGAGTCGATGCTGGTATCACTGGATCCCAACCAGCGCAGCAGTGAAGAGACTTGCAACCAACCCATAGCCAGCCTGAATCGCCACTGCGGCAGGGAGAAGGGCCTTCTGAGCTGAGCCCAAGAGCCAGGCACAGCTGGACAAGGATGTTTATACAAGGGACTCAAGCTGCCCGTGTGCCCCTGGCCCAAATGACCAAGATGCAGTTGGCGTTGTCCATGTGGGACTGTTCCTTGGTGATTACTCCAATCTCAAGAGAAAAGGAGGGAAAAAAAAAACCCTACCCTTCCTGAGGAACGCTCTGGATTCAATGCCAACCCAAGACAGCTGCTGATGTTGAACAACAACGTCAAGGACCTACTGTCCCTTCCTGCCCCTCCTCCACCGCCACAGAAAAGACTGTGAAAAGACCAAGAGCTGGTGGGCAGCCAGCAAGAACTAAAGAACTTACAGCTGGCAAAACCACCTGTGCCTTGTCAAATTCCAGCCAAAACAATCCTCTCCCCAGAGTCTGGCTAAGAAGCAGGGGAGAGAATCTGATGATAGGCAGAGAAGCATGGGGGAGGGGAGGGACACTGGCGTCCACTGACCTCCCCAGCCGGCAGAGGGAGAGGCAGTGGAAAGTTGCACCAGGAGAGGGTCAGAGATCCAATGCTATATCCACCACAACGAAAGAGCAGTAGCCCAGCCGAGTGGCCCAAGCTCCGAATTCCAGCCTATCCTCTACCCCCCTACCCTCATCCTCCTATCCTCTACCCCCAAACAGGGCAGTGCTGATGTCTGAGCAGTGAAGCCAATGGTACAAGGAGCAGACATGGAAAGAGGGGCATGAAGGGAGGGGGCATGGATTCACACCTGGGGAATATATCTGTGGGAATGTTTCAATAGCAAAATCCAGGGGTAGACAGTACTTAAGTGCACACCTCCCTTGCAGTATTCTCTATCAATGTGTGGTCAGTTCGGGAGCGGAGACAGTTGTTTACAAGGATCCCACAGGTAGGCCTCATGCAAGGTGTGTATAGACTACCGTGATAAAGAAGGCTTCAGAGGAACAGGGAGAAATAGTGACATCTTAGCTGAGTACCCAGGTTCTGTGTCTACCGGGGTGTCCTCCTCTTTCAACTTCCTGTCTCCGCTGGGAGTGAGCATGCCCTAAGTTTAGTTGCTATTGTCCCAGCTGCAGTCATTAAGAGCTAATAAATGCTGGTTCTAAAATTAGAAAGTCTCTCTCGTCCTTTACAGAGGATCTAACACTGTTATCATTGGCCAGGGGAAGCTGGCGTGAACCAGAGTTGTATGGTCGATGATATTCCCTGCTGAAAGCCATACCAGAGTTGATTGCCTCTAGAGACCAGGAAGTTATTCCCATTCTCAGACTTCATTTTCAAAATATTTATTTACTTAGGTGATGACTAAATCAACCTCGAGAGTATGTGGGCTCCTCAGATGATGAGGATAATCGGGGCCTTTTATGAGCACCAGCCACGGCCTGTCACTCAACACGAGAAGTAGTAGTAGTTGTTGGTGACAATGAAGAAACAGAGGTGACTTTGACAAGTATTAACAATGTGACTATGGACACGTTCATCGTAACAAATATGACTCGTTAATTAAAAGCGCTGCTTCTCTACATTTTTAAATACCGTCCCCAAGAATGAATAGCTTAAATGTAACTATGAAGGCCCTAAGCCAACCCTGGCTGCTGGGTGCTCTATAGCATAGCAGTGCATGGCCTATAACTAAAACATGACAATGCAGGGGCCAGTGAGATGGCTCAGCGGCTAAAGCGCTGCCTCAAACCCTGACAATTCCAGTTTGAAGCCTGGGACCCACAGTGAGGAAAGAGAGAACCAACTCCTACCAGCTGGCCTCTGGCCTCCGTACACATGCATGGACACACGTGGACACAGGGACACAAAATAAGTAGAGTAATCAAAAGTGTGAAGATAAAGCAAGGCATAGAAGGGCTGAGGAGCTGTTCCAGATGAAATGAGATGAAAGCCGTGACAGCTAAACGAAGGAGTGACCCCAAGGCTGCTACTGGGCCAAGGGAAGAAACTGACAGAGGGAGTCCCCAGGAAAATGGTGCCATTTGAATATGTATTCTATAATAGTTGGGCATTAGCATTTCATTTCATGTCTTTAATATTTACTGTGGTCATGAAATAGATTGCCTCTGTCCCTAGAAAATAAACTACTAGAGTTTATATTGTCTTCATTTGTTTATTTGTTTGTGAGTATGGGCCTGTGTGTGTTATCTAAAGACACCTTGTTTTGGGTGTTGGGGAGATGGCTCAGCAAGTAAGAGAACTTGGTATATAAGCATGAGGACCTGAGTCCAAATTGCCAACACCCATGTAAACAACTGAGTGTGTATGTGCATGCCTGTGCCCTAGTACAGTAGGTGGGGGAGATGGGAGGAGCATGTAGCTTGCTAGCCACCAACCTCACTCTGGGTTCCCTGAGAGACTTTGTTTTAAGGGAACAAAGTAATAGAGCAGGACATCCAACATCCTCCTCTGGCCTCCAGGAGCACATTTGCATACATACTCATATGCACAGATACCACAAACATGCACAATATACATCACACACACCACATACTTCACACATACATACCATGTATACCACATACACCACACATGTACACCACAGACATACATCACATATATATGCTACAGACATTACACATGTATACCACATACACCATACATGTACACCACAGACATACATCACATATATATGCTATAGACATTACACATGTATACCACATAATCATACAAGTATATTACATATACCACATACATACACAATATGCATCATATATGTATACCACATACACCACTCAGGTACAATACACACATACTACACAGGTACAACATACAATACATAGGATACACCAAACAGAACATACATAAAACATCTAGGTCCAACATACACACACACATACACACACATGCACTTGTGCACCATGGTCATTAAGACAATCTCCAACTTTCTTCTTTTCTATGTCTTTTCTTGGGCAGAACAGATCAGTATCCTGGACCAATTTCTGTGTCACCACATACAACTCTGTCTCATTATTTCTAACACCCGGGGCTTCTGAACAGGGCTCACAATGTTCATTTTGATGGATCTCTGGCGAGCGAGCAATGGGGAATGCCTCCGTTCCATTCAGCAAATCACATTGCTCTCCACAGACTCTGCTGGCCAAGAGGAAAGGGTGCTGTTTTCTCCTTACAAAGACAGCCTGGAGGCAGCCCTATTAACAGCTCCTCAACATGCCAGGGTATAACGCGATACAGCTTACTCATGTGAGCCACCCTCCCGTCAGTACAGCCTGTGCTGGTACCACAAGCAACCTACAACTTGCGTGGCCCCTCTGTGTGGGTCTCTGTATTCCCAGCAAAGTATTCCATACGGAAGCTTCCCACACTCACAACAGTCTCCTCAGAGCTGACAAATTAACCTCACTACGGTTTTGTACCTGTTTGTGCTCCTCCTACCATGTGCAGGAAGTGGCTTGTTTCCGTACCCTCTAACCAACGCCAAAGGAGATCAATCTTCTAAATATTTGCCAATCTGATAAGTGAAAAATTTTATCTCACAGTTTGATAGATCATTTGTAGCAAACCAAATATTTTTAACATTCTGTTCTCCAAACCAAGACATTTTCAGATGAGTACTGAGTCTGTGTTCCTCACGGATCTACCCACAACACTGAGTCCATCTGTGAGCGCTCAGAAGTCAGCAGTACCTACCCCACCACAGCACATCAGCTCAATCTTGCCTCCTGTGGGAAATGGGAGGCAGAGGGAAGGAAATAGGATGCCTGGCAAGCATCGGGAGGCATAAGGTTTCAGAGCAGGTTTGCTGGCATCTGATTTTCTGATCGCAAGTCACAGTTGAAATCTGACTAGCTACTAGCTCAGCTTGGTTAGACATCACAGCTCCCTTTGCAAATAAGAACACTTTCATTCAGTTATCTTGATGTTGGTCACACTAGCAGGAGTAAATGCCAGAGAAAATACCAAAGCTCACGTGCTTGGCCTTTCTCTCTCTCTCTCTCTCTCTCTCTCTCTCTCTGTATATATATGATTTTTTTTTTGAGACAGGGTTTCTCTGTGTAGCCCTGGCTGTCCTGGAACCCACTCTGTAGACCAGGCTGGCCTCTAACTCAGAAATCTGCCTGCCTCTACCTCCAAGTGCTGGGATTAAAGATGTGCACCACACCTGCCCCAGTGGCCTTTTCTCTTTAACTAGGTGTTTGTGTGAGTTCAAAACTTCCAAGATGCCAAGACAAGATTTCAGGTTCAAGAATTTTATTAACACAAAGACTTCTAGTAAAAACCAGAGAAGGAACCAGGAAGATTTGCCAGAGGCACAAAGCTTACCTTAGGGCAGGAGAGTGAGGGAGGCTGGATACTTGAAACTGCCCTGGAACCCAGGTTCAATCCAGCTCTGTGGCTCAAAGCCGGGCCAGCCATTAGGAAAGTGTGGTGCCTCCTCAAGTCCTTAGGTCTTTTCACACTCAGTCACTGACTGGGAGAAGCCTAGGGGAAGAATGGCCTTGGTGTGAATGTATCTGTGGACATAGGGGCACAGCAGCTGGGGCCTCCACTTCCCCTTCTTGGGCTTAGAGGACCTCTGACCTCCTTGCCATAATCACTGCCACACAGAATCAAGGAGGTACCCTGAAGCTAAGAAAGGTTATCGACTCAGAAAATCCAGGACCTGTGCATGAGTTTGAACTCCTAGCTTCTGTGTAACTATTTACCTGAGTACCAGACCAGAAAAGATGGTCGATAACTGCATAACTTCTAACACTCGAGAGATAATAGCAAATACTCTAAAATAGGAAGATACTCGGCACTCTGTGAATAGGAACTAGAAATTGAGGGGTCAGGGACACTTAGCAGCTAAAGTGTTTGCTATTCGAGCACAGGGGCCTGAGTTTGAGTCCCTAGAACCCATGTGAAAATCAGGTGTGGCGACAAGACCTAACCCTTATGTTGGGGAGGGATGTAGAGGCAGGCAAAATCCAAGAGCTCAGTGGCAAGAGAGCCAAGCAGAAAAAGTGAGCTTGGGGTTCCAAGAGAGACACTGTGGACACCTGACACTGACCTCTGACCTACATGTGTAAAGGACAGGTACCCACACACCCATACACGAATGTCCATGCATAACTATATACTGACATACAATGAGCAAGATTCAGGCCATGAAAATACACATGACTTGGATCACAGTGAAGACCAATGAATCGAAAAGAGGGGAATAGAAAGGGAAGAGGGATATTGTGACTTGGCAATGGCCAGGAAATGATCAGCAGGGGCCTGCAGAGGATTCTCACACGGGATAGGAACACAACCATGTCTGGTCATCAAGACAGTGTTAGTTTTCTAAAGCACTGGCCACCAGACTCCAACAGAGTATCTACAAGTTGCCAGTTTCCTATTGGATATATAAGCACAAGATTGGATGTGTTGGGTGGGGGAGCACTGCATGCTGGACCGTGGTTCTCCACCTTCCTAATCCATGCTGGACCGTGGTTCTCCACCTTCCTAATCTATGCTGGACCGTGGTTCTCCACCTTCCTAATGCCGCGAGCCTTTAGTGCAGTTCCTCGAGTTGTGCTGAGCCCTAGCCATAAAGTTATTTTTGTTGTTACTTCATAGCTGCAATTTTGCTACTGTTGTGAATAGTAATACAAATATCTGATATTCTACAACCCCCCCCCCAGTCATGGCCCACAGGTTGAGAACCACACTAGCATCTGTCTGAATATATGGTGCCCATTATGATTGAGTTCTTCCTACTTGGCCTCCAGTAGTATCGTGTTATATTGAACTCTAAGGAAAAAAAAAGTCCAAATTATCCAGTTGAATTCACATTTATTTTTACCAAAAACTCTTGAGAACTTGGAATCATCTTATGCTTGGTGAACACTGTCATTTTCCATTAATCTGCATACTTGTATTCAACCAGGCTTTGCCTCACTGTTCAGACTATAAATTCCTTGGGACTATCCTCCAAAGTATAAATATTTTCTATAGCCCACATTTCTCATAGCACCATCATTACTTGATTGTGCTTATAAAGTTTATAAATATTCATACAAAAGTACAATATTGGGTGTTGTAGAGCTGACTCCATGATGAAGTGCTCACGGTTCTTCCAGGGGACCTGAGTTTGGATCCCAGCACCCAGGCCAGAAGGCTCACAGCTGCCTGTAACTCTGACTCCAGAGGATCAGACCCTCTGGCCTCCTTGTAACCAGCATTCACGTGTACATATTTACACACCGACACCGAATATGCACATAAATAAAAGCAAATATAACTTTGAAAACAATGTAAGATACTTAGCACACAAACCTGTTTCCTGACATAGCTTTGCCCTTTGATATTGACGATGGATTACTTACCAACAGTCCTCCCTTCCACCCTGGTCTCCTCCTAGCTGTGTATTCACTCTCCTTGGGATTCCATGCTGAACTGTCCAGAAGATTCCACTGTCACTGCTAACCTAACGATTCTATTTATATCCTCAAGTTGCACTTAGCTTCTGGCCCTCCAACTTCCTCTAGGATATCTCCCTAAAACTCCCTGACATCCCTGCTACTTCTGTCTAGTCCCGCACATTCTCTCACCACCCCTTATCACCTCCCAACCTATCAACAGCCAGCACTGTCTTCCCTTCACCCAAAGGAAGTTTTGCTGTCTGAATCCTTCTTTGTTCATCCCTCTTCCCGCACCTAACTGCTTGCTGCAGAAGCACAAAAACCTCAGCTTAAATCCTGGAAACCATGTAAAAGCAAGCAAGGCATGGCTATGGTCACATGGCTGTGGTCACCTGTAACCCCAGCAATGAGACAGGAGGATGAGTGGGACTTGCTGGCTGCCAGCTTATCTCAAAGACTGAGCTTCCCATTCATTCAGAGACTGTCTCAGGAGACAAAGGCAGAGAGAAATAGAAGCAGGCATCTAATATCCTCCTCTGGCCTCTACACATGCATTGGTGTGTGCTCCCTCACCACATGCACATAGGTGCATGAGCACATGTACATACATACACATATACAACACACACGTGTGTACACACACACACACACACACACACACACACAGAGCACAAAGACAAAGTACATGGTGAAAGACTAACTCCCATTTCCACAGAGAATTAAGCAATCCAAGTTTAATTTTTTGATAGCCTACTATGTGATAGTCCTTGAGTCAGGCTCTCTGGGGAGCTTTGGTAAGGAAATGTGAGAAGACTGAGAGGAATATAATAGAGAGGTGAGAAAGAGTAAGACACAGAATGAGAGATCAGAAACATAGAGACAGGAGCTCCAGGAAAGGAATGGTTAGTGACTATCCACATGATGCCAATGAACAGCCAATTGCACAGGCCTTTGGCCATAAAAGGAAAGAACAAGATAAATGTATGTGCATGTGTGTGTGTGTGTGTGTGTGTGTGTGTGTGTGTGTGTGTGCGTGCATGTATGTGCATGTGCATGCGTGCATGCATGCATGTATGTGTGTGTGCATGTGCATGTATGTGCATGTGCATGTGTGTGTGTCTACATGTGTGCATGCATGCACGTGTGCACAGATGAGTGGGTCATATGGAAATCCAGCCACATGTGTCATGACTCCCAGCACAGAGCCCCAGCCTCATGGCTTCAGCTGGTCAGACCCAACCTCCTCCAAGTGAGAGGGAACTATGTTCTCCACCCTATCCAAATCCCTCTGCAGTTGTCATGGACAACAGTTGCGTAGCTGTGACTGTCTAGCCGCTCTGAAGCAGGCTTCACTTTGTGAGCATCTCTAATGCAGGTGGTACTCAGGAATGTCCTCCCTTAGAGCAAGAGAGATTCACTCAGCAGCACCACCCATTGGCTCCAGGTCCACCCTTCTGGCCTCTGAAACAGCTCTATTCTCTTTGTGTATTGGTTGCTCTTCATGTTGCCATGAATATATACCTGCCACGAAGCAACTTAAGTCAGGAAGGATGGGTTTTCATCTGTTTGGGTCATAGTTAAGGGGAGACAGTCCACCATGGTGGGGACAGCAGCTGCCAGTCTATGAGGCTGCGGCAGCTGGAGCACACTATCAGTAATTAGGAAGCAGGACTTAGTCGGAAAATAAGCCAGGACATAAAACCTGAATGACCCATGTTCACTAGCAAGACTCCAGGTCCTAAAGGTTCCACAGCATTCGGGAGTCCAAGCTAGGGACCACGTGGACATGCACAAGCCGGTGGAGGGATGTCAAGATGCAACCAGCCTTTCCATGCAGATTCTGTATTTGAAAATGGCTCACTGTGAATCTTTTCTTTCTTTCCCAGATAAGAAAGGAGCTCCTGTCGTTCCACAGCACCTCAGTGGACATGGGGTTTCTGTCCTTTTCTGCCCTGTCTGGCCTCTTCTGAACACCCTACTCCTTAGTCAGTTCTCTCTTAAAGTACAGCATCTGGAGCCCTACTGCCTGACATCCTGAGTTTGATCCCCTAATCCATGTTAGAGCATAAGGAGGAAACCAACTCCTCAGAGTTGTCTCCTGACTTCTGCATATGTGTTATGTGTGTTCTACCCCCTTTCACACACACACACACACACACACACACACACACACACACACACACATAATATAATTTTCAACATATCACCTGGTCAATATTCCCCACTGGAGCACTGAGTACCATGATAAAGCAGAACTGGCCTCTTAAGCTAAAATGTGAGACGCAGTTGATAGTCCTAAAAGAACGTTGCTTTTTTGTGGTTCTAAAAAAATTTTCTTTTGTATTTTTTGCATTTTTTGATGTTGAGTGTCGTGTACATCAGACCTCGAGGTTTTTCTCACCTATGTTATCTCTAAGCCACATGCTTTATAGAAAGAGCCCAATAAGTGTCCCCTAATGTTCTCAGATGGAAACAATGCATTGGATAAGTGTTCTTGCAGCAGCAGTAGGCCACTGCACACTGTCACCCCTAGTAGAACTTGCCAGGGCATTCAGAGGGGATCTGGCCACCTCTCCCTGGGAGGATAGGCAGCCCTTGTGTTTGGGTTTTAAAGCTTCATGCAGTACTTGCTACTTTGCCCTTCTACACCCCGCCCCCATCATTCAAGAGCACAGTGCTCCTCCCTGGATGATGGATCAAGACACCGTCTTGGAAGCAGAGAACAGTCCTTACTAGACAAAGGAACCTGTTCAAACCTTGATCTTGGATTTCCTAACCTCAAGAATGTTGGGGTCCACTGCCCGCAGTGGACGGAGTTCCTGGAGGATTGGCCCGAAGCTGAAATGAAACTAAGGGAGTGGGGGAAGAAAGAAGGTCTCCAAGTCTACATGGTTGCTTCTGCTTAGCACGACTGTTTAATGGTGGACAAGCATTTGGGGATAAAGGAAGGGAAACCCCGCCCCAGTCTTCTGTGCAGGCGTTCTGGAGTTTGGCGGGAACCCTGAAGTCTCCTGACATCTCGCAGGTTGTGCAGGTGGGCTGGTAGTAGGTGGGCCTCTGGTAAGCTGGGCGGAGCCGGGTGACCTAGGAGACTTGCAGAACCTGGCTGCAGGGGGAAGCAGGGCTCTCTTAGCCTAGTTAACAACACAATGGATGCCATTGGGTGCAGCACAGCTCTGGTATTTGCACCAACTATGTTGGTGGAGAAGGGGTACCACACAAGAACCATGAAAAGATGATATTCTACAACTTGCTGAGTGTTAGATATATTCTTACAGTTGCACAAATGGACAATATTTTGCCCTGTTTTCCTCAGTTACACACATAACATCTATCCTGGTCTCAGTCATGTGCTTCTATGTGGAACAAGAACGGGTCAAATTTTATCTTTCTCCCCAAACATGAGGCTGTACTTTCTTGTGACAAGCATAACTGTTCTCTTTTCTTTCAGATACAGTGTCTTCAGAAAAGCCTTTGTTTATTGCTAGCATTGATTCAACAGTAAAAGACTGAATTAAACTTACCCTCAACCTGTGGCATGCATGTGAGCACACACACTCACACACACTTACATCTCAGACACACACATATTGTCACATTCACTCATACACTCACACATATACACACACTCAGACATCCTCAGCCACACATAGTCATACACCCATACTACTCACACTTACACAGTCTCACATACATGCACACTCACATGTATACATGCTTACACACAAATGCTCTCATGCACACTCATACACAGTTGCATGTGTGCACACACATTCACATACACTCATTCTCATGAACACTCACATGCATACTTATATATCCTTAAACACACATACATACACATACACATACACACACCTATATACTTACACACACACATATATACACATACACACATTCACACACACAGAGGTACCTACTAACACTTACTCATGCACACACTCATACACACAATCACGCAGTCAGATACACTCACTCACACACACATACACATACACACACACACACACACACACACACACACTACTATGACAAACTCTACTTATCCTATCTTGTTCCCATTCTTATGACATGCTTGTTTAGAGGCAACTACGAAGCCTGTTTCTGAAGGGAGACCTGAAGCCCAAGAGCTCACAGCTTCGCAGTTCCATCACAGGCCCCTGACGGCCCTGACCCAATCTAGGCATCTTCCACCAAGCATTGCCCTTCCCTCCTCCCAGGCTTCAAGTCTCAGGTAATGAGGTATCCAGGCTGTCAGCTGACACACTCATTTCAAAGACAGTCTTGGGCTCGTTTGCATGGCCTTCCTCCTTGGATTTCTAGGAACTTCTTGAGAGCTTTGCTGCATTGTCAGGCCTGGGACTCCACAGTTTCCCCAACTAAACTTTAGCTGCTTTTCATGGTAGAAGGACACTTGCCCAGGTGTGCTCTGCTGGCACTTCTCGTCCCTCCAGCTTCTCCTGGGCCTCAGAGCACACATTCTACGGACATCAAGCCCACAAGACCTTTGGAAGCAGGAATTGAGGCTTTCTTAGCAGCAAGTTCTTTCTGTTTTTACACTCCTTAAAAGAATCTGTTATTTCCACTTTCAAGCCACAGCAATCAAGTGCCTGCTAATGCTGGGTGAGAATATAGGATGCAGAAACTATAGTCCCTGGTCTTAAGGGAACCCAGGGACTTGTATAAGGACAGACTCTTACAACTGGGCAGTAATCACTGCGCTGCTGACACAAGGAAACTGGCAGTCAGAGGAGAGGCTTCTCAGGAGAGGGTAACTATAGCCTGAGGACTCAGGTGGCTAAGCATGGCTAATGTCTGTGTGCTGGGTCTAGGAAGATGACTAGATATTCTCCAAGCAAAATCTTCAATGGATAAAAAACCAGAAAGATAGAAGTTATTACTGTTTTGATTCAAACCTGTTCCCTACCTCTGCCCATGACTTCTTCTGATACGTTTGATATCCACCAGTGTGGGCTCGCTGACATGCGTAAACTGGCCTTACCTATCTACGGTGCACTTTTCCCAGGCACTAAAACAAGTGAGGGACACAAAACTAGGTGCCTTCACTTCAAACTTACTTTCAACCTGCATGTCTACAAAGCTAACCTAGAAGAGGGGGACAGAGAATGGCAACACAAAGAATTGCCACATAGAGAAAAGTCAAATATATGGGAAATGGTATAGAAGAGAAAACAGGCCACAAAAGCCAGGCCAAGGCAGAATGATGGTGGAGGCAGTGGAGGCAGAGGTCCTTGGGAAGACACCGTTAAATAGAGATGTGTGTTTGGGGTGTGTGGGGAGGGTCATCAGGGTGCCTGCTTAGAAAAGCCTTCCAGGCCTAAGGAGTCAGAGTACAGAGGTTCTGAGCCAGAGACACTAGGACCTGCATTAGACACCAGGGGCTGGATTGGGCTCAAGCCAGATGTTGAGCTACAGTAGTGTGGCCCATGATGTTGTGGTGAGGCACAGTCAAGTCGGGGCTGGATTTGCTTTTAGTGACACAGGAATGGGGGCATGGGTGAGCAGAGAACTGCTGTACCCCAAACTGTATCTCCAGGATCCCTCTGCCTGCAAGTTATGCACAGGCTCAGAAGGCAGTGGGCCCACAATAAAGGCCCACTGAAGGCAGTGGGCCCACAATAAAGGCCCACTGAGACTACCACGGTTACCGGGGGTTACTTTCAGGAGCTTGGGTGACTCAGAGGCAGCGGCATCACTCGAAAGCTCATCCCAGCATGGGTAGCATTCCACAAAGCTGCATTCCTCAAGCCCGTCACTCCTAAAAAGTTCCCTGGCAATCACTTGCCATGTGTTCCTGTTGTCTCAGGGAATGGCTTCTGGATCCTTGTGACTTTCTGTGTCTTCCCAGACTTGGAAGCTTGTGAGCTTCTTGTGTGTGGTAACTCTCCTTCCACCTTCCAGAAGGGAATGATTCAATCTGCAGCCAGCATACAGCACAGTGGGACCCACAAAGAAACAGAAACCAGCAACAGAGAAGAAGGAGGGTGAAAAACATGGTCTCCTAAGAGCCCAACAAAGGCAGGGCTTCAATCAGGAAGCATTACCTACATAGGTGAAGAGACAGGAGCACAAAGGCTCTGAGTTAGGGACACTGGCATCTCTAGCAACCTGTGTATAAGCTCATCCCTAAGTTGGTGGATCAGGGAGGCAGTGGGTTGAAGAGGAATTTTGATGCTAAGTTATTTATTGAAGAACTGAAGAAATAAAGAATTTCTTTTCAATAAAGAAAAGAAATTGAGAAGCCAAAGGGCACTACAGGGGTCACAGCAAGCATTGTTTTAAGATGGAGGGTGTTGTGTGCCAACGGGAATGACCCATGAGTAAGGAAGAAATGGATGGGGCCAGGGGTCGCTGGGGTGGCGTCCTTGAGCAGCCCACTCAAGGCTGCCTGTAGTCTGAGTCGCAAAAGCGAAGGGTTTTTTTCTTATCTAGAATCCTGTCCATCAAAGGCAGACCTCACAGCAATAGGAAGACATGAGAGAGATGAGTTGCAAAGGTTACAGTGCCCCTCCTGGGCGTGTTTAGGGGCGGTGATACTGTCTGGGGAGGGAGACCTGCAATAGCTGTGAAGACTATACCGGAGCTGGATAGTCTAGAGAATCTGGGCATGTGTAGCTGTTGCCCAGCACAAACTGGAGGGTCACTGTCTAAATGAGTACAGGCTGCATGGTTCTCTCCAGCCTTCTTAAGTTAGGAAGCTGGAAGTGACTGATGACCAGACTCAGTTACATTTACCCAGTGTTGGGGGATTTCCAGATAAGTCTGATAAGGAAGGACAGAATGACGGAGACTCTTACACAAGCAGGTACTGAGAGGGTAGACCTTGAAATCTTAAGTAGGAATGAAATAAAAAAGAAACAAAGACATACATCCAGCGACAGAGACTGGCCCCAGGATCCCAGAATACAGATGCTGAGCTGAACTCAACTGCAGTGGTCATAGTGAGGAAGGAGGCTGAGAAGGCAGGACCAGTTGGCAGGTGAGTGGCTCTCTCCTAAGTGCCCATTATTGCAGAAGCACGGCTATGGTTTTTACTTATTTGCCTATTCCTGGAAGTCCACATTTTAAAAGTTTACTAGCAGACATCACTTGGTGGAGGACCCATTGTGTTTTCAATTTTGCTGTGGCTTTCAGGGGACAGCTAAAGAATGGTGGAAATGTGCCATTAGAGAAACAGTACCTGGCTGGGTTTAAGTTCAGACTCTCTCGTCCCTCTTGGTTGGTGGGCTCATTTCTTACCCGTGGTGAAGCCCCATTTGGCTCATCTATAAAACGAAGGAAACATTAATTGGCTTGTGGTTATTGGGACAATCAAATGCAGTAAGGTATGTGGATGTGCTTTGCAAACTAAAAGGCCAATTAACAATAACCTGAAATGACCCCAAGATCATGAATCACGCGGCAGAGGGAGATACAGAAGCCACCAAGGCCTCTGGAGGCCGACCTTTCCTCTCCTTCCAGGCTGTGACTAAGCCGGGGGTAATGTCTGTCGGACTCCGGCTCTGTCCGCAGCCTCCTAGCTTATCTCCTGCCTTTATTTTATGCTGGAAAGTCCTCTCCTGGGGCATGGGAAGGGAGAGGAAGAGGAAGAATAGCAAGCAGAAGGGTGGGGAAGGGGGTCTGAGTGGGAAAAGCATCTTTAAAGCATCTACCATGCACCAAGCACTTGGCAAAACTCTGTTCTCTCTCCACCCAGATCACCCTTGCAGTTTATAGACTAGACTTGATTGGCTTAATCAAAGGAGTTTAAGATTGCTTAACTTAACATTACAAGCAAGAGCTGGTACATGAGTCCACCTCTTCCCCAAATCCAAAGCCTAGAGCTTTCCCGGGGTGTACTAATCCAACGTTATGTCGAAGAAAAGCAAAACAAAACCCTTTCAGGACAATTTCCTAACTTGGCTCTCCATTTTTCTGTAATTCTTATTATTTTGGAATAAGAGAAATGTGCAAATAGAGAAACTAGACATTTTAGAACATCAAAACTATTAAATTTCTCAGAGAAACAAGTTAACGGCCTGAAGTGGGAACATTTAAAGTCTCCTGTAGAGTCTTATTGGCTGGGAATGTCTCCACAGAGGTGTATGGCATGAACGGAGGAGAAAGAGGACAGGATACGCATCCGGTGTTGCCAGGTCTGGAACTTCTGTGTTCGTAGCCACAAGGTCCATTTTGGAATAAGCATCTACCCCAAACTATCATGTCTTAAAGCAGCATTGCCCTGTTCTTTCTCCTGGTTCTGAGGGCTCACTGGAGGAGACTTTCACCCAGAGCTCACTTGCTGGCTGGGCTGCTGTTTTCTGGAGGCTGCATCCAGCAGGGTTCTCCTCCTGACCAGCATTTGAGCGGGGGCTGGGCTTTGGTTAATAGTGTGAATGCCCAGGGGCTAGGCCTCCTCACAGCATGGTGGCTGAGAGTTTTCCAAGTAGAGGCAGTCTTGTGAGGTCGATCACAGGCCATACCAGAGCCCTGCACAGAGTCATCTCTCATGTTTGAAATATAAGGGCAGAGGTGTCAACACCATTGGCTTTATGAAGAGAGGCAAGTTACTTTCAGAAGAAAATGGGAAATTGAAGAAACGATTGCTTCCATCTTTAGACAATGAAAACTACATGGTCCCCAGCTAGGGACATGCCCAGAGTCCTCCTGGCCTGTGGCAGTGCAGCTCACCTTGCGTGTGAGCCAGCCATCATCCCAGCCACCCCCACTCACCTGTGCTACAAAGCACGGCCTTCCTTGTATCCGTCCACACCTGTGCACTCTGACACTCCTGCCCTAGATTCCCTCCCTCCTCTTCCCATGGGCTTTCTCTCCTATAACTCAGGTCCCTGTTCAAGTGTCACTTTTCCTGGGACTTCCTGAACATGGCTCCCTTCCATCTTTAATAGCCTTTGTGTGCTAGATTTCTGTCTCCCATCTCTACCCCACCACTAAAAAATGCTGAGAAGAAAGTTCTCATCCAGCACTTCGGGCATCCATGTGTGCCTGTTGCATTATGTTGTTTGGTTTTTGTCTTATATAAATGAGTGGAAAGGTTGATATCCCACCAACAGCTGACCGCACCTTCCCTCGTGTTAGGATGGTGGTTGTGTATGCTTCTCTGGAAAGCTACCTTTAGACACTGTGCGCAACTCTTATGTGACAGTAAAGCTACTCAGCCAGGGACTGGGAAGATGGTTCAGCGGGCAAGCATCTTGTGAGGAAAGCATGAGGACCTGGAGTTCAGATGCCCAGCACCCATGTGAATGTCAGTAGGACCCAGCAAAGCACACCAAAGGCAGAGACAGGGTTCCCAAGGCAAGCTGCTAGCTGAGTCCCAGACTCCAGGTTCTTCAATAGAAGAGTGATGAAGGAAGACAGCAAACGTGAACCTCTGGGTCTCTACATGCATGTATAAACATGTACATGAGCACCTGCACACACACACACACACACACACACACACAGAGCAATGCATATGTGAACTTGCATACACACATAGGCACACACATAAAATTTTACCTAAGTAGTCAAAGTTTCTATCATATATTCACTAATAATGAACTTCAGTCTATACCTCCAAGGTACAAGTCTAACCTGGAGGGACAGGCAAAAAAGAAAAGGAAGCCAGGAGCCCCATCGTGATTGACATTACAATGTCAAGGCTTTCATGGGTTTTATCTATTGGGGTTTATTTGGAAGACAGTCCCTTGCTAGAAGTGACTAATTCAGGCATGTCTGACCATTTGACGTTGTAACACGGTAGTCTACAGTGAGAGCTTTACTTAAGGTTCTATGTAAGTTTACAGTTGAGAGTCGGACTCCTTCCTTCATAGCTTTCTTCAGTGACATGTGACCTGAGGCAGAATGGTGGACACACAGTTACTCTACTTGGTCTCTTCAGTCCCAATCTAGAATCTTAGAAAACTATGTCTCAGAGTGTAGCCTTCCATCAGTCAACACTCTGGAGACAGATGAAGATTCAGACTGAGCTCCTAGCCAGGGATCCTGTTCTAACCACATGGATCTCTTAGATAATCCACATATTTGAAAAATCATTGCTTTACAGGATGAGGACAATCTGATAAAACATGGAAACTATCATGCAAATGAAAGGCTTTCCCTTGGGAAGAGACCTGGCAATATAAGTTGGGTGGTTAGGAACCAACATGGCTAAATGTGTGCTTCCTTTGATAGAGGACCTAATGGTCCACACCAATATAAATAGCCAAGTGACTGAGCATGCTGTGTATATATGCACACACACATACACAAGTGCACACACATACACACACAGACATACACACATGCACATACACACACAAACGCATGCACATATACAGACACACACACCTATTCACATACACACATATAAATATATACATACACTCATACACACATATAAATATGCACAGGCATACACAAACATACCTACATACATACAACTTACACACAGGCACATATATATACACACACATACACAACTCACATATACATACCTCACACTCAAACACACATAGACACACATACATATATACACATTTACACATGCACACACTCACACATACACACACATACACACTCTCACAACCTCCCCCCACACTGTTGTGACCAGTGTCACACCCAACCAACATACCTCTTCACCCAGCTGAGCACTTCTCAAGTGGGATAAGAAGAGCAGAGCTCTTAAAATTCCAAGCGTAAAACAGCTAATAAGAGTGCCTTGTTCAACAAAGTAATAAAAAATAAAACAGGGACAGAAAAAAGCTGTGAAGTTTTCTTTGTGATCATTGTTTAACACTGTATATAATTAAATATTAATGAAAGTATGCCACTTTCATTTGGTGAGCAATTTAATTCAATTAAAAATAAATGGGTCTCCTTGGCTCAGTAGGCACACCGATGTACAGAGCAGCACTGCCCTTAACTTAGTTCCAGTGTGTTTAGCCCCAGCCCAGAGCAGCAGGGCTGAAGCACAGACCCAGGCCAAGGCACTCAATAGGAACCGAGAGTATACCTCAGCCCAACAGTGGAGCACTATACCCTGTATATTCATAGCAGTAGAGTACTATATCCTATGGATTCACAGCATGGTTTCAGATAAAGATGCTCTGTCCACCTTTCCCTTGTGGGACAGAAGCATGTAAGTGTATCAAAGTAAAAATGGTCATAGTCTCAAGAAATCTACCTGGAAGCTGGTGGGTGACTTATGTATGTGTGCACCATTGTACATACATATACATGTTGTGTGTCCATGCATGTATGTAAGTATACACGCAAGCCAATACGCATACCCACATATACTTAGAAGTATATAAGTATGCATACATGGAAATATACACGGACTCACATTAAGTATACACACAGATGCAAGTACACACAGAGCCATGTACATATACATGCATATACATGGATACACACAGAAGTTTGTAACTATATATACTGAGCTGAACATTTCAGACTACCATACACTATGCCCTTGATTGCAAACTTTTTTTTTTTTTTTTGAGACAGGGTTTCTCTGTATAGCCCTGGCTGTCCTGGAACTCACTCTGTAGACCAGGCTGGCCTTGAACTCGGAAATCCGCCTGCCTCTGCCTCACAAGTGATGGGATTAAAGGCGTGCACCACCACGGCTAGCTGACGGAAAACATTTTATATCAGTTGGGGAAAACGAATATTTTTCTGCCCCAAAGTTCCACCTGTCATTATTCAGCACCCAAAGAGGCAATTAGGGCATGCAGAGAGTCCCTACCTACCATCTGGCTGGCTAAGACTCATTAAAAAAAAATACTAAGGTCATTTGTTTGGTATAAAAACATGTATACTTCTTAAAGTGCCTTGGGAAGACATAACAAACCTAAGGGTAGGTGTCTGCAGTCAAAGCTCTGGGGACAGATTCTCTGGAATCATTAGTTCTGAGAGTTTTAAAGTCTAGGTAAGACTAAGGAAGACATGAGGGAAGCCTGAGGTTCAGTGCCCACCCCAGTTGATGGTATATTGCTAGCAGTGAGAGGAAGGTAGGATTGTACACCTAGGTCTGCTGGGCAATGGTTTCAAGACCAGTTTCAGAATGATTCTCAGGGGCCTTGGAGGTCATGGCCCCATGGCCCCTGTGATCCATGGGCTGTATCACATGTCACCAGCAGAGCTGAGGCTGGGGAATGAGCACTGGCATTCCACAGGCTATGTCTAATAATAACAATGTTATCAACACTGGGAGGCTAAGCTGGCCTGGAGTGTGTGGCTGGGTACCCAGAGGCCAGTGCCCTGAAAGGAGAGCCATGCTGGGTGAATGGAGAAGAAGCCGCCAGCCTGCAGACAAAAGCTTGCTGCTAAAATCAGAAGCCCTGGCAACATTTTACAACCTGGACACATTAATGGGCTGGTTATCTGGCAGGAATAGGAAGCTGGGTTTGAAAACAATGAATCCTTTTTAGGTACAAGGTCGGTGCCTGAGAGACCTTGAGGCCGAGCCACCCCGCCCTCATTCTCATGAGGGAACAGACCCCTGAGCTGGGACACCAGCTTTCTGGACAGGGGGCTGGGGAGGGGGAGGCCATCCTTTCACCACACAGAAGGCCTGTGCTGAGCACACCACACCCAGGTCCCACTAAGGCTTATGGGGGACTTTCCAAAGCTGGAGCAGGGTGGGAGCTGGGCAAACCCAGATGTCCCTCCTTTTAATCCACTTCTCAGTGAGAATGAAGGGAACCATTGCCAGCTCTACAGGGAGTATCAAACCTTGTCTGAGTCGCTTGTGATTGTGAGACCTGAGTGAGAAACTGAGCCTTTTAACCCTTTAGTCTCCTCCCCTCCAGAAGGGTAAAGGGAGCCATGTGTACCACAAGAGCCTATGTAAGATTAGCTGAGGTCACACAGGGGACATGCTTAGCATCATGTGAGAAGGTGATAAGCACTAGGGCCTTTCCACAGCATTGCCTCTAGCTAAAACTCCCCCAATAAAGGCTGTCCCAAGCTTCTGCAGGCCCCTTCTTTGTTTGTTTTGTTAGTAGTGCCTACCGCTGCCCTAACATCCTATGGTGTTGTAGTTGTGATCATGGGAAGAAGAGAGACTGCTTCATCTTCTGATCAGTCCCTGGTACCTAGGCTCATGTCTCATATATAGACTTGGCCCTATAGGCACTGAATAAAAGATGGTTATCTCAGTCCACTTTCTGTTGACAGAGCACCCAAGGCTGGGTAATCCATAAATAATAAAGATATACTTGCCCTGTGGTTAAGTGGGGTGGCAAATCCAAAAGCATGGGCAGGTATCTGGCAAGGGCCAGGGTACTTCTTCATCCCATTGCAGAAGGCAGAAAGGTAATAGACAGTAAGCACTCTGAGCAGGATAGAGCAAAGTAAATAGAGTACCCCACTCTTGGGAGAGCCCCCCTCACAGCACTGTGAATTTATTCAAGGAAGCAGAGCACCAGGGCCCATTACCTCCCAACACATGCTTCATGGGTCAGCCACTCATCCAATCCGCCCCAACAATGATGACAAAAGAGAGGGTCATGTGTGAAAAGTCCCTTAGTGGACCTTCTGAAGTCAATATCTGCAAGTCATGTGTAGCTGCTGACTCTAGGTTGAAGAATTCTCTAGCAGAGAGGAGGAGGAAGCTGAGGAAGCCATAAGAAAGTTAACTGACTCCTCACCAGACCCCAGAGGAGATTACATCATCAAGTCCTGAGGTCCAGAGGTCCTTCTGGGTTGAGCTGTGGAGAGCTCCAGCCATGCAGCTTTGGGGATTTGTCACCTAAGCAGAGATGGAATTTCCAGTGATGCACCTACCCCAGCCACCCATATCTTAGTAAATAATGTCCATAAACTCATCACTCACCAAACTGAGCTCAAGCCAAATCGTTGCTTCAGTCTGTTAGTGCCCTATCTATATGGTCTGAGTGGAAAGAGACTCTCTGGGGAAAGCCAGGCAACAAGAGTTCTCTCTGCTATGCCAGAAGCATCTCAGGGGCAGAAGCTGCATCTTCTAGTTTGCCTAACGTGGCTGCAATGTAATGAGTACAAGTGCAGGGTGCTCCAGTGAGATTCAGTTTAAGATAAAGAAACGTGTGCACACATGTACATATCTGTATAGGTCTGTATGCACACATGTATGCATACATGTGGAGGTAAGAGATTGGTGACAGATGTGTTCCTCAATCACCCTCCACATTATATTTTGAGGCAGGGTCTCTCAATGAATCTGGAGCTTGCTGGGTTTTCTAAACTAGCTGGCCAGCAAGTTCAGTAACCACGCCCACCTCCATTTCTCTGGTGCTGAGACAATGGGCATAAGCCAGCACACTTGGCTTTTCACTCAGGTCCTCAGTGAGCCACCTCTGTAGCCCAGGGCGATGTACTTGATGTTCTAACATTACCCAGTGCTTGTCTGACAAGACATTTAGCTAACCATCCTGCTTTTTGTTGTTTGTTTGTTTGTTTGTTTGTTTGTTTGTTTTTTTCTGTATGAGAGCCCTTATGCAAAAGAGTTCCCATTCGTAAACAAACAACAAGTTAGAGTGGGAAGGTCAGGTCTGGCCACAGAGTGCCAGTGATGTTTATAACTGATATTTGGGATGAAGAAAACTTGATTTACATTTACCAATTCTCAGAGGGTAAATATGCTCCTGGTGGCTTCAGGTTGCCTCAGAGACACACCAAAATGAAAGGCAGAAGAGTGACAAGTTGGGTGGGCTTTGGTAAGCTGGGATGAACCTGACCCAGAAGGCACAGGATTGAAGACACAGACAATAAACAAATAAGAAAAATAAAATAAGGCCTTTCACACTGCACCATGGGAAGGTCTGGGTGGCTGCTTCCTCGTGTGTGTTACCTCAGCTTGAAACTTGTGTGAGAAGGAATGATTGTCTCTGTTGTTTGTTTGGTTTGTTGGCACCGGTGGGGAAAGGAGGCCAGAGAGAGTTCAAAAGTCCAGCAGCTCAGCAAATCAGCTCTTCCTCCGGACAATCCTGCCTCTGTGGTCACTGGACTTGGAGGTCCGAGGGGCCCCAGAACCAAGCATACAGACTTGTCCAGTGATGACTGGTGCAAACCTGTAAGCCCAGCACTGGGGAGGAGGAGGAGGAGGTAGTATTTCCCTGGGGATCACTGGCCTGTCAGGCCAGCTACCCCGTGATCTCCAGGCTAATGAGAGACAGTCTCAAAAAAAAAAAAAAAAAGCAGTAGACAGTGTGTGAAGAACAACACCTAACATTGTCATTCACTCTCAGCATGCACACACACACACACACACACACATCACACCCATACACATCGGTATATACACATACACACACATCACACCCATATACATCGGTATACACACACACATCACACCCATACACATCAGTATATACACATACAAACACATCACACCCATATACATCGGTATACACACACACATCACACCCATATACATCGGTATACACACACACACACACACATCACACCCATACACATCAGTATACACCCACACACACTCACACACTCACACACACACACACTCACACACCAATAATCTTCATCCCTTCGTTTCTTTCTGATTGCCTAGAGTCTTCTCTTCAGCTGTATCACAGTCTCTTTCTCTTTCTGTCTCCTGCCTCTTCTTTCTACCCTTGCCTCTCCTACCTCCCCCAACCTAGTACCCAGAACACTAGAGTAACAGCTAATCGGAAAGAAGGCACCTAATGAAATAGAAGCAAGCAGGAAGGCCAGGAGTGGTGGGGGTTGTTTGGAGAAGCCAGCAGCTTCCAGGCCACTCCTCTATTCTTCTGGGTTGACCATGCCCTTCTTTCCTGCCTAGAAAGCACTTTGTCTGCTCTACAAACAAAAGATTATGCAAAGCATTAAACATAAAGGAAAACATCATCCTAACTAAGCATTCCCAAGTGTAAGCATCCCTGGTTGGGAGATGAATGAAGGACTTGGGCATCACAAGGCCGTGTCACCCAGAGAACGAAACAGCTCTTGCCTTTGCCCTCATCCGCCTCACAGTGGGTATTACAGAGCCTAGAGAGGCAAGCATGCCTTGAAGAGGTGCCCTGTTTGCTGCAAACTCTGAAAGCAAACAAGAACCCTCAAGGCTCATTAGACCTCTTTAGACAGTTCTTCATTGGGAGAAATTAAATCTTCCAAACACATAAACAGCCTGTGACAAATGGAGTCCCTAGTCATGTTTCAGCCGAGCTCCGTCGCTGATAAATGTGCTGCTTAAGGCTCCTCGGGCAAGGGCAAGGGAAGCATGTTTCCTTATCTTGAATTCCCCTGGGTAGAGAGAAGAGGAACACAGAGCCACTGTGGGGGAGGGGAAGGACAGAGGACAGGCCTGGGGAGGAAATTGGGAAGGACAACGTTGTAAGGTGGGACACTCCAGCTCTTGATGGCCATCCTCTCTGGAGGAAGCCAAGGCTTGTATAAACCCTTCCCTGCCCATCATACCCCTGCCTCCATTAACCTTGAGAATGTCTCAGCCTAGCCCTGCTGGTCACTGGCTAGGCAGACATTGTGCTCCTCAGAGGAGGCTCCAGAGTGCCCTCCAAATGGCTCCCTGCCTGCCCTCTGCATTTCTCAACAGGTTTTGTCTTTTCTGGAAACCACTCCTTTTCTGAGAAGGGTTGGCAGCCTCGGGAGCTGACCCTGGCAAGAGATGACCAGGCCAAAGTGAGGCTCTCTCAGAGGGAACAGTGATAAGACAGGAGGAAGAGAAGTGGCTTAGGCTACCCTTGGCAGAATCTCCCTGTCTGGAGGAGTCACTTGCTAGATCTATAGCTGTCCTATGGCATGCAGTGGCCACCAGCCACACAGGTGACCACTAGGTATAGGAGTGGCAGCTGTCCCACATGCCGATGTCTCGTAATCTGAAACACCCTTGGTGATAAAAGAAGCAGAGGAAAATAATAATATAAATCATCTTATGAATAACATTTGTGTATTCACTCTATGGCACTCCTTGAATATTATAAATAAAAATATTTCTAAATACTCAATGTTACATCTAGGAATAATAGATGAACAATAAATACTACAAATGAATATTATCTTAACATGGAAGAAATTTCAATGTTACTGGGAATTTTAAAGTATGTTTTGAAAATCAATTGCACCTGTTTTTGTTTTTGTTTTTGTTTTCTGTTCCTTAAGTATCGCAACTAAATACTGTATTATGGTTTCTCATTTTAATTATTTTCTTTTAATGTTTTGAGACAAGGTCTTATATAACCTATGATGGCCTCAAACTCTTTATGTACTTGAACTGCTGACCCTCCTGACCCCAGCTCTTGAGGGTTGAAATTATAGCAGTACAGAGCCAGGTCCAGCTTATGCTGGAGATCAAACCCAGTGTTTACATATACAGCCTTCCAACTGAGCCCCAGCCTCAGCCTTCAGCCAGAAATATCACAAAGCTTGTACTCCTCCCATTAGACAGCCCTCAGCTACCACACAGCAGAACCCAGGTTCCCACAAATCCCACATCTAGACTTTGCCTCTTCTCAAAACCCCACGGTGCCAGAGCCAAGGCAATCATTGGTGTTTCCTGCTCTGTCGGTTCTCTTGTGCAGCATACAAGAAAGTCTAGACTTAGGCTCTGCCCAAGCTGTGTAGCAGCAACCTCAGCTGCAGAAGTGCCCTCCTGCTTTAGCATCTGTACCCTTACACTTTATAGCCAGAACAGCCTGTGCTCCTACCCTCACCCACACATCCTCAGAACTTGGTCTCTTACCTTTGGCTTAGAAAGAGCCAAGTAAATATGCTAATAGGAACCACCAGGGGGAGCCACCAGGGCTGATTGGAACTGGAGGGTCCATCACTCATTCAGACTGTTCCACTTGACCCAACCCAAGGGGAGCACAGAAGGTTGATGTAATTCTTTATCCAGTGCTCTAATTTCTGTTTGTGTTTATATAGTAATGCTTGTTCGTCCTCAGACCCAAATCATTGACAATCCCAAAGTCAAGCCAGCCGCTGTGGATGTTTGAGGATAGAGCCAGCAATGTTTTATTTTATACTGCAAGAATGGCAATTATGACCTCTAATGAGTACGTGCCACACTGAACACTTGTAAACATAGTCTCTTCATAAAAATTGCAAAGTAGGCTTACTGACTCTACTTTGTGGAGGAAATAAAAAGAAACTAAGACTTTACAATATTAAATATTGTGTCTGGTGTCACATAGCAGTTAGTCATGGGTACAAATTGGTCATGAACAAGGAACATTTAGCCTTTTTATCTAAGTCATCTGAGGGTACACTCTCACTGCCTCTGTCCATGGAACAGTTCTTTCTCTCGTTCTTTAAAAAACAAAAACAAAACCAAAAATGAAAACAACAACAACAACAACAACAACAACAAAAAAACCTTTGGCAGTTAGCTAGGTATGGTAGTGCACAACACCATCTCTGGGAGTTTGAGGCTCGTCTATATGGCAAGTTTCAGGCCAGCCTGGAATACATTGTAAGGCCCTGTCTCAAAGAGAAAAGAAAATGAACTCTCAATATCCCCCTACCCACGCCTGCATGAGAGAGAGAGAGAGAGAGAGAGAGAGAGAGAGAGAGAGCGAGAGAAAGAGAGAGAAAGGGGAGGGGCCGATGTGAGAGCAAGCCTGTGGGAAGCATCGCACCTGATTGCAGAGGACAGCTTTGAGCTTTGAGCTAGGTGGCCTTTGAGCTTCCTGGGCTCACCTGTCTTTGCCTCTCACCTGTGTGCAGTGCTGGGTTTAGAGATATACAGCACTGTACTTGGTTTTAAGTGGGTTCTGGGGATTCAAACTCAGGGTCTGACAGTTGGATGACAAGCATTTTATGTGCTGAGCCATCTCCCCCACTCTTGAGCAAGTACTCGTAAAGGGCCATCTAGTCCCTGAATTCACAGTGTACTCTCTATGTGCCATCTATCTAGCATCAACTGCTGTCTAATTGTTTACTCACTTATTCAGCTGCACTTACCTGGCCAGGGGCTCTGGGCACTCAGAACCTAGGAGAGACTACAGCTGATAAAGCTCTCTGGCTCTTATAGTGATTTCAGTGTCTATGATAGAAAGATGACATGTAAATAAATAGTGCAATGCCGCAGCACCACTAACAGAACCTATAACTGAAGTTCAGTGGAGGCACAAAGCAATAAGAAGTGGGGTGAGGGGAAGACTTGTTGGGGGGTTGTATTACTCTCCACTGTTATTTATGCCGTGTGTGGCAGAAGCTGGACAAGGCCATTGCTATTTTTCACAGTGGTCAGGAAAGATAACAGAAAGCATCATTTAAGCAGAGACCTTTTTCTAGTTTTTGTGTTATTTGAGGATTGAACCCAAGGCCAGAGCAATGCTAAGCAACCAGTCTACCACTGAACCACGGCACCACTGAGCCACACCACTAGCTCCTCAGCAGAGACCTTTCAAGAAGAGACACTGGAGAAAGAGGTATCCCAAGTAGAAGGTACCCTGAGCTGACATGTCACCAGTGTCACCAAGGAAGGCCCAAAGCCCCAAGTGTTTGGAACACAAGGAAGGAAGAGGTTGTAGGAAGTCAAACGGAAGAGTTGACTGGAGTCACATGGGTCACTTAGATTCTTTGGAGCTTACAAGTCCTGGCTTTTATTCTGAGTGACATAGAAACCCACCAGAAGAGACAAAAGTTCAACCAAAAAGAACGTCACTCCAATGTTTGCTTTGAAACGATACTGCAGAGGGACCCAGGCTAATGGTAAGTGACCAGTTCAAAGGTAAGCAGTAGTCTGGAGAAGGGCTGAGCAGGAATATGTAGAAATTTGGTCTGCTACTCCCCCCCACCCCCAGCCCCATGTTCCCAGAAACAAGACTCAGACCTTGGCCATATAGCAAGGCTTTCCTCTGACTAGATCATAACTTATTATGACCCATTTATTTTGATCTACATTCTGCCATGTGGCTGGCTACCTGTGCTCAGGTACCATGTGTCCCTCTTATCACATATTCCCAGGTGAATCTCCCATGCCTTGCACTCTCCCAGAATCCTTTCTGCCTCCTGGATGTCCCACCCTCTATTTCCTGACTTAGCCACAGGCCATCAAATTTATTATTGACAGATGCCACATCCATACAGACACAAGATACTTTCTCTACAGAGAAGGGGCAGCGGCATTCAAACTCTGCATCAGGAAGGACATAGCAATAGTATATGCTGATGCTCCAGATAGGACAGAAAATACAAGGAACAATTGTAAGCTTTTCAGTTTGGGATAACTGAAAAACATGGTTCCTATGAGCCAAGATGGGAAAGCTACCAGGAGTTTGTTGAGACATGTAAAAATCAAAGCAGGTTTGGGGATGGGTTAAGTAGGAGATACCTATCCAGCATCAATGTAGACATGTCAAGTGGAGTTGGCTAGATTCAGACAGTAGTCCAGGCTGAGCTATGAATAGGAAATATGAATTGGAAGACATCTGAAAGGGTAACCCTGGATAAATTCATCTTGTCATTACTTACAATAGGGAGGAGGTCTTAGCGAAAACCTTCACTCTTCCAAACAACAGCTCTTAAAGAAGAGGTGGGAGACCACAAAAGGAAGGCAGGAAAGAAAGATGTTATCAGAAGAGGAGAACTGGTATGTGTGTACCATGCTGCCCGAAGAAGATGCTCATGTGAATAGACATGGCCAGGAGGAGATGGCATGTGCCAGCAATAGGACACTAAGTCTGGAAGTTGGGGGACATATATGTTACCAGTATGAAGGAGCCATTCTGAAGGTGCTGGGTCAAGAGAAGGAGTGAAGAGCAGCCCCCAGCCCCCCCTCCTGTTTCACAATGCTAAGAGAACTAGAGAATCAACTACCTTCATTAAACATGTTTCCTTGTTCTCTTTCACTTGGCTTTCCTATATTACTTACAAATATTGAAGTTAGAATAAACATCACATGAGATTTTTTTTTTAAATCTGAGTTCCTGGTAATTGATGGAAGACTTTCCATGTGAAACACTCAAGACCAAATACAAAGCTTTGGTGAGGTGGCAGTGACTGTGGCAGTGACTGTGGCAATGACTGTGGCAGTGACTGTGGCAGTGACTGTGGCAATGACTGTTCTATGTTTTATGATCTTACAAGACTTGAAATCAGGAAAAGATTGGTCTCTAAGAGTAGTGTGTGTGTGTGTGTGTGTGTGTGTGTGTGTGTGTGTGTGCATGTGTGCGCCCAAGTGTGTGTGTGTTTGATACAGTGTAAGCCTTTTGAGCAAACAGAGTACTCATACTAGCATAAAACAGCCTGGATGTCCTAACAGATCCTATGAAACCAAATCAATTCTAGTTGCCTTCAATTGCCAGTGGGGATTTTTTCTGTTGGCATTTTTGGGGAGGAAGGGGCAATGAAGGAGTATTGAGGACTGAATCAGGAGCCAGGGTAGGCAAGTGCTCTGTCACTGAACAGTTTCCCCAGCTCTAAGTTGACTTGTTTCATGAAATCAGAACTAAAGACTTTCTCTAGACTTTTTAGCTCCCCAACTCCATACATAGACCCCAATGGTTATAGCTCTTTGTGGCCTCCAGTTGATTCTGCAGGAACCAGCTCAGATCACAGGGTGACTCTCTGCTCTCTCAGCCCATTCCTTAAATAATTCATCGAGAAATCCTTTGGTGTCCTTGGCTAAATACAGTCCAAATCATGTGGAATGGAGATGTGAGTCACTCAGCAAGGCCACACTTGGAATTCCCTCAGGCCTCGGTGTTAAGAGAAGACAGGAAGCTTTGACCCCACTGGTAATAGGACAATTTCCAGAGCCTGAAGGAAACTCCAATCATAGACATGTTTCCTATCTTCAGGAACAGGGAGAGGTGACTTTGGGAAGAACACAGCAGACAGACAGACAGACAGACAGACAGACAGACAGACAGTCATAGGCCTCCAGTGCAAGAACTGTAAAGAAGAACTCAGGCTCTGTAAAATATTACCATCTTGAGTAGCGGTGCTTTTCTCTCTCCAAAGTGCTGTGTGTTGTTTCAGCTGGTTTTCCACACTTCTGAATGGATGCTAGAGTGTCCTCTTTGCTCCACTGTTCTAGAAGGTTCTTATTTTCACAAAGTATGGGCCTTCTCAAAGGTCCATGCTAATGTTTGTCTATGGGATTTCAAAGGGTTTCAGAACTGCCTTGGCCATGGCTGCCCCCAGTCTACAAACTCCACTGAGACTTCTCAGAAAGTGGGGTGTGTTCATTCATCCAACCCTCATAGAGCAACTGTGTCCTAGGCATCATTCAAGGTTGTAGCAAGTATAGCCATAAATAAAAGAGGAAAGGTCTTCTCATACACTTATGCTCTAGAGGGACAATACTGATACAAAACAACAAAATGAGTGTAAGACATGCAGTAAGCAGAGGTGGTAAGCTTTGTGGAGAAGAATCAACCCTGAAGGTAGCATGCCCAGTGTTTATGGGCAAGGGAAGAAGACTGTCATTTTAAGCCAAGGGTTATAGAAAGGATTCACAGGGAAGGTATCATCTGAACCAAGACCAGAAAACAGGGAGGGTGTGGGCTGGCAGAGATCTAAAAGAGAAGGCCAATACGCAGAAGAAACTCTAAAAGCATACATCCTGGGGCACCTTGTGCCTTTCCTGCTTGAGGGCAGTGTTATCTGGGCAAAGAATGTCAGAGGTTAGCCGGAAACTGGCAGTGGGGACCCAAATCATGCAGGACCCTGAAAAGATGTGAGCTTTTCTCTAGAGAGATGGGTCCCTTGAGCATCTTGAGCAGCTGAAGGACATGTTCTAACTTGTGCTTCTGTAATGTCCCTTAACTTCTATTTGGGTTTGGATACCAAAGGTTTTTGATTCATAGCCCTTTAGGTGCATATGCTGGAGGCAAGATCCTTAAGGCATGGTTCAGCCTTTAAGAGGTGATGTCCAGTACATGGTTCTTGGGTCACTGAAGAAGCTGTCTTCAAAGAGGATTAGTTCTGTCTCTTGGGGTGAGTTGGTTCTCATGTGACTAGGTTATTATGCAGCAAGACTGTTTTTCATGCAGGAGTTACCATTGTATCTACTCAAGTCCTCTTCTGTCTCCCCACCAAGTAACACAACTAAGAGGACAGAGATGGAGCCACTCAACCTGGGACTTCCTGCTTCCAGGATGATGAGAAAAGTAAACATATATTCTTTGCAAGTACTTAGTTTCTGTGGTTTTGCTAAACCAATGGGGAACAATAGACTAATGCAATTGCTATGTAAAACAAGTAGTATGGGAACAAGAAAGGGGGCAGCAATTAGGAGACCACTGGAATAATCCAAGCAGACCACACCAAGAGTGAATGACTCTTGGGGTGGTTACATCACTAAACAGCATGGACCCCAGCATGGACAATAATTCTGAGTGATCACCAAAGCTGCATCCCTGGAGCTGCCTGCACAATATGCAAACAGCTTGGCTGATTGGAGAGTGCCCCCTTGCCCAGAAAATACTGTATATATAATCATGGGACAGGGCTTTTTGAGTCTTGTAAGTTTCAGGAACGTGCTGAACCTTGTGAGTTGTATTCCTAAGCCTCAAGAGAATGTTGCCATTAGGAGAAAAGAGCAGCATACTACCTCTATTCTACAGAGATTCAGAACCCATGCATGCATATGGAGGTCAGAGATTATATCAAATATTTTCATTATTCTTTCTCCATCTTTTTGTTGTTGTTTTAAATCACTTTACTGTAATGAATTCACAAATAAAAATATAACATTGCTAGATTAAGGAATCTACTCAAACATATGCCCAGATTCAAACTTCATGCATCCCAATGAACATCTAATCAGTAAGAATGGCTGTTAAGGAAGCATGGAGTTTCTTTTTTAACCATCACATACACACTACAAAATTTATCTTTTATTTTGAGTCTCTCATGGGATCTAAAGCCTACCAATTTAGCTACATTGGCTAGTCAGAGAGTTCCAAGAATCTTCCTGTCTCTTCTTCCCCAGTGTTTAGATTATAGATGTGCACAGCCAATCACAGCTTCTAATGTGGGTTATGGGATTCAAACTCAGGTCCTCAAGCACTTCATTGATTGAGCCCTCTCCTCTGCAACTGCGACAGATGGGTATTGCACATGTGCACCACCCATACTCAGTGGCACAAACAGAGCTGCCCTACACCATCTGCTCAGTCCTTTCCTTTTAAGAAAAAGACACAGACTGACAAAGGATCATGAACAGCCCTTTCTGAGACACTGCCTTAGTTACCATCTTGTTGCTGTGGTAAAATACTCAAGAGAGATGCAGACCATGGCTTCAGGGAAGGCATGGTGGCTAGAGCAAAGAACGAACAAGAAGCAGTGCCAAACTAGGAAGCCTCAGAGCCTGCTACCAGTGACTCCCTCCTTCCACCTCCTAAATGTCCCATAACCTCCTGCAGCATCGCCAGGTGGGAACCAAGAGCCTTCAGGAGACAATTCCACATCCAAACCACCACAAATGCAGAGGCAGAGATTGACAAAGCCAAGACCAGTTGCCATCTTGCCCGAATCAAAAACCATCTCTACCCTCTAGGAACATAGGGCCTGGTTGCTCACTTCCATGAGCCCCAACTTCCTTATCTGGAGAAAGGAAATAGGCTCAGAAGAACCTTGGTAAGGACTGAAAATGGTAGTGGTGTGAAACACTGTGGTTGGGGTGAGTAGAGGCCCACGGCCACCATGAGTCTTTATAGCCAGCTCTTCATCTGCATTTACACTGACCTTGGCCCATCCAGGAGGGAGGGAGAGGAAGGGCAAGCTGGCATTGCTAACTTGTGACTGAGTTTAGTCCCACTAGCTGAAGCAACACTGGGACACCAGCATGCTTCTTAGCACAGCTTCCTCTGCTTACAAACAGCGTCACAGAAAAGTGCCTTGCCTCTCTAGTTTCAGCCACAAGATCAAAGTTGCAGGAAGATTTTCAGCAGCTGTCTCACCCATCCCACCTCAGCTCCCCAAAGATCCCAAGGTCTCCACTCTCACCTGGCTTCTCTATTGACCCTCCCTGTGTAGCCAGAGATTGCTCAAAGGGAGATAATGTCATTTGTTGACATTTCCCAGTGACAACAAAGTCAGGCCTTCTTTTGGGGAGAGAGTCTTTGCATATAATTAGCAGGTCAAATTTCCCTCCAGGGACTGAGGCCTGGCGGTCCTCCTAGCCAAAAGGAGCCACAGCCTTCAGGAAGAGATCAACTTGGGAAAAGACTTTGCTCAAGGATTTCAAAAGAACAATAAATTAGGAAGGAGCTGAGAGGATCTGTTTCTCTTTTATCTTGTACTTTCGCTCCCTGAGAAGTCTACTCTGGGCATTAGAGGCTGAGGTAAAATTAACCAACCAACAGAACACATCTGCACCATCTACCTTGTTTTTTCTATTTGTTTTTTGTTTTTATTTGTTTTTTTTTTTTTGGTTTTTTGTTTTGTTTTGTTTTGCTTTGATTTTTTTGAAGCAAGGTCTATTTAGGGCCTGGACTCACCTATCAGGCAAAGCTAGGGTAGCTAGCCAGTAAGCCCCACAGGCTTCATCTGCCTCTGTCTCCACAGAGCCAGAATTATAGGGTCGGCCACCACACACTTCTTAATGGGTTCTAAGGATCCAGCTCATGCTGTGTCCCCAAGGCAGGCATTTCACCAGTGATGCTACCCCCACCCCCACCCCATACCTATTTCTGCTTTCATGGTGTATGAAGTGCCTATCACCAGGCAACATGCCACTGGTAAAAGGAGTGTGAACATCACCTCAAATTTCAAGAAGTTTACCCATCTATTTTGGAAGAAAATGTAGAAGAGACTTACATCATAGAGATGGTAACATAATACAAAATACACTGTGTGTTGCATATGCAATTATTGTTATATAATTATATCTATGTAATTATTCATGTAAAATAAGATGGCTAATTAAAAGAATGAAAGATGTGGTGCGCTGGGCACTTGAGGAATTAAGAGACGTAAAATAACATTAAGCTGGAGTAACATGTGAAGGCACCAGCCAGGAGCCAGAGTTTAAAGCATCAGCTGAATTTAAATGAGATGGAAGGCAGTTTCTAGGAAAGACCTGGGAAGGGAACTGAAGAGTTTTGGAAGTGATCACGAGAAATGTGGGAGGGTGATGCCAGGAGTCTGTGAGAGATGTAAAGAGCCACTGGGAAAGGCAGTTTGTCAGTAGGTAAATCATCACCCCCTGAGCCATGGACCAAGCCTTGGGGATGGTGCTGTTGCCATAGTCTATGAGCATGGAAGATGACCCCCACAGACCTTAAATGCCAGCCCTCAGGGGCTGGGTCCTACATGCAATGCCAACTAGATTTCCCCAGAGATTCTTACAACAACAGTCACTTGACCTTCCCCTGCAATTCCGGCCCCGCAGAGACTTGCCCAACAATGGCATGAACCATGAAGATTTGACCTTGAAGCACAGTCTCCGTGACAACAAAGCCAGAAGAGTGAAAAGTCAAAGCAGGAGAAGAAACTCTAGAGGCTGACTGGAAGAAAGTGGGTGAGGGCTCAGGAAATGGCGTGCTCAGCAGCACAGCAAGCACAAGGACCTGAGTTCAACTCCCAGAACCCCATGAAATGCCAGACGTGGCAATGTGTGCCTGTTGTCTCAGTGCTGGGGAGACGGGGAGGCTCCTGAGGCTTTCTGGCTGGCTAGCCTAGCTGAATTGATGAGTAACAAGTTCAGTGAAACACCCTCTCTAAAGGGATGGTGAGCAATTGAAAAAGACCCTGGACATCACACACACACACACACACACACACACACACACACACACACACCTGCAGGCATGCAAACACATGCACACATACACAAACATGCACACACAGGCACATGCACACCTTCATGAATGCACACGCACAATAGGTACAAATATACACAAGCCTATGTGTACCCATGGACACATATACACACATGCTCCCCGGTTTGGGGAGCACCTAAAAAATGTAATCTTACTGTCTTTTCACCCTGACCCTGGGCTTCTGAGGAACACATGCTGACAGGTGTATGTGCCATGGGCACACATGAGAATGGAGCCCTCTTCCATAAACCAAAGGCATTTTTAGCTGTATTGATGTTTAATTCACCACTGGTATTTGGTCTCACATTTATTAGACTGAGGGATTACCCTGGGTTTGTAAAATAAATAGCCAATCTCAGGGGCTGGTCTTCATTGCCTTCCTTCCCTCACACATCTTTTTTGGACCTCCTGTTTGAAACTTTGTTTGTAATTTTCAGGCTGCATTTTCCTTGCTAAGCATTCTTACTCAAGAATCTAGTGGGATTCTCCCCAAAACAGATCTTAAAGGGCAAGAAATCATGCTTGAAAGCAAATTTAACTACCTTTAAGTTTTGAAAGTTTCCCAACAAAGCTTGTCTAATTCTCTGACAAATTCTGGTATCTGTAAATGGGACTGACTGAAACCAGTAATAAAAACAAAACCAAACAAACAAAAAAGAAAGGAAAAAACCCACAAACTCCCATTCAAGTGTGAAGAGCAAGAAACCATTGCATGAATGTCATCTGCTTGTCTCCCCTGAAGTAAGCCATCCCCTGAGCCTTCAGTTGTCCACCTAAGAGTGGACCCATTCCTTAACCCATGCCAGAGACTTAAAAACAGCTGGTGTCAGCCCCAGGCTCCCTTCATGGTGGGCTCTGTCCCTCTGCCAGGGACCAAAAGTAGATGAGCTGCTGACATCTGCTGGTTGCTTGGCAGAGCAGAGCGTAGGCTCTTTGAAGGGCTTTCTGCTGATTCCTGCTAGCTCCACCTGATTCCTGGAGGCTCCCCCCAGCTAATCCAGTAGGAAGGATCAAATGCAAAGCAAGATATGTGGGACACTTCCCAAACGTCCGGAAGATGCATGCGGGCCAACAGAAGGAGAAGTAGGCTTCCCTCAGGTTCACCGTCTCCGAGGATTTAGAAGGCTTGGATTTGATCTCAACCACAGTAGCCAATGCTGAGACATTAAGGGCACAAGAATGCTTTCTGCTTTTCCGTGGACTTGAAAATGCTCTACTCTGTCTGGTTGTTCTTTGCCTCACAGATATTTCTCACAAGCTCTCCATTTGTTGGGGACCATAAAGTGGAGAATGTTTTCAAGCCCCCTAGAGACCTTTTTTTTGTTTTCTCTTGTCACATGGTGTCCAACCAGGAGTTAGTGCAACCCATGTGATGCCAGATCTTTGCTGGTGAAAATTCTTAGCCTACCTTTGGGGGAAGATGTAGGCTCCTTGCTGTAGATAAGACAAAGGGATCCCCTGTCCCCCAAGGGGTGACTGATGCCTGGCAACAAACAACTGATTCTGGAGTATTAGGGACACTTTTTTTGCAAACACAATGGAAATTAGTTGTTATAGTAAAACATTTTATTTTTATAAATGTTTTATTTCTTCCTAGCACTTAGCACCAAAAAACACACTTGATTTGTTCTCTTGGGTTTCATCTATTTACTCCTCCTGGAGATGTATATCCTTCCTCCGGAGCATAGAACAGAGGGCTTGCCAGCTTGTCCGCCAGGCTGTTGCCAGGAGATGAAACTCAGCTACAAAGTAAAAGTCTGAAAAAGTTACAGGATGCAGCATCTTCCTGCTGCAGCGCCCCAGACTGTCTCTGCAGGTGCTTTTCCAAGAGAACCCTGGAAAGCACACAGAAGCGTCCTGTCCAGTGACCCCATGGAAGCTCTGTGAAGGAGACATCCAGTAGTTCCTGAAAGTAAGCTGGTGTGAGCAGAGGTGGGAGCCCTTCTACCTACCCCGGCAGAAATGCCCGTGGGCAAGGCTGTGTGTGCTCTTACTGCTTGATCCCTGCCTGGGTATGTGAGAGTCGTGGGGCTGGTGAAATGTGCTAGGGAACTTTCCCTATGCCTCCAGCTAAATGGTTTCCTGAGGAAATGAGAAATGAGCCTGGGGTGGATGGGAAGGAACGAAGAATTCCAGTAAAGAATTAAAAAAAAAAAAGAAAGAAAGAAAAGAAAAAAGAACTTTTGTCTTTGGAACGGGGATTGTCAGATCTGAAACTCCAGGATCACCAATGATTAGAAATATAAGAAGCCATTTTTTTTAATCAAAGAAAGAAAGAAAGAGAGAGAGAGAGAGAGAGAGAGAGAGAGAGAGAGAGAGGAGAGGAGAGGAGAGGAGAGGAGAGGAGAGGAGAGGAGAGGAGAGGAGAGGAGAGGAGAGGAGAGGAGAGGAGAGGAGAGGAGAGGAGAGGAGAGGAGAGGAGAGAAGAGAAGAGGAAGAAAAGTCCATGGGCTCTGAGATTGCCGAGTAAATGCTTAGAAGGTGACAGTTTGAAAGGGAGGGACTGGGGACAATTGGCACAGAGGGCTCAGAACCTGAGGTGCCTGATTCTGGACTCAACCCAAGCATGGCAGTCACTTTCTGGCATCCATTAATGTAGTTTATGGTTAAATTACTGGACCCCATGTGGACTGAATGGGCCTCTTTATCTTTGAACAAACAGAGAAGGAAAGAGAATCTTCCCCCACTTCTGGCCCTGTCTGTATTTGTAGACCACACTGTGGGTTTTTCCATCCAGCTGTCAATCTTCCCTTGTTGTAGTTTTGGGGGTGGGGTAAGAGGAAGAGTTCAGGAGCCAGGAGTAAGCTGGCTGACGAGCAGGCTCAATCAGAGGTAACTCCACTCTAGTGCGACAGATCGTCAGGTTAAGTATGATGGTGAGGCTTCCCTTGAAGAATGAGAGAATTGGGAGCCTTGGGGATTCTGTATTTCCACCCTTCCCACCGTAAGATGCACCCCAACTTCACCTCGATTCCTACAGCAGGACACAGGATTGTCCTTTTATGCACTGTCCCTCACCCAGAACCCAGTCTTAAATGCCATCAATGGTGACAGGCTCAGCTGGCACAGAAAGCCTTCACAAAATGTCTTCTGCACACAGCAGCAAAGCCAATCAATGACATTGATCAGTTTGATTTTGAAGGTGACTCCATGCCCTTAAAGGAAGACCAGATCTTTAAACGCTAAGGCAAAACAGAATGACCCGTAAGCTACACAAAGGCTTACAAAAACACATCGAGATTTTATAGGAAGTAAACTTTCCATGATCTAGAGTTACAAAAGAAATCGCCTGACAATGTCACAGCCACAACTCTGACGTACTGGCTGTTGAAAGAGCTCCCGGGCAGCCTTCTCAGGAGGCCTGGAACATGCCTAGGATGATGGTTTTTCTTGTTCTGTTTTCTTGTTTGCTCAGGGTACCTTGTGGCGAAAAGCAGAAGCGTTTGTGCCAGCCAGCCCTGAGTTAGACTTCCATGTCCATTACCCATTAATATGTAACCTTGAGCGGATGGCAAACAGCCCCCATGCCTCACTTTCTTCATCTATGCCTGGGGACAAAAAATTGGTAGCACAGAGAGTTTCTATGAAGATAAAATTATGCCTAACAGGGTGCCCACCGCCCAGCCATTTCTCTTGAGTGGCTGCAGTTGGTATCAAGGACAGAAAAACAATAGCATCTCCTGGGGTGGCTACAGGCAGGGTACAGCTCTAAGCTCTTGGCTTCTGTGACTCCTTTTACTGCCTGAGACTCCAGTGGGGTGGACTGGGATATAGGTCAGGGGATGAAGCTATGCTGTGCAAGCACCAGGACCTGAGTTCAGATCCCAGATCCCAGATAAAAAGCTGAGCACAGTGCCGTGTCCCTGCATTGCCAGCCCTGGGCAGAGGGAGACAGGGATCTCTGAGGCTTGCTGGCCAGCCAGGTCAGCTGAAGCAGTTTCAGTGAGAAGCCGTGTGCCAAGATGGAGCCTGATAAAGACCCAACGTCACCCTCGGGCCTCTAGACACGCACACATATGTAGGCACGTGCATTGAGGAGCATTGCCTACAGATATCTCATGTACACAGAGAATGCCTCAGAAGAGTCTGCATGCCAGGCTCAGCTTTGCCTTCTTTTTGACTCAAGGAAACAGAGGCCCATTTACCTGTCACACAGTCAATCCATGGTGAACCTGGACCACTCTGTTCAGGTCTCCTTGAATAACAAAGTCTAGTTATGGCTTTACATAGGTAAGCTTCCATTTTTACCTAGAAAACCTGAGGGAAAGATTTCATCACTGGCCCCTTGTTCATTGACACTAGAGGTCAACATCCAACATCAACTGGACTCTGCCTCCTTGGAAAAGCCCCAGGCCCAGTCTGGATAGTGGACCTCTATGAAAGCTAACCTTTGACCTCGCCTCCCAACTGGAAACAAAACAAGAATGATTACATAAACCAGAGCTGGCTGGCATTCTTGATACCCTGAGGTGCTTCTGGAGCCTCAGGGCAAACAACACTGACGGAAAGAGAGGACTAGTGCTCAGCTACTCTTGGCTCCCGAGGCCTGCCACCATTGGGCCAGTTTGGCTCAGCACCCAGGATATTGATTGGTTTGCCTATACCACCTATGTGTCCTCAAAGGTAGACTAGTGATTTGAACATTAACTCAAAATGAAGTTACACAAACTACTTAAGTGAACTCATGGTTAGAGTTATAGAAGAATCCTTTAGAGAAATTACTTAATTTTCAAACTAAGTACTGCCAGTGAAGAGGGCACATGCCAGTGAAGAGGGCACATGCCAGTGAAGAGGGCACATGCCAGTGAAGAGGGCACATGCCAGTGAAGAGGGCACATGCCAGGGAAGAGGGCACATGCCAGGGAAGAGGGCACATAGCCTCCTTCAGGATGAATCCCACGCCCCTCAAGCTCTCTGTCACTTACAGTGTGTTAGAAAACTAACATTAATTTATATTTTCTTTTTAATGCTTTTTCCTTCTGGAAGATTTGCCCATACTGTAGCTCTTAGGAACCCTCACATGTGCTTCTCTTCTTCTTCTTCCTCCTCCTCCTCCTTACCCCCCCACCGTCCCCCCTTCTCCTCCTCCCCCTTCTCCCTCCTCCTCTTCTCCCTCCTCCTCTTCTCCCTCCTCTTCTCCTTCCTCCTCCTCCCCCTCCTCCTCTTCTCCTAAGTCAGACATCCTCAGCTTTTGAAGCACACTGCAGCTTCACCTAAGCGTATGGGAATTCCCAGCAGCCCTACCCCTGTGCCCATGGTAACCTGAAGGGGGCACTATAGCGCTATGGCCTTTCATCTAAGTACTAAGACAGGGTTACCTAGCATTGAATGGGAGGGTAGAACATACTGTGAGGAAACGCTGGGCAGAGGCTGGTTCACGGCTCAGGCAACAGAGAGGAACAGGAGACTTCATCTCCTGACTCAGAGCAATGCTGAATTGAAAACGTCTGCATCTGGAATTTTTCATTTAGTGCTTTTGGATTGCTTTTGACCACATGTGTCTGAAACTGTAGAAAACAAAACCACAGATAAGGGAGCCTGTTCTTTTGCCAAGTGAGGTTCCTAACATAGGTAGGTTTAGTAGCCAGTACCCTCGGTCTACAGCGGCTCTGGCTATTTATACAACATGTTGCTTCAATAAACATTCCTCGTATGAATTGGTTTTGCTAAGCTGTTAGACAACACTCTTTAACTCTGATTTTTAAAACATTTACATTATCCAGATCAGTAAAGAGAAATCCTGTGATTACATTTACTCTCTGTCTCTCTCTGTCTCTCTGTCTCTCTCTCTCTCTGTGTGTGTATGTGTGTGTGTAAAGATGCAGTATTGCCCTTGTGCTTGTCTTGTTCGTCCCTCAGATATGAAGGTACTGCATGAGACACAGCAACTTGACACCTTCCTATGGAGCAGTGGTTCTCAGCCTTCCTAATGCTGCAAGACTTTAACACAGTGTTTCATGCTGTGGTGCCCCCCCCACACACACCATAAAATTATCTTTACTTTGTAGCTGTTGCTACTCTGTAACTGTAGTTTTGCTACTGTTGTGAATTGTGATCTAACTATCTGGCATGCAGGATACCGCACCAGTTGAGAGACACTGTCTAGAGGCATGAGACGAGGAAAAGAGAGCACAGAGCTTCTTGCATTCCTTCCCTCCCCCACTCACCCCAGGTTCAGGAAGCTGGGGGAGGGACATGGCTGTGTCATCTCCAGTGTCTCTTGGCTCTCCCTGAAACCTTCCTGTTTTTCACAGAGCACATACTTCCTGCTGCCTTCTCCAATGCACCTCTACCATCGATCAAGCTAGAAAGCCTTTCCTGGACCTCGTTTGCTTCCTTGTCTGTAGTTGCCAATTATTGGAAGTCAAGAAAGAGGGAGCCCTGGAGACCGACTTGCTCCTGAGCCTCTGCTATCAAGGCTCTCCCCAAGGTTCAGGTACTTAGAGCTTCCAGACTAGGCTCTTTAGAACTGTTTAGAACTGGCAGAGTCCTGGGGAGGCCAGGAACCTGGCTGATCCATGCAGGGATTACCAGAGGCATAGAATTAAACAGCATTGGGAGAGGCAAAGAATTAAACAGCATTGGGACTACGTTTAACTGTTTGGCTGTACACTGCTGTACATGCTGAGACCCAAAGACATTGAGATGGAAGGCTAGAAATGTAGAAAACAGAAAACAAAAAGCTGACTAGGAGAGAAATAAGAAAATACACATGGGAGAAGGCCAGAGCAGAGGCAGAAGACCAACAGTCAGGGCACCCTGGGAAATGATGGTATCTGTCTATTCTTTCACTGGGAGAAAATGACAAAACCCAAGTCTGAAACCTGGCTCAGTGTCCCACTTCCTGTCACTACTCCTGCCCCCAGGAGACTGCTCCCTGAAGCAAATGACAAATGAACTTGTATACCATAATGACTTACAGTAGGCAAGCAGCATAGAGGATGTCCACTACCTAGAGTAAGCAATGTGTGGAGAAGCCGGGCTGTATCACACTGTTGTCTCTGATGCTGCATAGGAATTAGGGTTAAAATACATTAAGTTAAAGAAAGTGGTCAAGCTAAGGAAATGATCTTAATAGAAGAAGGTGTTTCCAGTTAGCAAAAGGATGCTTACATTATGTAGACACGCATGTACATGTTACATGTAGACACACATGTATGCCTAGGTACCTTAGCAACTATCAACTCCTGTATTATGAAATTTATGAGAATAAGAAACAGTTCTTAAAACTTCAGCACTGTGAAGGCGCCAGGTGCTTGAAGCTTTTAGACATTGAAGCAACCTACCTCACTGAAATGAGTGCTTGAATATTCCAGAACAATGGCTGGTGCTCCTCCATTCTGTCTCTAGGCTATTGTAACTGCATTTTAAAGTTAGCTTCTCCTGCATTCAGTATTTCATTTATTATGGTACTAAGGATTGAACTATGGTCTTCCACACAGCCTGCAGCTGCCAGCCATTTAAAAATCACACTCACACTGAGAGATCCCTGTGGGGTCTGTGTGCACTTTCAAATTTGGGCAACAGAATTCTCAGATGCAGCTCTGTGCACGTGCTCACAGGAAAAGCTTTCTGCTAACTCCACCGTCAAACTTAATTACTGCGAGCTGATCACCAGTTTATCCCATTAATCATGCCATGTGATTTTGGTCTTCCTTGCCCTGACTGTTCTGTGCTGGTGTTGCTTCTCCAGTACCCCTAACAAAGTGTGGGCATGGGGTATTAAGTAGACATCATTTCAAGACTATACTTTGTAGCAAGTCTGGTCAAGAGCACAACACAGCAGTTACAAAGGAGAGGCTGAAAAGAAGGGTTTGATTGTCTGAGCACAGCCCAGATGTCAGCTGCAGTTTGCACCCTTGATCAAGTGAGATTTTGACTCAGTTAGCTCTCGCTGATTTTGCCAGGTTCGGTGGGAAACAGACTGCCGTCCTCAAGATGGCTGCACATCCCCAGGGGTGCGTGCACGCCTCACAGCCAGTCCTGCCCAGGTCTCTACCCTTCCCTGCTTTGCATGTGGTTTCCCTGCCTTGGACTCTTGGCCTGCTAAGTCTCAGACCTGTGGCTTTTCTTTGATTTCTGCCTCCCCCCCATCCCACCCCATCCCACCCACTGCTCTTGGAGGCCATCACTGGAGCCTTACCAAGATGGGAGGATTTGCGTCTCTAATAGTATCAAAGGCTCTTAGGCATTTCTGTTCATATGCTCTTCCTCCTGTCCCTCCTCCCTTCACCCGTCCTTCCTCTTCTTCACAATAAAGTGTCTGTTCCACTTCTCCTAGATGACCAGTCAGCAATTTTCTTTAGTTGTTCACGTACATCTCAACCTCCACCCTCAAGTCTCAATGGCTTTTCTGCACAAAGTTCCTTTCCTACGGTTATATTATGATTCTGTTGTCCCACTGAAGGAGGAACACACGCGGGGCCATTAGTATGCTAAAGTAAATTTGGACTTTGCCCTTGTCATCTGAGCGTTTCTGGGCGCGTTTATCAGCACTGACAACTTGACTGGGTTAAGAATCACCTCAAAGAAAATATTCTGGGCCTATTTCAAGAGAGGTCTAAATAAGGAGGAGACACTTGCCCTGGGAGTGGACAGTGCCGTCCCATGTTGGGGCCAGGACTGACTAAGGAGGAGAAATGTTCAGGGAAGGCTCCTGTGGCCATGCCTTCCCTGACACAATGAACTGTATCCCCTCAAACTGGAAGCCAGAATAAAACCCTCCGTCATCACAGAACTAACACACTGGGTTAACTGTTTGAGGGGTATCAGGTTTGGTAGCACTAAAAGACTCAAAGAAAAAATACAGAGAGAATCTATTTCCTAAGTTATGACCCCCAACTAGCTTTTCACTGAACTGAATCTCCCCATCCCCTCTATTAAGACATTCCAAGCTATTTCTTCTCTGCCTGCCCAACATTGTTTTGCGCTGCAACTATGTAACTGAACACAGTTGAATAGCAAAATGGGGCAGGAGTGCATTTTAGCCTTGCTAAGATCTGGGTAAATCAAGTTTGTCAAAAAAACAACTACAATAATTGACTGCTTAGAAGTCGTCTTGTTTTTCTGGGTAGACATTATGCAGTGTATATGAGAAACATTTAATGTGGTATCCTGTACACAGCAAACCTTCGGTTTTATGGTTTGTCACTGATAATAACCACGTGCCTATGTTCATGAGCCAGGTCCATTTTCCTCTACTAGCAATTGTGCAAAGAGGCTCACACTGCCATCTTCCAACTCTCTTCTCACTCACACTGCGAGTTTAGGAAGCCTCAGCCAGGTGTGGCAGTTCACACCTTTAGTCCCAGGTCTTGGGAATCTGAGGCAGGAAGACAGCTGCAATGTATGGACCAGCCTGGGCTATAAAGTAAGACTCCGGCCTCTTTTTTTTAAATAAATGGGTAAAATCTTCCTAGGAGGGAATATTCAAAGACAGGTATCATCTCCAGGGGAGCAGGAGGGTGCAGGGAAGACTGGAGGGGGGAGGCGAGAGCNGGGGCAGGGGCAGGGGCAGGCATTTTCTCATGACCTTCACAACCTGCCTTGGGTCCTCCAGATGGGAGCAAGCCAAATACTCAGACAGGGGTCTCTTTGACATCTGAAGGGGGTAGGGAGGCTCAGTCAACCAAAACCCAGATGAAAGGGATAGAAAGAGGAAAGGCATGTATCCCTTCGCCCCTCCTCAGGTGTCTGCAGATGGGGCTTGAGTGATCCAACCAGGGAATTTCTGAAGCTTAGACAAACCTACATGGTCCAGTTTCTAAGGCCACAGTTGAGGACATACCCAGGACACCCCACAAATGGACATGTTCATACTAATATCCTCCCTGGGCAGTGAAGGCTGCAGCCACCGGGTGGAGGAAGGAAACACTGGCTGACCCAGGAAGAACTCTTGTCCACAGAGCTGTGGAATGCAGGGTAGTGTGGTGGGTGGGGTTAGGAGGCTGTCACTTCCTAAATGCTAGTCTGGGTCATCTTCAAGTCTGGTGATGGAAGTGCCTTTCAGTGGATGCTGACTGCAGACAGCATCCCCCCCACTTAACAATAGGAGAGATGGAAAAGAAACAGCAAGCTTGTAGCCTCGGGGTTTTGTTGTGTGTGTGTGGTTTTTTTTTTTTTTAAGCTCAGCTCTTTCTGCTCCAACCTACTTCTGAGGGGAAGGGAAACCATCCTTTGTTATCACCCTGTCTCCCTTAAATTTAAGAACAGCTGGGGATATTTTTCATGATTCATTAAATTCACATCATTCCAAAGAAATCTTCCTGCCGCTTTATCTTTGCCTCAGCAGTTGGGGCACCAGGATGGAGAGGCAGCTGAGTGAGCTAGCGAGCGAGCGCTGCCAGCCTGGGTCCGATGTTCGGGGCTGAGTCTGTGATCCTCCTGCTGCAGCACCATCCTCTTTGAGGGTGAAAGGGAAGGGAAAGAATCGGGTTATTGAAATGAATCTCTCTAGCTCGTGTCTCCCTTTGTGGAGATAAAGAGAAAGTCATATGGCTGTCACAGCTAAAAACTAAACCCCAACTAATGTCCTCAGCGGGGAAGAATAATTAGTAAATTCTCTAATTAGAGTCCAGTTTACATTTCTCTTTTCGTAGAGGCTAATCCTTGTGTTTAAAGAAGATAGTCTGCCTTGATTAAAACCATTGGCTTTAATCAGAGTCACAGGGGAATCCACATGGTGTGTGCAAGTGAGTTCCTCAGTCATTTATTCATGCATGCATGCATGCATGCATTCATTCACTCATTGAAAACAACAACATGCCAGGTACAGGCCCGGTGCCTCAAAAGCATGGTCTCCAGTCCATGGGCTCGTTCATCCTTCACACCAACCATCATCTCGCAAAAGTGGGTCAACAGCATCCTAAGATCACTTCCCAGTTCAAGAGCCCAGAGTTTGACTGGGTTTCTATTGCCTGCTGTAGAGGCAGGGGGTGCGGGGAGGTTGTCAGTTTTAAATGACAACTTGTCACACATAGAATCAACTGTGAGGACAGCTACCATGAGGAGTTATCTAAACCACACTCACCAATATTCATGGTAGAATTCCATTCTGGTGACTAAATGAGTGCCATGTTGGCCTTCATTTGATACAGTGGAACTATTCCAAAGAGTTTCTTGACTTGGCCTCAGCCCCCAAGGAGCCAGACCAGGGAGACTCTTAACACACCCATCTGAAGAGGAAGCCGTTGGCACAGACAGGCATTAACACAGGGCTTCTGTATGCTGCCGAAACAGACAAGGCTATTGTTGGGGGTGAAATCATAAAAATGTGCAAGGCCCTCCATAAGTAACATGGTCACTATGGTCACTTTTAGTCACTTAGGAGCACCTAACTCCTACTGATCTCTACAACATATTTATATCCCACACCCCAGTGCCTGGGACCTCCAACCACATTTCACTTCCTTAAGGCTCAGGTTTTTCTCTCTTGGACCTTTGCATCTTAGTCCTGTCATCAACGACACTCTAATTCCTCCTGACATGGCAACTCCCTTATCCTTCAACCTCAGCTTGAGCTAAGTCTCCTAACACAGTACCATGCCATGCATTGGGCAGACCTCATCACTGCACCTTGCAGGCAACTATTACCCTTCCCCACTCTCCCACCCCCACACACCCAAGAATACTTACTACAAAGCTGCCTGTGATGAACCTAGTCTCAGAGAGAGTCAGCGTGCAGCATGCCCAAGTGACCCATGCGAATGTCATCACAAATACACATGACACCAAACTGTCCTTCTAACTACCTAAGGAAATAATGAGTGCTTGCTCAAGCCCCTCATTCCCAGCTACTCACCTATTTACTGCCATGAGGATATGAACGTTCTGAGCCCCTGAGTCCTCTCGGTGCTTGTGGTGGTGACTGCGGGGTGGGGTGGGGGACTTATAGCTAGAGGCACTTGTCCTTGATTAAAAATACTGTAAGAGATGTGTGCGTGTGTGTGTGTGTGTGTGTGTGTGTGTGTGTGTGTGTGTGTGTGTGTGTGTATCTCTATGGTATGTGTATCTCTCTGTGTGTGTATCTGTGTGTGTGTATGTACTCATCATAGAGGCTAGAGGAGGGAGTCCTCTAGGAGGGACTAGAAAGATGGCTCAGTGGTTAAGAGCACTGACTGCTCTTCCAGAGGCCCTGAGTTCAATTCCCAGCAGCCACATAGTGACTCACAACTATATAATTGGATCCAATACCCTCTTCTGGTATGTCTGAAGACAATAGCAGTGTACTCACATACATTAAATAAATAAATAAATAAATAAATAAATAAATAAATAAATCTTTCAAAAACACTATGAAGAAATAAGGGATTTTTTGATATGAGTGAAGCACGAGGTTGCATGAAATGCAGCGAGACTCAGTATTTTATCTATTATCTTTAAATTTTAATTGTAAAAACTTTTTAAATTATTATGAAGAATTTCAAGAGATTGTGTGCATTCAATAATAGAATGTTTAAGGAGCAAGTGGAAGGTTTCAGTTAAAGAGAGGAGAGGCTGGAAGGAAGGTGGGGTAGGGAGGGGAGAGGAAGTGAAAGGAAAGGGAAAGGAGGGGAGAAGAAGGTAAGAGAAAGGGAAAAGGAAGGGGAAAGGGAAGGGTAGCATTTCTCAGGTATTAAAGCACAGTCAATTAAAGGAGAGTCGATTATCATATATTGAATTAGGAATTAGTAAGGCCTTCTCTAAGAAAATGTAGACAGTTTTAAGCATGGAGCTCCAGGCTACTATACAGATCTCCTCACACCCACAAAGCCAGCTTGGCCATTTCTTTCTCCACCATCTTCTGCCCAGAAGGATCTGATCTCTCTCTGTTCTATAGGTACTGGGTACTTGACACCACTACTCTTCAAGAATAAAGTTGTTTTTAAATATAATCAACTGGATTGACAAGCTTAAGACCAAGAAATGAACTGCCAATGGTGACCCAGCTTCTGGGGTGGCGTTCACTATGATGGGGCTTACAGAACCTTGCCAGCAATTCTGCAAGCACTGTTGCTACCTCAGTACACATGGGATGAGTACTGCACATATGTGTGCACATTTTCTCTGTCAATAAGTAGACTATACAGCATGAGTATGGGTTATTCAAAATGCTCTGGGGTGCCACATTAGTAGAGATTAGAGATCCACCCAAATAATTTACCTGTAACTGAAACATGGGCTCTAGACAGGCAGACACTGCATCTCCAAATCAGAGATTCCACATGATAGTAACTCCAGGTGAACTCAGAGCCGGCCCAAGTTAGCAGTTCTCAGCCCTGCTGAGCACTTTAGGATTCCTTTGAGCAGCTTCTAGATATAGTGAGGGCTCGGAGTCCCCATGGAAGGACGCTGAATCTGCAGGCATGTTACTGGAACAGAGTGTTTGTGTGGCCTGGGAGTGCAGCTTTAGGTGGCTGTCACACTGGACATCAGACCCCATGCTGTGAAGCACAGAGGGCCATGGTCTGTGGGTGGAGCTGAGAGTCATGTCCTGTCTAGTAATGTAAATCCACACTGGAGAAGAGAGCACTCATCATAAATATCTGAAATACTTGAAAGCAAAAGACAGGGAGCCAGAGGAAGAAAGAGGAGACTGGCTTAATCCTTAGTCATCAGTAAGATGGGTTCCACACATTCTCCGATCCCAGTCTCCACAGACAAATGTCTGACCCCAAATCACTTCCACTCACTTCCCCTCCCTACAGCCCAGCTGGTGAGTAACTGTTATTACTCCAGCTGAAAAATTAATTCCTTTTCAGAAATATTCTCATCTTCTTGCAGGGGGTGGGGGTTGCTAGAGAGCGGCGGGATTATAATGTGACCTCCGGGTCAGAAGGGGACTTTTCTATTTCTCATGAAGGAAATCAATGCCTAAGTCCAAGTCTCTTAAAATAATATTTTCTTGTGGCACGCACTCAGCTTTTTTTTTTTATCTGCTATGAAAAGAATAAGAAGTAAAGAGGCTCAGAGGTGGTGATGGAATGTTATAATCTGCCGCACTCACACATCAGCCTCCACGGCATAATTCCAGATAAACTGAGGATTTACATATCTGAGATGAAATGGGAGACAAGGTGCAGGCAGATACTCACAGAAACATAGTCTCATTCAATAAGTTAACTCTTACAGCCTCCCACTAACCAACACTCAACTTCTCAGTTTGATACTTANTTTTTTTTTATTAGATATTTTCTTTATTTACATTTCAAATGTTATCCCTTTTCCTGGTTTTGCCTCCAAAAACCCCCTGTCCCCTCCCCCTCCCCTGTTCACCAACCCACCCACTCCCGCTTTCTGGTCCTGGCATTCCCCTATACTGGGGCATAGAATCTTCACAGGACCAAGGGCCTCTCCTCCCATTGATGACCAACTAGGCCATCCTCTGCTACATATGCAGCTAGAGCCACGAGTCCCTCCGTGTGTTTTCTTTCATTGGTGGTTTAGTCCCAGGGAGCTCTGGGGTTAGTGGTTAGTTCATATTGTTGAAGGGGCTGAAAACCCCTTCAGCTCCTTGGGTACTTTCTCTTCCTCCTTCACTGGGGACCCTGTGTTCCATCTAATGAATGACAGTGAGCATCCACTTCTGTATTTGTCAGGCACTGGCAGAGCCTCTCGGGAGACAGCTATATCAGGCTCCTATTAGCAAGTTCTTGTTGGCATCCACAATAGTGTCTGGGATTGGTGGTTGGTTGTTTTTGTTGTTGTTGGATCCCCAGGTGGGGCAGTCTCTGGATGGTCTTTCCTTCAGTCTCTGCTCAGAACTTTGTCTCTGTAACTCCTTCCATGGGTATTTTGTTCCCCCTTCTAAGAAGGATCGAAGTGTCCACACTTTGGTCTTCCTTCTTGAGTTTCATGTGTTTTGCGAATTGTATCTTGGGTATTCTGAACTTCTGGGCTAATATCCACTTATCAGTGAGTGCATATCATGTGTGTTCTTTTGTGATTTAGGTTATCTCATTTAGGACAATATCCTCCAGATCCATCAATTTGTCTAAAAATTTCATGAATTTATTGTTTTTAATAATAGCTGAGTAGTACTCCAGTGTATAAATGTACCACATTTTCTGTATCCATTCCTCTGTTGAAGGACATCTGGGTTCTTTCCAGCTTCTGGCTATTATAAATAAGGCTGCTATGAACATAGTGGAGCATGTGTCCTTATTACAAGTTGAAGCATCTTCTGGGTATATGCCCAGGAGTAGTATTGCTGGATCTTCCAGTAGTGCTATGTCCAATTTTCTGAGGAACCACCAAACTGATTTCCAGAGTGGTTGTACCAGCTTTCAATCCAAACAGGAGGAGTGTTCCTTTTTCTCCACATCCTTGCCAGCCATATGCCTTCTTTTAAACTGGCACCATACACACACATACTGCATAAATGCATGCAGGCAAGACACCCATAAAAATAAAATTAAAATTTTAAAAATGTTTTAAAGAAAACAAATATCTGCCTATGAACCAGAGGTGGTTCTGGGACTTGGTAGGAGCCAAGATCTCTTTCCACAGATTTTGCATGGGGAAGTGTTCCTTGTGACCAAGGAGCCTAGACCATAGCTCCTGATCTACCACAATGAGCTAAGCCATAAACACTATGAACTGAACCAAGCTTGGCCAGAATCCCTGTTCAGGCCACTGTTTAAAGGAGAAGAAAAATGAAATCCTTTCATCTGCTGAGGCAACTCCCCTGCTCTCAAAGTTTCTTTAAATCCCCATTGGCTAGGAGAGTCATCTTACCCAGCATCACATGAGAGGCATAGCCTGTCTAACTCCAACACTGCTGTTTGCTCTGCATCCTGGGGATCCAGAGGGAGATGTGTTAATCTTACAAGAGTTATGTAATCTCAGATAAACTGTCTAGGGACTGAGAGAAGCACTGGAAAAGTTGATGTAAAAACATTCATCTGAGGTACACAGAATTAGGAATGGGGGGAAAACAGTCTTAAAACCACAAATCTGGGGCTGGAGAGATGGCTCAGCAGTTAAGGGCACTAACTGTTCTTCTGGAGGTCCTGAGTTCAATTCCCAGCAAGCACATGGTAGCTCACAACCATCTGTAATGAGATCTGATGCCCTCTTCTGGTATGTCTGAAGACAGCTGCAGTGTACTCACATATATAAAATAAATAAATCTTTAAAATACATATATTAATAAATATATACACTTACACCCCGAACAAAAAGAGGGCCATACAAAGATGAAATGAACTCCATTCCATCAGGGACAAGGGTGGACGCCCAGTAGGGAGGGACAGAGAACCGACACCAGAGGCAGCAGGTCAGGTCCTGACTGAACCGTCTGTCACACAGCCCTCCTATGCTATGTGTATTTTACCACTTTAAATTTTAAAATAAGGGGCTGGAGAAATAGCTCAGTGTTTGAAAACACTTGATGCTCTTGAAAAGGACATGGGTTCGGTTCTCAGCACCCACATGGTGGTTCATAACCATCCACAACTCAAGACCTGGAAATCTGACACCCTCCTCTGACTTCTGAAGTCATTCACATGGCACACACACACACACACACACACACGCACACGCACACGGCAAAGTTGCTAAAAATCTCATTAAGCTCCAAGTTTAGCAGGGGTATCAACAACCACATCGTGAGGTCTGTGCTTTCCATGGAGTATTTACAAAACTGCCAAAGAACAGATGGCATGGACGTTCATAGATGATGCTTTGGCTATGTGCTACGTGTTCATATTTTCATTGTCATTAAAAATATTTAGTTATAACAATAACTTCTGACCCTTTTACTTACAAAGCACCTTCGCAGCCATTCACATTGCTTTTTGGAGCAACACTGTGTGAGGACAAAGGACAGAAAAGACCATTGCTCTCTCTGTATACTGAGCCCGCGTCAGCATCCACAGCACTGCTCCCGTGTGCAAGGCCATGCACGTTTCCCGGCTGCGCCCCTGAGGCCTGCTAAACCCGTCCTCTATGCCTCAGTTCCCCCACGGTAGAGGGGCCACTTGGGTTGCCGTGAGTTAATAAATGTAACGCCCTTAGAGGGGCTCCTGGCATATGGGACTCTCACTAGAGCTAGCTGGGCGTGAGCAGGATGAGAACTGGGAAGGCATAGGAACAGCATACATGGGAAGGACCACACAGCAGGAAGTCACGGAGATTTCATCCTGAGAAGAACACAGGATGTAAGGAGAGTGGGACAAGAAGTGGCTGCAGGCTTATGCTCACTAATAACCACAGCCCCGGCGCCTGGGGGTAGCTCCCAAAGTGTTGCCACCATGCTCTGAGAACACAGGTCCATTAGGTGGGCAGGACTGAGACCACGAGGACCTTCCTCCTTCCTGAGAATCTAGGTCTTGGGTTCAACATTGTTTAAGTCTTAAAGATGCAACGGCTTCAATGGACTGGATCCAGCACAGAGACAGCCAAAGACCTTCCATTGGGCTTTAAACCCCCAACTCAGTCATCTGTTCAGTCAGTCTAGTGACACCAAGAGCAACAAGATTATTTTAAACAAAATAAAGACTCAAAGCAGTTAAAAGATGAAAAATGCAATGTGAGAGGGGTAGAAGAGAGGGAGAGGGAGAGGGAGAGGGAGAGGGAGGGAGTTAGGGCTGAAGGAAGGGAAGAAGGAGATCTAAGACTAGGGCTAAGGTGAGCAGCCTGAGTGGTAAATTAGCAAATACCATGAAAGGCTGGGTGTTAATAAAATTCCCTTTTAAGGGAGATGTTGCCCCTCCTCCAAAGGTGTCAGTGACTAGCAATGTACTATCCCACCCACCGGAAGTTCACACTGGGTCGCCAGTGAGCCATTAGAGCAACAAGGAGGAGAGTGAGTGGCCTTCAAGGAGTCACTCAGTAAAGTCTGGGCCCAGCATGGGTATAACTCTCCAGGGCCACATAGGTAGAGCCCCTTTCCCTAGTCCTTCCCAGACTTTATACTTCTAGCTCCTCCCTGAGGCAAGGGCAATTTGGGCAGAATTGAACATAACTGGCTGGGAGGAATGCCTGAGTGAGGAGCCCATGACCGTCCTCTTCCCTCTGTCTATGAGGGGAGGTTAACAGTCAACAAACTCAACTGTGGCGGCTTTCTTTACAAGCAGACACAACCTCACTAATGAAGTTGGTGGCAGAGTGGCTAAGAGTCCTGGGTTGCCCCATTGAGCTCTGAAATTCATGCCTCACCTGTTCCTGGGTCACCACACAGGGAAGCTCCTTCCTCCATTCCTCCGATGCAGAGTAAATGGCAACTCGCCCACCTTGAGCCTTCTGGTGCAGCACGGCCCACAATCCCATTCGGAGTCCTTGCCTCCTCTTTGATAGAGAAGAAAAGCGCCTCATATCCCACACCTTCCCTGGGGTTCAGAGGATGTGCAATGCATGATGGGTTTTCTTCCCATAAGCAGGAGCTTATACGGAAAAGGCAAAAGACCTCCTGCTTGGCCTGCTAGATTCAGTGTATGTTGGTTGTTGGGTCCTGAAGGTCTGTTTGGAGTGCTGGGGTTGAACTCAATGCCTCACACAAACTAAGCAAACAGAAGGCCCTTTGGTTCCTTTGGTGCTGTTTAATATGGAAAGCAAGCTAGTGCATGGGTGGACTCTTCCTTTGTCTTTACCCAGACGCAAAATATGGGTCCCCAAATCCAGACTGTGGTCCCAAAACATTCTGAAGACCTTCCAGTGAGTCAGGGAACATGCTCACCCCAATGGCAGCCTCATAGGTGACCCTACCTACCTAAGCTGCGGCGTTGTTCATGTTCTGGGTCCTTTTCTTACATCTGGAGACAAGAAGTAGTGACTTTTGGAAGTCTCTCCCTGTCCACTGGGTACAGGTGGCAACCCAGTTTCGGGAGGGTGGAGAGCAGGTCCCAGCCCAGCCCACCTCGGATGGACGCCAGGGCCTGAGCAGGGCCATAGAGCAAGAGCTTGAGACTATGTAAAGGGAGCCAAAGGCGCTTCCCTGAATCACCACCCGGCTCCACCTCCCAGACTTTCAACCTCAATAAAACCAACTTCCTGGCGGCTCACAAAGGCTGCCCAGCATTTAGAGGCGAGTTGGGCTTTTCATTTCTGGCCGTCTTTGATTTGAGCTGAATAAGCCATGGCAGATGGGCTGGGGCTGGGGTTTGAAAAGACTTTGGTAGGGTGCGGGGGTACCACGTCTGCCCACGCGGAGTCGCCTAACCAGCAGCCACGTTTCAAGGCTTTCCTGTGCAGTCCAGTTTCTTAGAACTGTCCCACGGCAGCGCTGACTACAGAGGACTTCTGTCCTCCCCTGACCCTGCCGGCCTTCGCAGCTGGGAGACCCTGGGAATCACTTCCGGCACTGAAAAGGTTAATTGTCTCCTGCTGCGATGTGGAAGCTGAGAAAAGGGTCCTGGGCCAGGGAGAAATTTCAGTAAATGAGATTTTCTTAATAGTGCCGGTTCGTTCTCCCCTAGATGAAAGGGCACTTTAGCTGGAAATTCCAAATCTGCTCAAGAAGCCTTCATTAGGATATTAAACAAGACTTAATAAGTGAAAGTGATTTGCATGGCTGATAATCATGGCCATTAATCAAGACAGCTTCTATCGCTCTCTCTAGAGCGGGTGTGCTCTCGCTAGCTCTCTCCTTCTGCAATATGTTTCATGTTCCATTGAAAAGCCCCTTTAATTCTGGAGGACTTCTTAAAAGGGAAATATTGCATTTAGCCATTTTAAAAAATGATTTACTTAGCAAAGATCACTATAAATAATGGTCTCCCCCTTCACAGCTGTAACGATCAGCATAATTAATACTGGGAGGTTTGCATCAGGGATGGGGCCAGATGTGTCCCATTTATCAGTGGCTGGCTGCACTTACTCTAATAGGTTCCCCTGCTTTTAAAGAGAACATTAAGTATGACCCAAAAAATCAAACAGTCTGTACTCCTACGCAACCTCCGGCTGCAGCCCAGTCCTAGGTCACCATGAGAGCTGCCGCCTTCCACGTCAACTTCTCCACCATCCAAATCCTCATTGTTCTGCAATAAAAGAAGACAACCTGTTTGGGGTGGTCAATAAAATTAGAAACAAATAAAAAAGAAAGCTATTTAGGGGTGCCGCCGGCCCCTTCACAAGGCAGCTGTCTCTCTTAAAACCAGTGGCTTGGCATGGAGAGACTTTCATCCTGGAGGAACTTGCTTTATGAGCAGTAGAAAGGAGAGAAATAGGAGTTAATACATTGGCTTAGGCAACTGAAACTTCAAGGGGGTTTGCTGGGGTCTTTCCCTTTCTTTTTTCTTTTCTTGTCTTTTTCTGTCTTTCTTTCTTTTTCCTTTCTTTTTTAATTCCTGGTCTCCAGCCTTACAAATGAATTATTTCCCAAGGTCTTAGGAACAAAAGATCAAGGCCGTCTTATGACTTTTCATGGTTTGAAAAAAAAAAAGCAGTTTTTATATATCAAACAGTGGAAGTCAAAGGTGGGGTGGGGGTGAGGCCAAGATCTTCCTGCCAGGGCTTCTCTCTGCCCACAGAGGTCTGTAGCCTCACTCCCCCCTCTCCCTGATGCCCTCCAGGACAGCCCCTGTAGCTGCCTGTGGCAAATTTGTATGTCTGGGAATGGTCTCCATTTGGAGCTTGTGTGTAGACCTGCTCACATGGGAGGTTTCACCATCAGGAAGGCTCTGTCTCCTGACATAATTCACCTGCTGCTTCTGCCCTACTTGGGTGACAGACGCATCTACTGTCCCCTCCCTGCTGCTGCTGTGACCTCACTTGTGTCTTTCTAATATCTGGAGGCTTGGAAGTATGGTACTGGGGGGCAAAGGGGTTATTTGCCTGCCAGTGGTAACTAGAGACAGGATGGTACCCATGCACCGGGGCTCAGCATACCATTTAATTCTGTGCAATGGAGAGAAGCATGTCGATCCTAAAGGGCACTGGTGTGAGCGATTCCCTGCTTCCCCTCCCTGCCTCACCCACCTGAGGCATAGATTCTAGACCTGGAAACCTAGCAGACAGGACAAGATTTCCAGTCACGGGTTTGATCTCTTTTATTTCTTTCTTAAAATTTGGTTTTCTCTTCTTCTTCTTCTTCTTTTTCTTCTTCTCCTCCTCCTCCTCCTCCTCCTCCTCCTCCTCCTTCTTCTTCTTCGATTCTCCAACCCTGTACTACTCTGAATTCTTTCTCTAGCTTGCCATGTTTTTCCTGACTGCCTGAGATGGCTAATCTTCACTGTCAAATTGAATGGATACATAATCACCATCGAAACACACTTGTGGGTGTGGATCTCTATTAGAGAGCCTCCTGAAAGGTTTACCTGAGGAAGCAAGGCCCACAGTGAATGGGCAACCACTACATGGACAACTGGATTAATAAATACTAAGGAGTAAGCTAGTTGCCACCATGGCTTCCCCTTCATGGAGATGGACTGTGGTCCCTCAAACTGTGATCCATAATAAGCCCTTCCTTCCTTGACAGGGATTTGGTTACAGTGATGAGGAAGGTAATTAATAAGTCGCCATAGTGGCATAATGACCACCTCTGTCTGGGCACCTGTGAGGTATCAATATCATGCTCAGAGAGGCCCCAGTCCTTCAGAGAAAACAGCACCATCCCTAACTTCCAGGGTAGGACCAGGAGACAAATGTGCACATCCCTACAATAGAGCCAGAAAAAGGTGACCATAGCTGTCATGTCCTCCAGATGCCAAATCTCAAACATCTTTTCAAAACTCCCCTGTTGCTCACTGTTAAGCTAGGCTAGAAGGAATGGATACACAAGTATTAGAGAGTGATACCATTTCTCTGGTCACACTCAGTAAGTGTGCAAGGCTCCTCACCGTCAACCAAAGAGAAAAGCCATGCTCTCTGCCAGAGCCTCAGAATATATTGCAACTTCTAGCACATGCAGGCCTATAACCAAAGTTGGAGGTACTGAGACACAAGAGTAAGGAATGTCTATGTCGCTAAGTACTTGCCACATAAGTCAAATGACTCACGTTCCGTTCCGCAGCATCCAGATACACAAGTCAAGCACACCAAGGCATGCCTGTGGTCCCACAGGCCACACCAAGCACTGTGGCATGGAGACAGACAATTGCTGTGGACGCACTGGCCAGACAGTCTAGTAAGCTCCAGGTTCAGTGAGAGACTTCATCTTAAAATTAAGGAGAAGACTGAGGAAGACATGCAACATTGTAGCATCTTCCTCTGGCCTCCAGGGGGGGGGGCAGGGACCACATGCAACATTGTAGCATCTTCCTCTGGCCTCCAGGTGTGGGCGGGGACCACATGCAACATTGTAGCATCTTCCTCTGGCCTCCACGCCCCCCCACTACATGCAACATTGTAGCATCTTCCTCTGGGGGGGGGGGGCCACAGGGGACCACATCATATGTATCCTAAAAAGCTCCGGCAGATACTTCCTCAGTCCAATCTCACAGACACAATTCCTCAATTGAGATTTCCTCTTACCAGGTAGGTCAAGCTGACAGCCAATATTAGCCATTACAGGAGTGGTTACCTGCTAGAGGCCAGCCCCAGCGGTGGCCAGGTTCTGAAGAGGAGATAAGGAGTTGGCAGGGAAGAAATGAGTCAGGCATGAAGGTCCTGGGAATCTCGCAGCCTGACTGACTGGCAGCCTTCTTTATCTATCTATGTGTTTATTTATTTACCTAATAAAGTATTTATTATACAGTCTTCTTTATTTATATAGAACTTAGTACACAGGGATAGATTCTTGTTGTTATAAAATATAGATTATATCATTTTTTTCCTCCAGACAGGTGTTTTAACTTCCTTTTGGTCATTACCTTAGTCATCATTGATAATCCATAATAGAACACAGTTATCTTTTGCAATCATCTTCCCTCATCAACCTCATAACCCAACTTTTAAGAATCCTGTGGTTTCAAGGGCACTAGACAGAATGAAACTCTCTAAGCCAACCTGGACAGATGGACAGATTGACCTGCCCCACGACTGCCAGTTGTCATCAGGCCTAACAAACACCTTCAGACTAAAGCTGCTGCAGTTACTCCATTTCTGCCATAATTCAATCTTTATATTTTATAAATTTGTAGAATTTATTTATATACCTAATCTTGGTATATTTTTATTCCTTGGTCACATGACACCACCGTGGTCCTACACAAGCTAATTTTGCCAAGAAAGGGAGTTCTTAATACTTCATGTTTAAAATCATTTTCCTGCACACTCTTTGTCCATCAGTATAAGTCCCTGTGTAGGGCAGAGATAACACCAGTCATCTAACTTTATTGATGTATCTTTTCCTCTAGGGGCAAACCATACCCAGCCTCCAGCCTTACATGCCCGTAATCACCTGAGTGTATAGTAAGAAGAGGCTTATAATATAATCTGTTGCCAACGCCTCTAGCACACCGAATCGGGTTCACCTTTTTAAAGTTAGCTTTGTTCTCATTATCTTGTTGCTGAGCAAGTACAGAGGCAGATGTTTCAAGAGTATCTTGGAACCAGAGCCTCATAAGGAGCTCTCTGGTATCTTTATTTGAGTCACAACCTCCAGGACACAAGGTAGATCGGCAAGAAGGGCCAGATAAGGAGATCTCCCTAAAAACAGGAGGGGCGGCATGCTCAGGACTGTCCCGGAGAAGCTGGGAAGCAGCACTCATGGGGGAAGGTGGAAAGGACAGAGGTATTGGAAACTTCTCTTTTAAGGATGCATAACTTTAGTTACAAAGTAAAACTAGTTAAAACAGTAATGACACTCTGAGCATCTTTTAAATTATCCTGACAAGCTGGTTTGATTAAAGATGCATTAGGTAACTTTGATACCTCAGAACAATAATCTTGATCCGATTCTGTGATTTATTCACTGGTTAAGACTAGACAAAGAGAGGCTCTAAGAAGGCTAGAACGGGTGTTCCTGTAGGGGCTCAGGTTTGCTGCTGGGGTACAAATCTTTCACTCCGACCATTGCTTTCTGAACAATAAAACATAATTCTCTCCCTTCCTCCTGTCCCATTCGAAGCTTGCTTGTGACTTCCTACCAAGTTGTCCTCTTAACCTGTGAGCAGACCACAGCTTGCAGTCCTCAGACTGTGTTCTCAGAGTCTTGAGTTCCAAAAAAGCTGCTCAGGATGATTGACAAGTGCCCTGTACTCAATATGACTTCAAGCATTAAATGTATTTTTCTCTGTTTGTTATTTTGGAGGCTGAGGTTAATATTCACTGTCAGCTTAATGGGATCTGTAACCACCCAGGGGACAAACCTCCAGGGACATCTGTGAGGGAGGTTCTAGGTTAGCAAAAGCAAGAAGACACACCCTAAATATGGGCTATAGTCATTTATGAGCTGAATCTTGGGTTGAATAAAAATGAGAAAGAAAGCTGAGTCCCAGACTTCATCTCATTCTGTTTCCAGATGTGGATGCCATGTGACCAGCTGCTCACACTTTCTGTGGATGCCAGGTGACCAGCTGCTCACACTCCTGCCTCTGTGACTTCCCCAGAATGATGGTGAACCTCATCCTCCATATATAAAGGGGAAAGAGCCAATGATCAAGAAATTCATATGATCATAATAATCACAAGAACGAGTTAAAGAACATTTTATTGTGTTCCTGTAACCACGTGTTTATCAATACCTCTGAGAAACCTATCAGCTGAAGCAGAGATAAAGCCCATGTAGCCGCACCCCTCTGCCTGTGAGCTGGGGCTAGGAGAACATTGCGCTTAGACTACAGAACTCAAATTCAGTGAGGACTCCAGGATCCTTCAAGCATCTATAAAATGACAGCCAGAGCCCTTGTCATTTATCAGCTGCACTTCAGAAGGCACCCCGTGCTGTCCGATGTGGCCACACACAAAATGAAAACATTGGGTGGGTCTGAGGCAGGGGTTTGTCCTCTGTAGGCTAGGAAAGCAGAACTGGGAGTTGAGGAGGCTGCCTTCCACTGGGTCCTCGGGGTATTTATGTTCCCTTTGTAGCCTTGGTCTGTCCACTTCATGGTTTTCCTCCTAAACAGTCCTTCATTTCCAGACAAAGACTTAACTAAAACACCCCTTGGAGTTCTTGATTATAAACAGTATTTTCTCTTTTTCCCTTAAAGGTGTCATTTCAGGTAAGAAAGTTACATGGGATTCTGAGAGACTGGTTCTATGTAGCAGCCTGCCCCACTACTAAGAAGAAATGCAAGCATCCAGCCCTTGTGCACCATGGGAGTCGACAGGCCGCGAGCATCCAGCCCTTGTGCACCATGGGAGTCGACAGGCCGCGAGCATCCAGCCCTTGTGCACCATGGGCAGTCGACAGGCCACTGAGCTCATTGTACTCCTGAGGGCTGCCCTGCACTAACTTTTGAGCTACTTAGCCAAACTCTGCTGAGAATGTAGAGGGCCGCGCCTGAGTCAGCTCAGGCACCATTCTAAGATGGCACCTACATCCTGTTAGAGCTAGTAAACAACCCGAAGACATCCTGTTACCACCCCCTGTACAGAGCTAGTAAACAACCCAAAAGCGCATGCCCCTGCTGCTTAATCACCGCCCAGCCTGGGGCTTAACATGAGTGATGGCCCAGCAGCCAATCCAGTTAAGACACGCCTCCTCCTTGGCTATATAAGCCGAGGCTTTTCCCGGGCTCGGGGCCTTTTCCACTTTCAAGCTAGAATAAAGCTTTGCTGTAGAAGGATCCTATGTGTGGCCTGCTTCTTCCTGCTGGCAGGATACGGCGGGTCACAGAGAATCCGATACAGCCTCCTCCGTATGAAGGCTCCATTTTTCCACTAAGGCCACCTCACCACCTCTGCCACATCTGTCCCTAGCAAGGAATCAAAGGCAGATAGCACTCAGGTCCAGAAGAATAAACTTAGAAATCAAAAAACTTACTCAAAAATGCAAAGGAATATAAATAAATAAACAAAGATTTTCAAAAGTATTAATGGCTGCTGGACATAAACATATCATGTCATTTCCAAGTAGAGAACATGCTTTAATGTGTAGCTAAGGCGCCATCATATGTGCAACAATTATCTGCATGTAATTAAGCCATTAACAAGACGAGTTCCTCGTGAGCAGTAGGAAGCACCCACAGTAATTTTTGCGGGGTTCCAAGTCAGAGCTCAAATTCCTCAGGACATTTCCAAAATGCAGATGGCCAGAGTCAAGCAGCATGCACAGCCCTAACACAGTTGCAAGTCAGTAAAGCTAAGGGGGTTTGTCCCCTTTAAAACAGTTTCCAAGCTGAGGCCTACTGACTCACTTAACCAAGGACAAGAGCCTATTAAACATCCACCTCAGAACATGGACTAGTGAGAGAGCGTTTACTGTCTCACGAACATCTTTGCTCAGATAATCTCTGGGGCATTTGAGGCAGGCACACAGATGGAACTGGGGCACTGTGTTCCCAGATTTAAACACTTGGTGATCCCTGTCTCATAAGGCAATGCAAAGAAGAGGTCCAAGTCCGCTGTCTAGTTAGTAAGTTTAACCCAAGTTAAGACATGGTTGCTGTCCCAGACAAACTGTGTACAGCTCTGGCTGCTTGATATAGGAGTGAACAACAGTCTCCTTAGGGTATGCAGAACAGACCAAAAGGCTGTTCCCACAGGACAGACAGGCAGGAATCCTGCTCACCAGCCTGCACATGTGGTAGGAATTGTCACCTTCCCCAGAGCTATATTTTATACTTAAACAAGCTTTGTCCAAACACACGTGTGTCTGTCTGGGGACAAATCTGGCCTGCTCCTTGCTGGGGATCTGGGATGAGCTGGCCTCTGTCCAGTGGGAAGAATCTTTCTCACAAGCAGCCTCCAGGAGCCCTGAGATCAGGCTCAGGAAGGATACTGATGTTCACAAGAAGGATATTATTGCTGTTATCTGAGAGCATCGTCGACCTTTGACCTTAATAAATCCATCTCACTACCACTGAACAAGACCCTAGAGTGGTCACCCTTGAATACCACTTCTATGACAGCCTAACTCTTGGCACATTAGTGGCCATTATCACCCCAGTGTATCAGTTCTTTAATCTGAGTTGTCTCTTCCAGAATCAGGGTCTGGTTACCAACCCCACTGCCTGTGCCCAGATCTCCTTTATGGGCAGTCACCATCCTTGTGACCTGGTCACCTTCCCTACAGAGGAGCCACAAAAGCCATGAAAGCTGGCAGCATGGATCTGGAAAGCAGGTAACTAGGTTTACACCTGACCTGTGAGCAAATTATCTCAAAATTCTGAAACCTATGTCTGGCAGAATGCAGAGCAGAGCTGTGGCAGCCATTGGGTGATATCAGGGCTGGAAGAGAGCAGGCAGAGCTGGAGCTCTTCTCTCCCGCACAGCTTTAGTCCATGGAGGGAATGAGGCTTTGTTCTAGTTACACTTCTGCTGTAATTAAAATATCCTAACAATAGTCAACACGAGAGGAAAGGGCTTATTTGACTTTTAATTCCAGGTTACTGTCCCTCCTTTCTGGGAAATCAAAGCAGAAACTCAAGTAGAAATTCGAAGGTAGACCTGCTTGCTATTCCACAGTTCCTCTTACTGAGGAACTAGCTTCACAGCCAAGAGTATGGCAGGAACCATGATGGAGGAGGTTTGCAGGCTGGCAGGGAGACTTACACTCAGCTACCTTCCTTATACGGGTCAGGACCTCATGCCCAGGGGATGGGACCATCTCAGTGGAACTGGGCCCTCTGACATTAATTGACAATGAAGACAATTCCTCACAGCCACCCGGGAGCTAGCCCTCCCCCAGCATGTGGGCTCAAACCCTGTCTTCATCTCATCTTCCTGGAGGAGGGAAGTGTGTGCAGTCACTGCTGACCATAAGAAGCCATTTCAGAGCTGAAGTCGCAATGTGTCAGGCTTCACAGGACCTCCCACTGGAGACGACAGCTATGAAGAGCTGCACCCCAACAAAGCATTGTGGGATCTCTGGGTAAGACCAGGAAGCACAGAGAGAAAGAGACAGAGAGTCAGCCCTGCTGTTGGAAGTGGAGACTGTTGGCCCAAGCCCAACTCCGTACTAAGGGGGCCACCTCTCTCCACACTAAGTCTTCGGGGGCCACCTCTCTCCACACTGAGTCTTCTTGCTATTTCTCAGATTCGGACCACAATGTGACATGGTTGGCTTGATCGTCTCCAAGGTCCCTTCAAGCCAGAAGATGGTGATGTGTATGTACATACTGGTCATGTGGGGTGGAGCTGCTCTATCCATGTTGTGGTGAGATTTCTCCTGTCTGTGGCACTTGTCCTGTGCATCCAGCATGACTTTGTGCTAATATAAACACTAAGAAATCTCTGCCTGGCAGAGGATCCAGGCCCTCTGGGTTCTAAACACCTGGCCCTGTGCCACCTCAGAGTCAAAGGCAGTCTGATCACTGTCACATGACATGGATCACAAGCTAACCAAGCCTCACTCCTCTACCCAAGGAAAGAGGGACATCTGTCACACAGTCCAAGTCACCTATTCCCTGTTCCCCTGACTCAGACATACAGCATAGGGCACATATTAACTAAGCCTGCTTTTTCACCAATGCAAGACTTCTCCTTTCATCAAAAATTATTCAAAGCAGACACCTTGTTTTGTGTCTTGGGTCTGAAACTCCACTTCAGATACCTGCCATGTTATCTGTTTTAGAAAATATCTCATTCAAAGGCTTGTTCAACTCTTTCTCTCCTTCTTCCTCTCCTTCACTAAAACTTGACACTGACCAATAGATCAGATCGCCTAGGGAACAAATCCACACAAAGAGCTTTCTTCGGACTGGGAGAGTGACTGAGGGTGCTTCTTGTCACTGACTTGCAGGAGTACCTCTCTATATGTGAATGAAGCATAGATAATATGTATATGATAACATAAAGTGAGTTTAAGCTAGTGCCTGTCACTCATTTCCTGTCCAACAGCACTTGAAGCTTCCTGCTTGTGGAGTTCAAGGAGGACGTTGAGACGGACTGAGAAAGGGTTTTGCAGCAAAAGAAAATCTTGGCAATCAAAGGCCAAAGAATACCACAAAAATCACACCGAGCAACAAACTTCACACAATGGGGTAAGAAGACTGATGGGGACAGGCTAGGCATGGCCTGGCTTTATAGGGGATCGTTCAGAGCATGCGCATAGAGAAGATACAGTGGAGACTTGTTTCATTGGCGGTTCGTGATGGAGGGCCCTTGGCGGGGACAAATCTGGTTCCAGAAACGTGAGCAAAGAATTTTTGGCAGGTTCTTAATATGCCCAACAGATTAGATTGTCTTTTGGATAAGAAATGTATTACAAGAGTTATTAATTCCACAGCAAGACAGCCTGTGTGGGGGTGTCTCTGCGTATAGGCTTCAGAGAATGAGGGAATTCCATATCACAAGGTTGAGAACTATTCATAATACAGCCTGCAGTCAGGCCCTCTGATCCCCAAACAGCAGCGGGGGGGGGGGTGTCTTATATTTAAGGAAAGAATGTGTGACCTTGAGCATGTAGGGGGGTGCGGGGTGCGGGGGCGAGGAGGCATATTTAGCTATGTAAGTGTATCCTCATCTGGGGTGTCTGGTGTGTCACCAGTAGCCCCTCCTAGCTGGGAGTCTGGAAGCCGGAGGTGGTAGTGGGGGTGGAGTGGGGTGGAGAGAATCAATCGGCCAAGAGGGACAGGGACACAGCTGCAGATGGGCGTGACCCAAGCAGCGGCTGGTCTGGGTTCTAACAATCCCTCTTCTCTCAGCTGCCTGAAGTTTAGGATGTAAATCCCAGGAACTTGAAGAATCACTGCGTCAGATCCCTTCACACCAGCCCCAATAAATACAGCAATTGAACCTAGACCTACTTTTATTTTTTTAAGGGACGACCTACGTTCTTCAAAGCGATTTTTCTTTCAAAAGCGCATTTTCAACCAGCCGTTCTCACCACCTCCTTGCGCACCTCTGAATTTCTGTGGGGCAGATTTATCCTCTCCAGATGCTGGGCTGCTATATAATTCCACCTGCCACATCTGGCTCTTTGGCACACCAGGCCGGAAGCTTCAAAGTTGCGTCTCTGCTCCATACGTGGTCAGACTGCCGGCTCTGCTTCATCTCCTTGGACGTAATTTCCCTTTGATTCACCTATAATTCTGAAAAGTTGATGCATTTGTGTCCATTTTGAATAAGGCTCTATACAAATGCTTCATTTGATCTCCCTGCACATCCTTTTATTTCCTCTTCGGTAGCCTTGCCTTTAATTCAGATGGAAACCTTGGAGCACAGTGGCCTGCCCCATGCCTCCAACAAGCAGGTTTGTTTGTTCCATCAAAATGCCCTGCTTCCTGTTCCTGGAGAAAGAAAAGAAAGTGGTGGGGGAGGGGAGTCTTTATGCTTCCCCTGGAGAAGAGACAGACAGTGCTGGCTGGGAGATCTTAACCCCATTTCTTTTTTCATTCAGATGCACCCTGAATGTGATAGGCTTTAACAGAACACACTCCGTTTTTCTAACAATCCATTCCTTTAGGAAGTACCGCCTAGAAAGTACTGTGAGCATCCTCCTTAATGTGTCCAACAGAGCATTCAGACCCAAGATGCTTTGAGCACCACATCCCCCTCCACAAGATCAAGACCACAGACCATATGAACATACTAAACATTCCAGTAGCCAGAGTTTTAGGGCAGAAGTCCCGGGCTCCTGCAGTCCCCAAAGGCTATGCTGGGCCACCCATCCAGATAAGCCAATTAAAGGGATGAATGTGGGTAAAAAGCAAAGAGAAGTGATTTAACCAGTGAATGGAATAAATATATATATATATATTAAAAGGGGAGAGGGTTATCAGATTTGGTTATACAACACTGTGTGGGCAGTCCGACAATATCTGGCTGCATCCTGGAGAGGCTGATAGCCCTGTAACTCCTCAGTCACGAGGCTAGGCATCTCTGACGTCTTAACCTGGTACTGAAGGCCTGGAACATTCCTGGAGAGCCTCTAGTTTTACTGTACAGTGAGAGCTGGAAGGATTTTCGTTGCAGTGAAGGAATACAGCAGCCATTTTGGCAGCAGTGAGACAGATGAACTCCCAGTAAGGGTGGAAGATGGTGATGCAAAAAGCCTAGTATTCCCTCAGTCCTCTTGTTATCTGCTTTGCCTGGGGAGGTACCATTCACATCTGGTAGGGGTCTGGTCATAAAGTAGATGTTTCTGGCAATTTAGTTGATTCCTCATCTACACTGTCAAGTTGACAACCTAGAGTAGCCGTCACCCTGGCTGCTGTAGTATAGATTTTTTTGTCTTGTTTTGTTTTGTTTTGTTTTGTTTTTCGAGTCAGGGATTCTCTGTATAGCACTGGCTGTCCTGGAACTCACTCTGTAGACCAGGCTGGCCTCGAACTCAGAAATCCGCCTGCCTCTGCCTCCTGAGATGTTTTTTCTTAAATCTATGTGTATGTGTGTATGTGTGGGTCCTTGTGTACCAAATCTCAGTGGAGGCCAGAGGAGGTCAATGGATCCCCTGGAGCCAGCTGCCAGTCGTGATGTGAATTCTGAGAACTGAACCTGGGCCTCTGCAAGAACAGTCAACATTATGTGTTTCGGCAAAAGACTATCCTGGTGATCAGAGTACTACAGAATCATACCACAAAATAAACCTCTTGTGAGAGATGTATTGGGTGGAAGAAGAGGCAAAAGAGCTGCACCTGAGCCAGATGGAAAAGGAGAGAAACCAGACTGTGATGGAGCACAGTCTTTATAGTGTGCATTGGAGCATGCTCATACCACCACTACCACAGCAACAGTGGAACCTGGTCTTTTTTTGGCGGCTATTGGTGGTGAGCAGCTGGCACTGAGTCACTGAAGGCGGAGTAGAAGATGGGGGCACCTGTTCTGGAATGCGGGTGGTCCTTAGTTAACCAGTAAATACTCTCAACTCCTAAGCCATCTCTGCAGTCCCAACAACACAACACGGATCCTTATGGGTCTCCAAGGTCATCCATGGGGTAAAGACTTGGTCAGTAGTGTGGTTTATATAAGAGGGGTGGAACCTTTAGGAAAAGGGCTAATGGTAAGTCCTCAGGCTGTTGCAGGGTTTTTCCTGAAAGGAGTAACAGGACCTTCGCCTTTCCTCCTCTTCTGCTTCCTGGCCACAAGGTGAGTAATTCTTCCTACCCCATATACCTCCACTATTGCTTTAAGCTGGCCCGCCAGAGGCCCAAAGCAGTTGGTCTGCCCTGTCTTGGTCTAGAATGGCAAAATAAACATGTCAATTTACAAGTTTATTGTTTTATTTCATTATAACAGAGGAAAACAGCACCCTAAGATGATTTTTTGGTAGTTAATTTTATTTAAATGACTAAATTCTGGCTTGAATTGTGAGTCCCCAGCCATGAGCCTACGCCTGTCTTCCTTGTGCTTGCTCAAGTCTGCATTTCGGCATCATTGCAGAGGGGCTTCATCTTTCCCAGACTAAAAACTTAGCAAGTCCAGCTCTTCACAGAGGCCTCAGAGGCTGCTATGTGTCGTTTCCTAATTTTCTGGAAGCCACTGGTAAGATGCTTAGATCATGAGAGTGAGTTTGGATCAACACTCAGCATCCCACGACATGAAGTTTATTTTTTTTCTTCCTTCCATAGGTAAAAATTCTGCAGAAAGGAATCAAACTCTTCAGATTCAAATGTATTTTATATCTAGAATCATTCTTATAATTATACAATGCAAAGTAGAGTTTTAAAAATAACTGCTGGATGAAGACCTAGCTCCATAGTTACAGCACTGGCTGCTCTTGTAGAAGACCTAGGTTCCGTTCCCAGCACCTACCTACATGGTGGCTCACAACCATCTGTAACTCCAGTTCCAGGGGATCCTACACCCTCTTCTGGCCTCAGGCATCAGGAGTACAGGTATTTCCTCTTAGGGCCTGAAGAGGTGGCTCAGGAGGTTAAGAATGCTTGATACTCTTCCAGAGGACCTGAGTTTTGTTCCTAACATTCATGTCAGTGGCTCGAATTACCTGGAACTCCAGGTCCAGGGGGGTCTGACACTCTTTTGGCCTCTACATGTTCTTACACACATATGGCCTATAGTCACAAAGCACACATGTACATATATACATAAAAATAAATCTGAAAGAAATAACTTTATAAAGACCTTGACCACTTTTAAAGTCACTGAGAGTCTGAGGCTATCTTGAATGTGTCAGTTATCTACAGCGTTAGCCATTTAAAAAATCTTTTATATATTTAATTGTATGGTATATTTTAAAGGGTTCTTGAGTGGCCATGGTTAATTTTGATTATCAAAATTAATTTGATTGAGTAGATAAAAAAATTACCAGAGTGCCAATGAGGCCCATCTTTGAGAGTGTCTATGACTATTGTGGTACATCTAATGGCTGGGCAGGGAAACGCAGGCAGGACTTTTTGATTGCACGGGCAAGGGACAGAGGAAGAGAGGAAGAAGAACAGGAGAATCACCACGGCGGAGATGAAGAAATGACACTCAAAGACCTAGTGACAATCTGGGAAAGTGGTCCTAGGAGCCGCTTCCCCGATCGGGTCTGGGGTAGCAGAGATGAAATATAGGTTTTTAAAAGATGCAATGCCAGAGGGGAGTGTTTGCTAGCCAAGAGGAGGTTTAGAAGTACCAGCCATTGAGCTAGTCAAGGCATATCAAAATTAGCTGGTGCACTCGCGCACGTGCGTGCGTGCGTGTGTGTGTGTGTGTGTGTGTGTGTGTGTGTGTGTGTGTGTGTGTGTTTCATTGAGAATCCAGAGCTCTTGGGCGGGTGCAGCGCCACCTGCCGGGAGCCACAGCGGTTAACTAATTCACTACTACATTATGCAGAAAGGATTCCTGAGGAGGGCAGACCTGTTCTGAGTGTTTGTGGCACCCTGCCCTGAAGGAAAAGAAGAGCAAGACCTGAACACCCGAGTTTCTCTCCCTTTCTCTGCTTCCTGATCCACCTAGATGTGAAGAAGCAAGCTCAAGCTCTCGCTGCCACAGCCAGAAATGTTCCTGTTACCGTCCCTTCCTCACCATGACAACTGCATTCCAGAGTAACCGCCTCCTCCCAAACAGTTTCCCATCGGGTATTCATTCACCAGAACAAGGAAAGTAATGAATATGTTGCCCCCAACAGATGCTGACCTATTTACTTTAACTTGGTTCCTCTCCTAGCCTGTCATTTTTCTGTTTCTTCTGTAAACCAAACAGATTTAGTAGAGCTGAAGTAACTGAGTTTGCCAGCAACACATTAAAAGAGCTTTAACAATAAACCACAGGCCCTGTGGTGTTTGTTGTAACAAATTCTTTCCATCAGTGTCCAATCAAGACATCTAACAGTCTTTTCAAAGTGGTGAGGACAGCAAGGCTCAAGTTCAATTTTCTGTTGACACCTTGTCTCTCGGAAAGAAAATAAGAACAATAAATCTACAACCCATGGCTCTTACATGAGCAGTTGGAAGGCAAGAACTTCACTATCAAATCCCTGAACCCTGGGGTTTGTACAAGTCGGGCAAGCATTCTATCACCGAGCTTCATCCCTGGACCTTGCTTCTTGTTTTAAAACAGGGTCTCACTATGTTAACTAGGGCTGGCCCTGAATTCACCCCATAGCCCAGGCAGGCCTTGACCTTGTGACCTTCCTGCCTCTGTCTCTGGAGTCACTGGAGTTTTAAGGAGTTCACTGCTAGGTCTGGCTGAGCCACTGTCATTCTTGAGTAAATATTCTGTCCCCCGTCCACTTCAGTCTGGAGGCGGTGGATTGTGGTGTGTAGAACTGTCAACAGGAAAGCAGTGCTTAGGCTCAGAAAAGAACCACACATTGTCCATAGCTAGCATCCCGTAATGGGGTCAGCAAGAGACTCATTCTCTCCATACTGAGACTCACTTGATGTTCCTCACAACATCGCTGTAACTGCAACGTCAGCACTTTTTAGGGAACCATTTGAGAGGACAAAGTATCCACCACACCCTTGTAACATTTTCAGTGTTTAGACATTACAGGGAAAGAACATTCAGGGCCGGGATGATTGCTCACACTAAGAGGGCTCACTATGCAAGTGTGAGGACCCATACTCAGAACCCCAGTGCACATGTGTGTACATACCACACATGCAAACTTACACACAAAAAATAACTGAAGCTTTTTTTTTCAGATGAAGAAACTTCTGGTGCTTCTTCTACACAGATCTACAGATGTTTTCTTTTTCCTGCTAAGTTACTAGGCTGATTTCAAAGTCCTAAACCCCTGTCTCTACTACTATGCGCTAGAATTATGTATGACTTACTTTTAAAAAAAAAGATTTACTTAATTTTATTCTAAAAGAATGTATCTCTCTGTCTCTCTCTGTCTCTCTGTCTCTCTCTGTATGTCTCTGTCTCTGTCTCTCTCTCTCTCTCTCTGTGTACCTCACACATGCCTGGTGACTATGGAGTCACATCTGGTCCCCTAGAACAAGAGAGGCTGACATTTATCAGCTACCATGTTGCCCCTAGCAAGTGAACCAGTCCTCACAAAGGCAGCAAGTGTTCCTTACTGCTGAGCCATCTCTTCAGTCCCCTGGATGGCATTATTTATATACTTTTTATCAGAGCGTTATTTTCATGGATTTGTCATGTTGTCAACCTTAATACAAAAAAAAATTTTCTTCTAGAGCTTAAAAAGTATCGTACCCTTTTTTTACAAAAAATTGAGCAGCAAAGCTGAAATATAATTGAGTGTTTTTTAATCTTAAATGGCATTAATAGAAACTATGAGTTTCTAGCAAATAACCTGCACAGAGCATTCACAGTTAGCTTCATTTCCTACCAGCATCTCCAGTCTGATTTTTAATGTTTCATGGTTCGGCTTAACTTATCTAGTGAGTCTACTACCTTATTCAAGTTAAACCTAATTACCTTAACAGCATGTAGTTAGCAGTCTGTTATGCATCTTAAAGTTGATCTAAGGTCAAATCTTATATTTGTAATTGAAATGCTTCATCTTTAGTTAAATATGGAAAACACAGCCCTTAGTCTTTAAAGTACCCGAAGAATGCCATCATTACCGGTTGATGTCATGTCTCTTAGTAACACATTGAAATTCTGCATGAGACAGGACATGAAGATACATCTCTGACTTTCAGAAACACCGGCAATGCATCTTTCTCTGACCAATCATGTCAACTCCGTCATAAGTGTGCTCTTGACTTTTAAGTTGGTGCCTTAGTGAAAGATGTCTTCTTCAATTCTTAAAATATTAGTTTGCATTTCAGATACAAAAGTACTAGAACTCTTACCCTGATTTTCCCACCTTCCTTAGATGGGTCCAACATTACATGTAGCAAACATTGAATTTCAACCTAATTCAGTCCTAAGTACAATCTAGTTGACCTGCATGAAATGTTCCTGCTTCTTTTTCACGTGTGATTCCTTCTTTCTTGTTACACAGTTCTTTGTACTACTTGGCTTTGGCTGCCCTAACAAATAACCCACAAATCACAGTGTCTCACAAGCATAAACATTTATCTTTGCTCACTGAGGTTGGAAGAAGGACTTGTGAGCATACCGGGCCTGTCTATGGTCATCTTTGGAGCTCTGTGTCATGGGCATTTCACTTCTAGAAGCATCTCTGGTTCCAGGCATGTGATTCTCATGGAAGGAGTAAAAGGAAGATCAAGGGTTGGTAGACA
>LR749686.1:212591-342102 GCA_902729485.2 Mus minutoides | reverse complement strand
GCTGGGGCATACAGTCCTAGCACTGGCGTTAATCCCTGGGGCTTGATGGCCAGTTAATCCAGCCTCATTAGCGAGTTCCACTCCAGTGAGAGATCCTATCTCAAATTTCAGAGTGGACAGTACCTGAGGAATAATACGTGAAGCCGATCTCTGGCACAAACACACACACACACACACACACACACACACACACACACACGCACGCACGCACATCCACACCCAGCTGTGAATACACACACATGTGCACACACACTTAAAATAAATTGTTCTTGCTGCAGGTTGCGGTCCTCAGCTTTCACAGAATTTCTCTGAAACTCTCCATGGAATCCCAGTCCTCCAGCCTGCAACTGGGCTGCCTGACCTCAAACTCCGAGATCTATTGCCCACCTCAGCCTCCGAGTGCTAGGACTCAGACGGGCATCACTGTGTTCAGCTGGGGCTCCCTTCTTGGGTCCTCCTGTCCAGGGCCTTCAGCTTCTTGTACTCAGCAGCTACCACATCCTCTACCTCCCAAGCCTGCAGATGTCCGTTGTTAGAGCTCCCAGGCTCCAATTACATAAGCCAACAATAAATCCCTTCATGGCTGTGCACTGCAGTGAGACTGGTTCTGCTCCTCTAGAGAACCCTACACAATACATCAGAGTGGACAACTCTCCAACTACCTATATGGCTATTTTCAGAACCAGCCAATTAAACAAAACTATGGTAGCCTCCAGGAAGCCAGATCTTTCTAATAGAAGAAAAAAATCTGTCTGGAAGGTGATAGCATTTTGAGACGAGCTGTGGTGTCATTACCTGGGACAAACCATCTCTGTAAGTCTCTAAATATAGCACTGAACTAGTACAGCCTGAAACAAGGCAGGAAGGCCAATACTGCCCGGTGACAAATCTTTGTGTGAGAAAAATGTTAACAAATTTACCTTCTTAAGTAGCTCTAAGGGAAATTTGCAAGTAGAAGTCATTTAGCCCTGGCTTTAATGACTGGATGAGCATTGTTTGAGGTTGGCCCGTCAGATTAAGAGAACAAACACTTCTATCTGCAAGGGAGCCTCTCACGCACTCACCCCCAGAAGGAAAGCCGCCTGAGTGCAGGTGTTTCTGCTATATTTAGAATTTTCCAGCCAGGAGTGTCTGACTTGTTTCAATTTTTATTGTTTTGGTCAGGCAGTCTAAAGAAGGAACCGAAGAGCAAATCACAAAAAGATGTTAACTGGTCCCTAGAGGATCTAGATGTCGTAAGTCGCTGTTAAACAGTGTTATTGTCTCCCCTGCTTGGGAAGAGGCAGTTGGACCTTGCAAATGTTGGGACCTGACAGGGAACTCTGCAGCTTTATCTTTGTAACCTGCCACCTTGAGGGGCTGCCACTGCTTATCAGTAGAGGCAGAGAGGCCCTGCGTCTTATGAGAAAGGCCATCTGATAAGTCCACTGTTTTAGTTTGCTTCTCCGTTGCTGTGGGGAAACACCAACCCAAAGCAACCTAGGGAGGAAAGGGTGTTAGCATATGGTTACAATGCAGTTCCAATGCCCATGGCGGGAGTGCCCACAATGTTCAGAAGAAGGCAGATGATTCCCAACAGCTAGAAACATGCTAGAAACATGCATGGGAGTGCACTGGCTGGTTCTGTGTGTCAACTTGACATATGCCAGAGTTATTCCAGAGAAACCAGCCTCCCTTGAGGAAATGCTTCCATGAGATCCAGCTATAAGGCATTTTCTTAATTAATAATCAAGTGGGGAGGGCCCAGCCCATTGTGGGTGGTGCCATCCCTTGGCTGGTAGTCCTGAGTTCTGTAAGAAAGCAAGCTGAACAAGCCAGGGAAAGCAAGCCAGTAAGTAACATCCCTCCATGGACTCTGCATCAGCTTCTGCCTCCAGGTTCCTGCCCTGTGTGAGTTCCAGTCCTGACTTCCTTTAGTGATGAACAGCAATGTGGAAGTGTAAGATGAATAAACCCTTTCCTCCCCAACTTGCTTCTTGACCCTGATGCTTTGTGCCAGAATATAAACCCTGACTAAGACAGGTTGTTAGCTGCCCTGTGTGGGTGTGCTAAGGGAACTCTGGTCCTCTGGAAAAGCAGAGAGAACTCCTGGTGGTCCAAATTCCACCTCCATCTCCTAGAAGTTCTCATTCTAATCAGGCGTGTGGAGAGTTCACTGGGAAGAGATGCCAGAGGCACTTAGTGTACATCTAAGTGGTATACACCTTACTGCAGAGCTACCCTTTAAAAATTAAAATAAAGTAAGAAAAAAACAAGCGGAACATCAATTACTATAACTCACAGACAGAAGTCCGTATGAAGCGAAGGATCACAAAACATCCCGATATCCAACTGTTCAAGGTTCATAAGTTGTGTCTGACAAGGTCCATTGCTCAGTGACACCAGGCACATGTCAATGGTGTTGGTGCTCTGCCCAGAGCACATCAAGTGTGTAGAAACTCTGGGACTCTACAGGCTTTGTGCAGGGAAGGTTAGCTCTCCCTGGCTGGTAGCTTCTCCCTGCCTATTAGTTCTCATCAGAGAACCAAGCTCCTCACCTACCTGACAGCTCCCAGGCCTCCACCAGAACCTCACAACTGGAGTAATCCTACCTTTTTATTATTTATTTATTTAATCTATCTATCTAGCTAGCTAGCTATCTCTTATTTATTTATCTACATGGGCATACAGCATCTCTTTGCCACCAGTAGTATGTAAGATGTGTCTATTTCTTCATCATTCTGTCCCAAGAATAGTACCAGACACTGATGTGAGCGGTGGGGCCATATAGGAACTGTACACTGATATGAGTAGTGGGGCCATATAGGAACTGTACACCAAATCAGGTATTTCCATTTCTCCTTCTTTTTAAAATTTTTTAAAGTCCTTATTTTCCAGGAATAGCAGTGTACACCTTTAATCCCGACACAGAGCCAGGTAATTTTGAGGCCAGCCTGGTCTATAAAGTGAGTTCCAGGACAGTGTGACCTGCATAGTGAGAGAAATCCTGACTCCAAAAAATTTCTTAATTAATTAAATGTTTTTGTAACCACTTGTGTCTTTCAACCTATCAGACTGTTGAAATAATGGATCCCACCTCACCCCAAAAATGTAATTTTCCCAGGAATCTGTGCTGGGAGAAGGTACCAGCCAGAGGGGTCTCTTATGTCCCTGAAGGACATTCCACACAATTCTAACTGAATGAGACTGATGCCCCCAGACAAGACAAAGTGGTGAGTGGGGCCACACCATAATGAGCACTGCTTAGGTGTGATATCCTTGGCCCAACCTCTGTTCTCACTACAGGTCCCTGAAGCCTGACCTGTGTGGTTCTCCAGATCCCTCTTTCCTCTTCCCAATGTGGCCACACTGAATAAAGTCTTTTTTTCCATTTCCCCTTTTAATTTGATGCTTGAAATTGTCTTGGGGTTGGATGGCTGGGACATAGATTTTGACCTCCAAGTTTGATAACATTTCTGCATTCATTTACTTATTTACTCTGTGTGTTTGCATGTGTGCCTGTGTGTGTGCATCTGTGTGTGCTCATGCATGCGTGTGTGCTGCCAAGTGTGCCTAGGTCAGAGGACAGCTTGCAGGAGTTGCCTTTCTCTCCCTCCATTACATGGGTCCAGGAGACAGAACTCAGCCTTTCAGGCTTTGAAGTGTACAGACATGTGGAGCCATGTCACCAGCACCATTTCCAATTTTGTCTTCAGGGAAACTATTGAAAGAATTAATCCTGGAATGAACCAGATTGATGTTTTGAAAATTGTTCTGTCCATGGCCTGGCTAATCTCTTCAAACACTATTAAATAATGCCTCTGCAGACTGTGAATTTGCGATGCGACCGGGAGACTAGCAAGGATACTGGGGTTGTCACCTGAATGATTCCAGTGGCTTCAAGAAAGGCCTCAGGTGGAGAAAGGGGCTTAAGTGTCCCCAGTGCCTCCCCAGCCACTTCTGCCCCGCAGATAGATGCAGTTTTTAGGAGGGCAGAAATCACCTTCCTAAAACATCCCCTGTGCGGTGTTAACTGTCAACTGACAGAATACAAAATCAGCTGGAAGATGAGTCTCTGGGCATGCCTGGGAGGGATTATCTTGATAGACTTAACTGATGTAGAAAGCCTGTCCACTGTGGGTGGCATTGTTCCCTGGCTGGGCTCCTGGATGAATAAATGGAGCTGGGGAGGAACAACCTTATGCATCCATTACTCTCTGAGTCCTAATTGTGTGTGTATGTGACCAATGTCTTCAAACTCCTGCTGTCTTGACCTTCCCATGGTGATGGACTATAGCCTTGAATGTGGGCCAGAGTAAACCCTTTCTCCTTTAATTTGCTTTACTGGGGTTGGGATTCCCCAAGTCTGCCTGAATGAGTTCTTGGAGGAGGGAATGGTAATCAGAAAACAAAGGCAGGCTCCTTGATTGAGGAAAAGCTGGTGGAGTGAAGAGGCAGGTGGTCGGGGCAGGTGGTGGAGGCAGTGGGGCAGGCAGGTGGCAGGGACAGCTGGTGGGGGCAGGTGGGGCAGGCAGGTGGCAGAGACAGCTGGTGGGGGCAGGTGGGGCAGCCAGGTGGTAGGGACAGGTGGGGGGGGGGCAGCTGGTGGAGGTAGGTGGGGCCAGCCGACATCTCCACCAGGCTGTGGGGCTGGCTGTTGCTGGTTGAATCTGAGGCAGATCCAGGGTGCTTGAGGACAGAGACAGGAGACAGGTGGCTCCTTTCCATCTTGACTTTTTCCCCATCTCAGACAATTCCGTCTCTTTCCCAGATTCTCTACAACCTAACAGCCTCAGACAACCCAGGAGCAGAAGAGTGCATCCTTTCTTTCAAACAAAGGCCTGGAAAGGAGAGGGCAGGAGGAAGAACCCCAACATGGCTCTCAGCGAACATTTAAATGCGGGTTTACCTCGAGGAAAGGGGCTCATTAAGTCTAAGACCCCTCGTTCAACCACGGCCCCTGTTTACTAAAGACTGACAAGAAGAGAAACTCCACCAAGCCGGCTTGAGAAAGCAGGGAGTCCACTTTGTGTCAAATCTCAATCCTGGAAATTGAATGTTTAATTCATAGAGTAAATTATAAGCGATTACTTCTGCAAGTAACAGCAATGTCCTTAAAATTATTCTTTAACTGAGGAAGTTTTTTTTCTTTTTTTTTGACCTTTGGAGAAAATGCTTGCTTCTAGCTATGACTAAAAAGAGGTCTCCTTCTCTCTCTCTGTTGTGTTAAGAATCTTTTCTTCTTTATAGAGAAGGCACCACAGTGATTTATAACTGTCATAAAAGCCTGGAATCCTTTTGAGGTTAAGCTACTCAGCTATTCAACTTTTACTACAGAAACTTTGAAATTCAAAAAGAAAAAATAATGTAAGTTTTTGAAGGACATGTGTTGCTGTAGGTGAGCCCGTTAATTAAAAGTGATTGCCTGCTAGGAAATCAGACTTTAAAAAGTTTCACGAATTTATTAGAGCCTGAAGGTATCTTTGTATGCACAGAGCCTCGCGAGCCGTCTATGCCATTTGGTTTCAGATCTGCTTAAAGCCTGCCGACACTCCCAGAGCAGCCAACAGCTCGGCTAGTATGCGTATGTGTTTTGGCTAATTGAATTATGTGAAAATACACACTAATGAAGCCTTAGCGGGGGTGTTTGCCGAGTAGACTCCTTGTCTCATTTCCTATAAATTAGCGGTATTTTTTTTTTTAACCACAGATTAATGTTTTAGGGAAAGCTGCCTCCTTGGGGGTTGTGGAGAAGAAGCACATTGTAGAATATTGGGCTTTATTTTTGAATGCTGAAAAAAACACCCTGTATCCCTGACAGCCACATTGTGTCAGAAAAAGCTAAAAAGGACTTTTAATAATATTTTTAAATGTCTCTTTTCATAATAAAATGATGTGTAATTATCCAATCAAATTAATAAGCAAATTATTAATCTTGTCTAAAAACATTCGGGGGTTCTGTTTTTCTTCCCTTTTCATACACTTTTAACGATTGTGTTTGGTTTGGATTGGGTTTGATGAGGATTATTATTCAATGGTCCTATTTGGATTTTTTTCAGCACGTCTATTTACAAATATTGCCTCGTAACGTTTGTTGCTGTGATTCTGCGGTCCCCGGATGCCAGTATTTGAGAAACACATTCTGCAAGCGGAGCGCCTGCTTTTCACAGGAACCGGGGGAACCATCAAAGTCTGCGACAGAGATAGGCAGCGGGGAGACTCCACGCTCCGGACTCATCCGGCTGCAGTCTGCTAACTGCCTACCAGGAATGGGCGACCAGGGCGCTCCCTGCGGTTGCCTGGGGGGTCACAGACGCCCTTGGGGCTCGTTCTCCTCGCCCTCTCTGCTCTGCTGCAGAGGGCAGGCTGAACTGTAGGAGCCCTGGCTGCCGTGGAGCTCACGGTCCTGCTCGGGAACTCCTCCGTGTCTCTTGGAAAGAAATGTACCAGGAGACCAATCTGCAAGTCCGTGGAGCAGAAAAAGTTTACATGCACTGAGATAGACTACAACCATACCCTAAGACATGGGTACCCCTTGTGCAATTAATAGGGATAAAAGATGCTTCATGAAAGAAATATTAATAGGATTAACATTTTTATTATTTTTATGTTTTTATTTTTGAGAGAGGTTCTCTCTCTGCAGCCCAGGGTAGGCTTGAATTCAGTAAGCAGCCCAGGCTGGTCTGGAAGCTGTTGATCGTCCTCCATCAGCCTCCCAAGTACTGCCGTGACAGGTGTGTGCCACCCGTGTGCACTGTAGACAGTGTTGTCTCCACATGTGTGCTTTGACTGTGCGGATCCCTCAGGTCAGAAAATGAAATGCTGTTTTGCCGTTTGAGGTCAGAGGCAGAATCCCAGACACGGACTTGCTTGGGTTTTTACCATCCTGACAGAGAGGGTAGACAGGGTCAGCAAAGCAATTCATCTCTGGTGACCACCAACTTCCAGGGTTCAAGGCCAGCTGTGGACCACACCCCTGCCCTGTTAGTCAAACCCCAGTAGATGCTTGTGGTGACCCTTGCCTTCCCTGCCGGTGGCTTCCTGTAAGTCTCCCCATCTCCCTTTCTCCCCCTCCTCCTCTCCCTCCCCTTCCCCTCTTCCTCTTCCTCCCACTTCATCTCCCCTTTCACCCCCCCCAATAACAACCCCTTTCTAATTTATTTTATAAGCTTTGAAGCCAGGTTCAGCACAGTCCTGTCTGAAGTTCTCTACCCTGCCATAGTCATTGCTTCCTCTTTATGCTGCCAGCCCTTGTCAGCCTCAGTTTCCAAACCTGGTCAAAGATGTACCCTAAAGCATGACATGGCCTACTCCTGGTCTCTTTTACCCAATGTTACCTATGTCTCCATAACATGCCATTAAACTATTGTGATCAGAGGGTCCTGCCACCAGCTGACTGCCAGCCTTGGAGGGTGCCCTAGATCACAGAGTCTCTTGCACTGTTTATTAGGAACTGCTTCCGGGATCAGCATATTAGGGAAGGAAAAGATGGAAGGGAAAAGCCAACATATGTGGAAGTCTCAAGGCCAGCCTCAGCCCACCCTGCAAGGAGTTCTGGGTCATGGAAGCCACTCAGGGCTATATCAGCTGGCCTGGGGGAAGTGCCTTTATTCCTCCAGTCTGAGCACTGGTGGGTAGAGTCAGGCCTTCCCTGGAAGGGGGTTCTTCAGCAGATGCTGGTGCCTGGGTCACACGTTTAGTAGAATAAGCTCTCTGCCCTGAAAGGGATTTGGAGGAGCCCATACCAATGTCTATGGCACTTACTTCTGCTTTGGCATCTTTACCTTTGGTGTGCACTCTGGCAAGATGGACTGGTTTTGTCTTTGAAAATTACCTAGGAGTCAGGACAAATGGGCTATCGATACCACTCTGTATGTGTCTGAATTAGCTGAGTGCCTCTAGCAACTTAGGTAGAAACTCTATCCCCTCTTCCCTCCCCCTCCCTGTCTTTCAGCCCCTTTCTCTCCTCATCTGTTACTTGGGGAACCCACAAGACCTCCTTCTCTATCCTGCTATACTACCTCCAACACACACACACACACACACACACACACACACACACACACACACACACACTCCTCACATTGTCTCTGGGACTCAAGCATTATGTCCAGAGCTTGCAGTCTCTTACCAATCCTGTGCATGTTCCTAGCCCTGGACTCCAGTCCAAACCAGAGTCCACGGTCCTGCATTTCCCCACCAGAGGAAGCCAGATAGTGTTAATCTATTATATACCCTTCCACAAACTTACTCAGCAGGTTGCTTCTATAAAGCAAAACATCACATTCTTCTCTGATTTTCCAGGGATTGTTAATACACATGTGTTTTTGCACAGAAACATTCTTATCAAGTAGGTGAGCGTTAAATGGTACATCATTCTTTCTCTAATAGATGTTAACAACCTCCTTAAAACTCATGCATTAAAAACCAGCATTCACTCACTCACTCACTCACTCATTCATTCATTCATTCATTCATCCAGCACAGAATGCTACTCTGTGTCTGACATTGCCCTTGTCACTACAGACAGTCTGTAACTAACTAAGGCTCTTGTTCCAGGCAGCAGCCAGATGCCTTAATGCAAATTCAAACATGACCACTTTGAATCAAGAGGAAATCAGGCCCCATAGAGCATAATTATCTTTTTTTTTCCCATAATGTCTGCTTTTAGTGATATTTCTTTATAAACATGCTCAGTTTTCCAAAATTTTATAAGATTACATATCTACAAAGGAAATATTCTCCACATACAAACAAACAATAGTCAGCTGCTTCAATTCGTGTGGAAAACAAATTTTGTGCTCTTAACCCACTTATGTGCCCATGCATGTGCAGATATCCATATACATGTCTTTGTGCACGTGTGGAAGCCAGAGGTCAACTTCATCTTGTTTTTTAAGGCAAGGTATGAAGATCTCTCATGGGCTTGGAGCTCACCCATTAGGCTAGGTTAACTGGCCAGTGAGCCAGAATTCCTCCTGTCTCTGCCTCCTTGGCCCTGAGAGGACAAGCCATGAAAGTCATGCCCAGCTTTTTGCCGTCTGTTTCATGAGGACTCTGAGGGCAGAGCACATGTCTGCACACTTGCATGGTGGTACTTCAAGGCTCAGCCATCTCTCCAGCCATCTTACGACATTTTCCAAATAATTTCACTGGACCATTGAATAATAGAAGCTCTTAGCTAATAACATCTTTTGATTTATTTTTAAAGTGTTCCCATCCCTGTTAAAGTCTGGAAATCCTAGTAATTGAGTTAGAGAGAATTGGACACAAGGCACTACCAGGCAAAGAGAACACCAGGACCACTCCAGTCACCTCATGGGAAGTAGAAAAACAAAGCCAGACTGAGAGAGTGGAATCCACAAGGGGAAGTGTGGATAATTGCTTTTTTGTTTTTGTTTTTGTTTTTGTTTTTGTTTTTTATAACATGAGAAGCCTGGGAGAGTCTCAGCGTATCTGCAGCACATGTGGTTCATGGGCAAATGTCACTATCTGTGGGGACTTGCTCAAGAGGAACTAGTAGGAGCCTATAGCCTCCATGTGTCAAGTCCAAGGAGACCGCCAACCCTGTAGTCTGTCCAGTTTACTACTTCCAACTAAGCGATCAGCAATAATCTCATGTTTAAAGAGTGCTTTTTAATCGTTGTCTGTGTTGATGTATGCATATGTGTACATGGACTTATATGGGTTTTTATAGCTGTGTGTGTGGAAGTCAGAGGGCGGCACCAGTGTCTCTGCTCACCCGTGCTTTCCTTGGCTATCTTTGTTTGCAACTGCACACAGCAGGCTAGCTGGCTCTGGAGCATCTTTCCTGGCTCCATGTTCCATCTTGCCACAGGAACTCTGGGATTACAGACACCCAACACAAAGGTCAAGTGAATGTGGGTGCTGGGGATTTGAACTTAGGTCCTCGCACTTGAGCAGCAAGTGCTTTACTCCTGAGCTGTGTTTTTGGTCAAGGAATGTTTTTCTCATCCCTTCCCTACATGCTCATATTAAAGGAGTGCACCCTTAGATCCAGGTTGTTTCCTAAATAAAGCGAAACTACGCAGAGGCCCGTGCCTGCTGGCTGCACTTTTGTGTCTGAGCTTTCCTTTGCTTTGCAGATTTCATCTCCTCCAGAAGCCACAGACTCCCTCTCAGAACATCAGGCTGTTTTCTTTAGGGAATTTTACACACACTTAACTTACATAGTCATCCGTGACAATGCCGCCCATTCAGATAAGAAGAGGAGGTTGCTCTAACACTTCAGACTGCCTCACTGTCCATATTCTGCAAAGCAGAACGAGGACTTTAACTCTGTGCAAAAATTCAATAGTGGACAGCAGGATTGTGGCACATTTTAAGCTGGTCAAAAAGAAGAGAGGCTGGGCAGATGGCACGGTGATTAAAAGTGCTTGCTGCTCTTCGGAGGACAAAGTTTGGTTCTGAGCACTCATGTGGGTAGCTCACAAGTGCCTGTAACTACAGCCCCAGGGGATCTGGTGCCCTCTCCAGACCCTGAAACACCCAAACACATGCACCACATAAACAGGGTCTGTGCCCCACAGGGTCTTGGTTTCTTTTCTGCTGCTCTTAAAAAATAAAAAGGAGAGAGAGAGAGAGAGAGAGAGAGAGAGAGAAAGAGAGAGAGAGAGAGAGGAGAGAGGGAGGGAGGAGGGAAGAAGGAAGNGGGAGGAAGGGAAGGAGAGAGAGAGAGTGAGAGAGAGAGAGAAGCAACTCTTGGCTTACAGTTGGAAAGGGCTACAGTCCACTAAGATAGACAGGCACCAGGCTGGGAAGGCACAGTGGCAGGAGCAGGTGACTGGCTGATTACATTTGTCACACTGCATCTGTACTTAGGAAGCAGCGAGCAACAAATGATTGTGTTTAGCTCGATTTCTCTTTTAGATAAATAGATCAATCGATACATACATACATACATACATTCATAGATAGATACATACATACACACACATAGATTCATAGATACATAGGTAGATAGATGATATATACATATATACATATATGATAGATATATAGATACATAGATACATAGGTAGATAGATATACATAAATACATAGATAGAAGATAGATAGATAGATAGATAGATAGATAGATAGATAGATAGATAGATAGATAGATAGATAGATAATGGATATACATAGCTATATAAGTAGATGGTAGATGATAGGTGCATAGATACATAGGTAGGTAGATGATAGATAGGTAGATAGATAGATAGATAGATAGATAGATAGATAGATAGATAGATATGAAGATAGGTAGATAGGTAGATTAGGATCCCCATACAGGGAATGGTTCTGCACAGTCAGGATGCGCCTTCCCATTGAAAAAATCCCTCTCATAGACATAGTCTATATCTCATGGTCTACACTGAGGGATACCTCAGTCTAGACCAGTGGTTCTCAACCAGTGGGTCATAACCACTTTGGGGGTTGAATGACCCTTTCACAGTGATCACCTAAGTAAGACCATAAGAAAACACAGATACTTACATTACAATTCATCACAGTAGTCTAATTACAGTTATGAAGTAGTAACAAAAATACTTTTGTGGTTGGGGGTCACCACAGTGTGAGGAACAGTATTAAAGGGTTGCAGCATTAGGAAGGTTGAGAACCACTCGTTTAGATGGTCCCTCACAGGTGCACTCAGGATCTACTGCATAGGTGCTTCTTAAACTCATCAAGTTGGCAATGAGATTAACGGCCACATGCATGCTTTCCAAATCCGTGAACGCTACTGGACAGACATATACACTGGGAACATCTCCTTACAGCCTGCTGAGCTCACATTACAAAATCAAAACTCCTCAGGGTTGATTTGTCCTGTGTCAGACAGAGCGAGAAGGAGATGGGCCAGAACCCAGCTTCTTCTTTCACTCACAGCACCCACTCAGCGGAATGTGTTCAAAGACTCAGTGTTCACAGTGCATGTGCGAGACTCGCTGAGAACTCAGTGTACAAACCCACTGCATTAATGTCTCTGTGTGCGCTGTCATCAAATACTTACCAAGAACCAATGTGAAGCTGCCTACTCATGCCTGTGTAAAAACAAAGCAAAACAAAAATCAGGAAGTAGACTGGCTAGCAACGTCAAGTGCCATCCCCACTCCCCTACCCAGAGATCTACTCTCTCCAGCTAGACCCCACCGGCCAAAGGTTCCTTGACCTCCCCAATCAGAACCACTGGCTAAGAACCAAATGGTCAAACGCATGACCCTGTGAAAACATTTTGCATTTCACCATAGCATCTTCTTGTCCTGCAGACAAGGCTAACCTCTTACTCCCCAGGCTGGCTTATGGGTTCATTCCTACCTGGTAATCTCTCTTAGTTTTCCCAGAAGGAAAGAAAGGAACTAATTCTGCCAGAAACCTGCCCTGCTGCACTGGTCTTTTGTTCCCTAGGGCGTTTGTCTTTCCTCCTCTTCCACCTCTTCCTCCCCCTCCTCCTCCTCCATCTTTGTGTGTGCATGTAAGCACACACACACATGTGTGTGTGTATTCATGTGTGTAAATGTAGTGAGGATGCATACATGTAAGTGCACATGTATGTGGAAGCCAGAAGATAGCTTCAGACAATGTTCTCCAGTCACTAGGCTCTGTGTTTTCTTGAGACAGTTTCTCACTGGCCTGGAGTTCACTGAATAGACTAGACTGGTTGGCCAGAGAGCCTAAGGGATCCACCTGTCTCTGTCTGCTCAGTGCTGGGGTTACAAACACATACCACAACACCTTTTCATTTTCTGTGTTCTAGGGATCAAGCTCTAGAGCCTAATGAGTGCTCACAAAGCAAGCGCTTTACTCTCTCTCCCTAGAACATGCATCTTTCTAAGACATTAGCCTGTCTATCCTAACTGTGCCCTCTGGATGAGTTTTTATACAGCGTGGGTTTCACCAGCCTTTTAACTCCTCAAGGTTGTGGGTTCCAAATTTGAACTGCAGTTTCTCCCGGTTCAAGTTGCAGTGAGTGTTGGCAAAAACATGACCTTTCAGTCAAAGAACAAAGACTCCGGGGGTGTCTTAGCTCTCAAGTTGCCCTTGCAAAAGTAAATTCTGATGAGTCCAGTGTAAAAGAATCAGGGTCTGCGGGATTTGATTTCTCTTCGTAGCGAAGGAGGTATTTATTAATAACACGCATGTGGGGTCTCACTCATTCCAAATGTTAGAAAGGAGATGAAGGTATTTTTCCAACACCACAACCTTGCTAAGCCCTCTATTCCTCTTCTTCCTCCTCAAACCAGGTCTGAGAAGTTGCACTGCATAGTTGCAAGCTAATTTGTACCAACTAGGAAATAGCACAGTACAACATAAACATGAGGCAGAATTTAAGTTCAAAGCTTATAACTAAAACAAGAAAAAAAATCACATTTGTCACCTACACTGGATTTTAGCAACATTAAAACATGGACCTAGTTAGAGTGTGGTGTGGTGTGTGTGTGTGTGTACATATATGTATATACTTTTAAAATGCTTTTTGTTGAAGAAGAACTGCCTATAGCTATAAATATTTCTTATGACTATCTCAGAAAGTTCCAGAGGCCACTGGCCTTTCTCACCAAATATGGGATTCTTCTGGGCTCAGAACAATCATTTACCTTTACACTTTTACTGTCTGGAATGCATCAGGGAGACACTGGGAGGCACCGTAAGTTCTTAGGCTATGGTGTCGCCTTCTAGTTCCAACAACTAAGGAATATAGACCCCTTAACGATTTGCTTGATGATTAAGCTTGAGTTAGAAAACAAGAAAAGATAAAGAGAGTCTCTCCTCAGTTTATCATCTGTGACTGGACCCAAGATTTTCATGGATGAAAGAACTTTGTAAGCAAGAATATTGCCACAGTTTAGATGTGAAGTGTCTCTCTGTGCCTCACGTGCTTGAACACCCATTTCCCGGCTGGTGGCACTGTTTTGGTAGGATGTGGAACTCTGAGGATATGGTGTCTATGGTGGTGAGGAGCTGCACCTAAAGGTTATATTTGCCTCCACTTCCTCTCCAGTTCTCTGCTTCCTGTGCACCTGATGTGAAAAGTCAACCCAACACCCCCCTCCACCAGGGACCCCTCCACCTGGGACCCCTCCACCAGGGACCCCTCCACCTGGACCAAAATGCTCCTCCTGCTTTGCACACCATGATGGACAGAACACATGTTGAAACCACCAGCCAAAATAAAGGCTTCTTCCCTTAAGTTGCTGCTCGTCAGTGTTTTCGATAGCAATGAGGAAAGTAACTAATAAGGTATGCTAGCCATGACCACAGTGCCAAGCCAAGCTCTCCACAGTCACTAGTGTGGCTCGTACCCCAAGAATGTCACACTGTATCACTTTGCTCTGACTAGCTTCATGACAAAATATACAAGAAAGGATCTTGCTAAGTCAAAGACCTGGCCCAAGGCCATACAGATGTTAAATCAATCTTCAAAGCCAAGGTTGACCACCCTGGGTCCTGAATGCCAAACCTCTACCCACGTCTTCCTTCAGTCCTGTGTGTGCCTGCACAGTAATCAATGCAATGTGTGTGTGAATGTGCAGACATGAGCATGATCAATACAAACCACGAATTATGCTTCACTCCAGAAAGATGCATCACTATACTTCCCATTTATTTTAACCTATATTTTGAAAATACACAGTAGACCCTTGTTAAACACAACTGAGACTATCAACATCATGAATAAAACAACACTAAAAATTATTTTGTAGTGAGAGGAGACCATCAAAACTGCTCAGCTAAGATAGATGAGCTAAATTTCATAGACCGGGATTTAGGAGGTTCTGCCCTGATTCCCCAGTGCTGGGGTTACAAATGCAAGCTGCTACCCCAAGATTTTACATAGGTGCTGATGTCCAAACTCAAGCCCTTGTGCCTGGACATCCAGCTCTTTGCTGAATGAGCCAGCCGTCTTCCCAGACCTTCCCATCCTTGCCTTTGGAAAGCTTGCATCTGGCCTCACCCACACCTCTCGGGTACTACCACCCACATTTTGTTTCATCTTGCTGTGACTTTCCTGCCTTCTGGACCATCCTGACCTTCAATACAATGGGTTCTTTTTTTCTTCTCCACCACTCTGTGTCTCTGTCTGTCTAACTGGATCTTGGAAGTCGGAGTCCCCTTCCTGCTTTGATGGGGCCCAGGTGAACTTGTACAACAAAAGAATAATGCTAATAGAACCTCAATAAAAGCAGGAGAGGTTATTGAAAATGTTCTCCTGCTAAGTAGACACATCCCCCAAACATACTCTGGAAAATAAGTAAGTGTGCAGTTCTGGGGAGGAAATGAAACAAATACAGAGATGCCTGACATCAAAGGATGCTCTCACATCACGCCAGGATGGAAGAGTCGCTCTCTAATGACAAACACAAGAAGAGTGAGTTCATAATACAATCCTCTCAGATCAGCAGCTGATACCTCCAGCTCCCAGTGCATGACATGGGCATGTGTGTTCCCACTATGGTGGCTGAACAAACTCAGTCCATTCTCTGAGTTAGCATATGAAGGCCAAGTCAAAGTCAATGTACATTGAGCTCTTCTAGGGCCCTGATCACAGAGAACAGTAATTGTAGGCTAATTGGTGTGGCAAAGCCCTGTCTGGAATATATCATGATTTTCTGGTAACTCCTGTAAGAGACCACTGAGGAAGTGAAGAGTGGGAGCCAAGCAAGCAGATTATCAACCACAATGTGAGCTGTGCTCCTATTCATCCCTCTGTTACTTAGCCACAAGTGTGAGGTTTGGCTCCTGGCACAGATGTTTTCACTCTTCACGCTCCAGTTGTATTCCCCTTGATTCCCAAAACATTTAGAGTGTTTTTGTAATACTTTGCTATCAGAATTTACTATCAGAAGATGAGTAAATATAATTTATAAGAAATAAATTATGTAAATTTATCGATTTTTTTTTTACTATGAGAAATTAGCTGATATTAAATCTAGTATGTGCTTGTCTGGGAAGTTAGGAAAGGATGAGAGTGTGCACACATGAGCATTGGAGGGCGCCTTTGCTGGGCCTGAGTTGAGGACCTGGGAGCTCACTCCACTTGTAGGCCACAGCATCTCTGAGATACCTTATGCTATTGTGTATTCGTTATACAGAAGATGAAGCTGGAATCTCCGAGCCCTACTTACCATAGTGTCCTCTCCCGCACGGCTGGCTCCAAGCTGTATCCTGTTCTTTGTGGTAAAAAGTCCCTCTCACTGGCTCACGCTGGTCATTCCTCTAGCCTGGGAATTGTCACTTCTAATGAGCAGGAGATGAACTGACATTCCTCGATGGGGCTTGAAAGCATGAAGGAATGCCATTTAAAGGCCATTCACACTTTCAATAGCCATTCAGAGCATGGCCATAGCTCCCATGTGACTAACCCTACATGGATGTGTGTGCAGAATCCTTTCAAGGCCAGTGATCCATGTAACGCTGGTGCTGATGGGTTCCGACCTGAAGAAACCTGCACCAATTTGGCTCAGAACAATGGATCATTCTGAAGCTAGCCCTTACAACTGACTCCTTCTCTAAACCCATGGGAAGGAGAATACTTTATTTCTCCTGAAACTTGGTGGCCGTCATGTTGAACACTTTGAGGCAACGAACAGCAGTATGCTGGTCACAAAAATCACAGATGTAATGATGCAGACTGGTCAGCCCTTCACACAGTGGGAGTGGTTCTCAATGGTCATGTCTTCTGGCCCAGTGGTCTACCAACAAGGCTCACAGGACTGGCTAGAAAGAAGAGCCTAGAGGAACACAGGAAAACACAAGTGAAGGGCACATCAGCTCTCAAGTGCAGGATCCTAGGCCCACTTTTCATGCCAGTGTGACTTTGGGTGAGTCAAGTCACGCTACTTCTTTGTGGCATGGAGAGTGTCAACCTAGCAATGTCACAGGAGCCCAGAAACGGCCTCGTCTTCCTGCTTTGCTTCTCATTCCTTCCTCCATTAGAGCTCTGAATTAAGTACTTGCTAAGGTTCCATGCTTGGTTGTGTGTGTGTGTGTGTGTGTGTGTGTGTGTGTGTCTAAGTTCAGTCTTGCTGTCAGAGGGTCACTGCACCAAGTGTAATGTCACCCCTGCGAGGTCGGGTTGTACCAGGTGACCCTCTAACCTGCTTGGTCCCTGTTTGGGTCTCCTGTCCCTGGCTGTCTGAAGGGCCTGAGGAGCACAAAGAGGTTTATCCATCTTCCCAATCTTTTCGAACACACACTGCTTATCTTTATTTACCAGAGAGCAGCTTTCCCTCCAGAGATACCAGAAGGTATGAACACGGAAGCAGAGGGAGAGGCATGTCTGCGAAACGGCCAAGGAGACAGCCCTTTCTATCTAAAGAAATGCACAGAGGTCCCTCCGATGAGTGAGATTTGTCATAGTTTGAACAATCTTTCATAAGAACTCCATGCAGCCTATCACAGATAGGGGCATGTCACTCTTCCCTGATTGGCTCGTCCTTCTCCTGACTTTGCTAAACACCCAGTACAAACGAACCCTTCAGGTGAGCTGGAGTACGGCTGAGGAATAGCTCAGTCAGGAAAATGTTTGCCATGCAAGCATGAGGACCTGAGTTTGAGCCCCAGGACCCATAATGACAAATCCAGGCCTGATGGCATGTGCCTATAATCCCAGCATAGTTTGGGTGGTAATAGCCAGATCCAGAGGGCTTGTGAGAAGAACCAGGTTCAGCAGGATACTCTCTCTCAAAACCAACAAACAAACCTACATGGTGGGAAGCAGCTGAGGAAGACACCTGAGGTTAAGTGCTGGCCTTTTTGCATGCATATGTGTGCATCCACACAGGCATGAATACACACACACTCACACAGAACATATGCATGCACATATTCACACATGCATGCATGCATGCACACGTGCACAGTGAACTCTAGCTATTTCTAAGTAGAGTCGCGTTGAGACACTCCACATTTGTAGATTCAAGGAGATAAGCAAGGATCCCTGGTTCCCAAGTTCCTCCCCCAATAAACCCAGAGCATGGGTCTCCCTGATCCCAGGCGCAAAAGGCACCCTGCTCTGAAACACTCCCACAGTCCTTCTGTTACTTTAATGCTAAGAGGTGCCCTCTGCCAGCCCTGTTTGATGCTTCCTGCGTATTACAGAAGCATTCATCCGATCTACTTTGTTTTCTGCAACTCCAGACTACTCAGCATCATATGAAACATCACATGAAACATCACATGAAACATCATATGAATCATTATATGAAACATCATATGAAACATCACATGAAACATCACATGAAACATCACATGAAACATCACATGAAACATCATATGAAACATCATATGAAACATCACATGAAACATCATATGAAACATCATATGAAACTCGTGATGAATATGCATTACAGGATTCTGCAAGTTGGTCTACAAGTTGGTCCATATGCATAATTATCAAGACCCAGCAGTGTGGGCTTAAGTCCTGTGCAAACCACTAGGTCTGGTGAGGACTCAGAATCCACCACTAGGTCTAGTGAGGACTCAGAATCAACCACTAGGTCTAGTAAGGACTCAGAATCAACCACTAGGTCTGGTGAGGACTCAGAATCAACCACTAGGTCTGGTGAGAACTCAGAATCAACCACTAGGTCTGGTGAGGACTCAGAATCAACCACTAGGTCTGGTGAGGACTCAGAATCAACCACTAGGTCTAGTGAGGACTCAGAATCAACCACTAGGTCTAGTGAGGACTCAGAATCAACCACTAGGTCTAGTGAGGACTCAGAATCAACCACTANTAGTAAAAGAGAGCAGATGGGGAACCAGATTAGACCAGCCAGCCCAGCCCTGACTGTCATTTTATGAGACTTCTGTGATTTTCATCAGGCTAGAAGAGAGATCTGGGGAGGAAAACAAGGGTGACAGAAACCCTGAGGCATGGGGCCAGGTCGTCTGTGACCTGAAAAGGTCTGAGCAAAGAGGGTGTGTCAGAGACAGACAGAAGTCTTTCAGCGCCCACTGCAAGCCCCGCACCGGCAGCAAGTCGCTTGCCCTACGCCTTTGCTCCCTCATCTGAAAAATGAGGGTAATCACTTATTCCTCAGAACTATTACAAGGGATAAAAAATGCATTTGAAGCATGGATCATGAAAGTTGCCCACCTCGAGGGACTGGTGGTCTGCTTTGGAGCACTGGAACTACTGATGAAATAATGTTCTGTAACAAATAACACCTTCTCAAGTCAGCTTGCAGTGGGACCGGCAGGGGAAGCAGCCCAGCCAAATTCTATTCAATCTTCTCCATTTGGTTCCACAGACAGATGTTATCACCATAACTCATCTCCTGTGGTCAGAAAGATCTGGGTCTAAATCCCATGCCCACCATTTCCCAGAGGTGGTTTTAGGCAGTGACTTGACAAGGTACCTGCCTCAGAGGTCACTGAGAACAAAGAAATGCATTTATAATGATGACTTTGCCACACTGTGAGTGCCCAATAAATCACACTTAATATCCTCTCTGTTGCTGATGTCACCAAGACCACCACCACTGTCACGTAAGGAGTTTAAGAATGGATTAGAAGGGAAGGGTTGTAGCTCAGTGGTGGAGCTTGGGCTAGAGCGATGGCTGCTCTTCCAGAGGACCCAGGTTGGATTCTCATCACCAAAATGGGGGCTCAAAACCATCTATAACTCTAGTTTCAAAGGATCTGACTTCCTCTTCTAGACTCTGCAGGTACCAGGAATCGGCATCAGGGCTCAAGGCGAGCCTTGTTCTCTCAGTTTTTCTTCGCTAAGCTGCATGTATATTTATCTGCATGTATATTTATCTTCCTCTGCCTTGAATCCCACTCTCAATTCCACCGCTAACATCTAAGTCCAGTCTCTATGGCTCCTCTACAGAATGACCACAGTTCACATCTGTTCCACCTGACCCAGGATTTCTGGAGAATCCAATGAGAACTATCCTTTCAACAATTGTTTATTGAGTAAATGCCAAGTAACCTAGCATGAGACGCTATGATACAATAGACTGGTCCTGAGCCTTAGGGATCCAGGAAATTCAGGCCCATATTCCCAGATAGAAGTGAGCAGTCACACTCCAGATAGTGTATTGTAGGTGGTCACAAGGAATATAAATTACTCTAGCAGGAGGGAATAAGAAAGATTTGAGAGCATAGGCTGACATTGTTTGAATCGACCGTGGCGTTGAAATGTGGCACAGACAGCATGCCCAGGCATATATGCATAAGTGATTCTCAGAATGCTCTGTGCTCTATATTGTAAAGGTTGCCTAACTCTTAGGTACATTGAGAGCATGGTGCATAGGGTTGAGTGAGAGCAGGTGGGGTGTGAACTGTTACAGGCTGTGCACATGTAAGCTCTTGTCATGACTCGAACCCACTAGAGAAGCAAGATCTAGCATCTCCCACAAGGTCTGTTGCCACAGATGAGGAGATGGAGGACCAACAGGTGACATTTCCTGGCCAACATCATAAAAAGATTATAGAGGACCTATGTGATGGCTCAGCATGTAAAGTCACATGATATTAACCCTGACAACTCAAGTTCAGTCCCACATGGTAAAAGAGGGAACCATCTCCTGAGAGATCTTCTCCAATTGCCACATGTGCACATACATATGCACACACACACACACACACACACAAACACACACAGGCACACACGTATGCACAAACAACTGCTAAACTAGAATTAAGGTGTCAGAGTCAGAGGTTGAACATGGTGTTCAGAGTTCAAATATTGCCTCACCAGCAAAGGATTAAAAATGTCAAGCCGATTGCTCAGATGTTCAAGTCTTCACAGAACTGTGATTTCAAGGGAAATAAATTATGGAATCTGGTGAATTGTGACACAATTTTTCTCAGAAGCCACATTTTGAGCTCTGAAAATATACAGTAATAAAACGCCCTCCCTGAGCTTGGCATGGTGGCCCACTCCTGTAAACTCCCAGATGAGGAGGAAGATGAGGCCAAATCTGGACCACAGGGTGAGACCCTATACTCAGAAAACCTAATAAAACTCCCCACCGGAACCACTTAGTGATTCAGGAGCACTTCCAGCTGTGGCCGGCAGATGGCAGAGGGTGACTGAAGAAGGAGGGACCCATAGTCTTTGCCCCACTCCTCCAGCCAGCTGTTCTCAAGTGCAAGTAGAAATGCTTTGCCTTTAAACTGTTCATTTAAAGTCACTGGTCATGCTGAAAGTCTGTTTCTAGGTAGAGACCATCACTGCTTGAAATTCTCTGTCACCACTTCCATATGACAGGAGACAAGGCTCCCTCCCTGTCCTCCACCAAGCTATTAGCTCCTGCTTCATCTAACCAGACCTCCCCAGCCTGGTCACCAGCGTCTCAGCTGAGGCTGCACAGGTGATGATGCAGAAAAGGATGCAGCAGCGGACAGAGAGGTCGGTCTCTGCTGACTTTAGACAAGGAAATCCTGGATAACTGTCCCATGGAAGGGGGATTAAGCATAACTTCTGCTCAGGCCTTAGGCACCTGGAGAGCTCTCCCTGTTTTGGTCAGCTTTTGGTTACTTTAATAAACATCGTGATCAAAAACAACTTGTGGAGGAAAAGGCTTTGCATTTTGTGCTTCAGGTCACAACCCTTCTTTGGGGAAAGTCAGGCAGGAACCTAGAGGCAAGAACTGTAGCAGAAACCGTGGGACAACAGTGCTTACTTGTGTAAGGATCCAAAAAGCACTGAAAGAGACCCCAGACTCAGATCGTATGCAAAAACAAAGAGCGTTTATTCTGCAGAAGCAACCAGAATGCGGGGGTCAACAATTCTCTAAAATGGTAACCCCAGACAAAGGCACACAGGCCTTCTTATAAGCAACAGGGAGAACTCTCAAGAAGGATTAGGTAATCTAAGATTTCATTGGTGGGTGCTAGGGTATCACAGGTGGTCAGTGGTCTGCACTCCTATGTCATGAACATTCAACCATGTTATGAAATAGGGCTAGGGACAGCCCATTCTGAGGTAAGACATTTCTCCATTTTTGTGGGTTTCCCCAGGCTGTTCTTTGGGAGGGAGTTTTATGATATGTTCCTAGAGCTGGTATCTTATGACTTAGTTTCTGGAAGTTATGACCTATTCCTGAAGCTGGTAACCTATGGCCTGTTTTGAAATCAGGCCTGGTCCTTAAAACAGACCTCCTGGCTGACATTGTTACCTTTCTTACAGATCAGGCCAACCAGCATAGGGATGGTACCTACCACAGTGGGACTGACACTTCTAAATCAATAAGAAATCAAGAAAATGCTACACAGACTCATCCACAGGCCAGTCTGATGCATACACAGACACATCTACAGGCCAGTATGATGCATACAATTCTTCAGTTGAGGTTCTCTCTTCCCAAGTGACTCTAGATTGGGCCAAATTGCAGCCACTGCTAACTATAACCCATAGATTCTTAAATCACAGTATCACATGAGTGGCCCAAACAGGCTTTAAGGGACTCTCTAACTCTCTGAAACTTCGTAAGTCAAGCCTCCTTCATCTGCACTTTTCTCAACTCTCTCTTATCACCCAAGCGCCCACAAAAAAGCCTGTTAAGCTTTGAGTGCTCAATAGCTTTTCCAGCCCAAATTCCAAGCAGTCCCACAATTCTCCCCCAAACAAAATGGTCAGGTCTGTCACAGCAATAGCCTGGTTGTTAGTAACAATTTCTGCCATAGTTTGGTTTCTTTCGCTGTGATGAACTCCGTGACCAAAAGCAATTTGGAAAGGAAAGGGTTAATTTGATTTTGAGTCTCCATCACAGACTGTTGCTAACAGAAGTCAGGGTAGGAACTCAAGTAGAAGCAGAGGAGGAAGTCATGGAGTAGTGCTTACTGGTGGCTTGCCCAGCTTGCTTTCTTATACAACTCAGAACTACTGCCTAGGAGTGACACCGCCTACAGTGGGCTGAACCCTTCCACATCAATCATCAATAAAGAAAATGCTCCACAGACTGGTCCACAGGTAATCCCTCAGTTAAAGTTTCCTCTTCTGGTAACCAGCCTTGTGTCAATATTACAAAAATAATCAGCACACTCAGTTTTGGGTTTTGTTGCTTGGTTGCTATAGCTATTTCTGTTTTTGTTGGTTGGTTGGTTGGTTGGTTTGGGGTTTTGTTAGGTTTTATTTTACTTATTTATTTGAGACAGGGTCTTACCCTAAACTCCAAGGCCACTCCTTGCTTTTCAGAACTCACTATATAGCTCAAGCAAGCCTTGAACTTGTGGCAATCCTGCTGTCTCAGCTCCCCAGGACTAGGACTGCAGGTGTGTTACCACATTTAGCAGGCTCACAGTTTTGGAGGTTCTAGTCCAGGGTCTATGATAAGCCTGAACCTAGAGACCCCATGTGATAGAGCAAGTTGCTGGCCCCACAGCGGCCAGAAAATAAAGATAGGGATGGACTGAGGCCCCTCAGCCCCCTTCAAGGATTCCCAAAGTGATTTGTGTACTAGGGTCCACCTCTTAAGGGTTCCACTGACCTCCAGAAACGCTATGCTAAGGATGAGACCTTTGGAGGACACTTTAGATTCAAACAGCAGTAATTTATTTGTGCCTTTTTTTTTAAACTTTGAAAGAAGATAGGCTTATGGGAACCAGAGAAGCTAGGGGCTCCTTGCCTGTCTGAGAACTGCTCTGTGTTTGGGCTGTAACAGTGTAATATGATGAGTCCTGAAAGGTCAGACCATAAGGAACTTAACTCTACCCTTCCCAGGGCATTCACCAGGAAGCCTGACACTGACCTATGGCACGAGGACTGAGCTGGCAAGCATGCTCGTCTGTTTGCAGAGAAAAGTCTAACCTTCACACTTGATTTTATAAACAAGACCACAGGATGACTGTGGGTGCTAACTAAACTCACACACATGGAGTGCAAAGCCTTCACTGAATGCCAGCCATGCCAGCCTCCAACACAGAAAGAAACATTTTTGAGAACTTGGGGAGTCATTAAATGACATTTGCTATTTGCTTTCTTTTACTGAGCAAAATTTATTGAGTATCAACTATTCGCCAGGCACTGGGCCAGGCATGGGATGTAACAAGACCCTACTGACCCCTCTCTGCCCTCCGGAGAATTCCCTCCTTGAATGTTCAGTGTCTTCTAGAAAGGCAACACCAGTGAACTAAGGCAATGCACTGTGCTTCTGGTGAGCTTTCCTGAGTCTGTCATGCTGCATGGACTGAGACCAGAAGAGCAGAAGAAAAGTTTACACTTTCCATGCAAACTGGTACCAAGGACAGGGTTCCCCACAGATAAAACAGGCAAGTCCTCACACCCACCCACACCCAGAGTCAAGCTCCCACAGGTCCTCTGGGATGCTCTGTCTGCTAAGAGGGACCCAAAGTCCGTGAGCAGACTACAAAGATGGTATGCGTGAAGGGAAGCAGCCTGGAGCGCACCTGCAACATAATCACGGCTAGCAGCTTCCGGGCTCTGAGCACAGAAGCCTCACCACACCCTGCAAGGTCTTAATCCAGAAATCAGACATCCCTGACAATCTGCTGATGCGGGATGGTCGAGTCAGCTCCCCTGCCTACTCATTTTATAACAATTTCTTTAAAATCTGGTTCAGTGGAAAGACAGTCTGCTCTTCAGGCACGATGACCTGAGTTTGAATCCTTGGCACATACACAAAATGCCAGGCACTGGCTGTAACCGTAGCATTGTGGAATGGAGACAGGAGGCTCACTGCTGGCTAGCCTAGCAAAATGGAGAGCAGTGAATGAAGTTCAGTGCGAGACTCTGTCTTCCTTGTCTCAAGGAAGTTAAGGTAAATAGTGATAGAGAAGACACACACACACACACCAACACACACACACACACTTGATTGGTTGGTTTGTTGGTTTTGAGACAGAGTTTCATACCACACACACACACACACACACACCTGGTTGGTTGGTTGGTTTAGAGACAAGGTTTCATATAGCCTAGACTACCCTAAACTCATCTTCCTGCTCCTACTTCTCAAGTGCTAACCTGCCTCAGCCTTCATATGCAGCTTCCATTCACTTCTCTTCCTCTATTCATGGTGCACAGTGGCAATCCAGTTCCTTAGAGGGTTGATAGTCCCCAAACTATCTATACATAACGAGGACAAAAGTAAGTGAAGAGACCACAAAACATCAATCTGATACTCTTGGCCTAGAGAAACCGTTAGAGCCCTCCCCCGCTGGGCAGAGGTGCTGGAGCAAGGCTGGCTGAACCAGGTTTGTGAAGAGAGGAGCACAGAGCTGGATTGCAGTCAGCTGAGCCCTTGAGACCTAGACTCGAGAGAACTCAGCAGAACGCTGGTTTGGAGGACCTCGTTGCTGCTTCCTCAGAACTAACATATCCTGTTGGCTTTTGAGGCAACCCATGACTGAGTGATCTTTTGGAGAAAGGTTGAGTTTGTTCTTCATTTGATGCTTTTTATTTTTAAGTCTTAGAAAAGAGCTAAGTCCACATCACTTCACACCAAAGACCCTGGGTGTCGGTAGCTGATGAAGGCTACCCACAGGGAGGGAATGGGAGAGTCACGGGTCATCATTAAAGAATAATTTTCATAACAGCTTCTGGTGCTCATTTGTAGGAAACATGAGAAGCTTCTGGAACTTTTCAGAGACTTCCCACCCAGTTCCACTCAGATGGTTTATTTCTTATAAATTTCAAAATTAAGTGGAGGAGTTTGGGATGGGGGTGGGTATATTCTATTTACGTTCATCTTTAGTAAACAAGATGACTCAACTGTTCCTCTGCTCTATAACCATAAAATTCTGTGTTAAGAGATAAACCACCACCCCTAAAAAAAAAAAACCCTCCAAAGGATTCTCACTTACATTCAGCAATTGCCACACTTGACCTTCGTCCCCTGGGTTTCCCCTACAGCGCTGCACATTTTTTCCCATCACCCTCTTAGCCCCGTCTCCCCTAGTCATCAGCATGTGCCTCTCAGGCAGTCCTTTGCCAGGGCAGGTCAGACAGGAAAACCTTCTATCAACTCAGCAGGAATCTGGACAGATGCATCGCTCACCTCCTTCCTTGGCCACTGCTGCCCACATCATGGAAAGTTCAGCCTTGCTGTGGGGAGAGATAATGTGAGCTTGCTGTGCATGAGTCATTGAAAGAAAAGAACCATGGGAGATTGGAGAGAATTCACATTCATAGGGCGTCCAGGGAGACTGAGCCTTTGGGTAGGAGTAAGTCACTGGCAGAGAGAGCCACTCAGTGCTCTGGGAATCCTGTGCTTTTACTGAGGAATGTGAGTAGTCGGGCTATAAACGTGAGCCCTAAGGCTTGTGCTTGCAAGAAGCTGTTTCGGTTCTTCTGGGATTCCCAATGATTATCAAACACTTCTTTGGGTCAGAGATATTGTAAAGGCACTGCAAAGGTGATTGCCCCCATGTGTGCATGCCTGCTTGCGTGTGCCTATATGTACTTGTGTGTGCTTGTGTGTATATGTGGGTATGCACATGTGTGTGTCTGTGTTTGGGTGCGTGTCATAGCACACGTGCGGAGGTCAGAAGACATTCCTGAATTCCAATCTTGTTTGAGGCAAGGTGATTTGATACTGTGGTCTGCATACAGCATGCGCACAGGCCTTTAAGTTCCAAAAATTCTCCTGTCTCCAACTCCCACCTTGCTGCAGAAGTGTTGCTAATACACATATGCACTATTGTACCTGGCTTTATGTGGGTGTTAGGGATCTGAACTCAGGACCTCATGCTTGTGGGGCAAGTACTTAACCCAATGAGCCATCTCCTCAGCCCAAGATGAATTTAAAATAATGTGTTTGTACTGTGAAAACTAAAAACCTTAGCCTACTGTTCCAAGAAGGAGTCTATATCTGAAAAAATTACCAAGGAAACTTTCTAAAGACGCTTCCTAAACTGGAAGGTTGTATGCATTCTGATAAACAGGCCATAGGGATCTCACAGCAGTAGAAGAAAGGAAGACACATCCCAGTAAATTGATAAGACTAATAGAAGATCCAAAACTTGTTAATAATCCAAATATTAAAACCAGTTTATTTTAAAGAATCAAGAGCCAGCTTAATGTTGCAGAAAAGTCTAGCTGCAATAAATCAAGATTTGAAGAAAAAAAAAAACTGCTTCTAACACAGATTCTCTACCCAGAAAAACTACCAAGCAGACATGAGAATAAATACTTATCTACATACTCAAGGTCTCAACATGTTCCTTCTATGAAACTTTCTCACAAAGCCTCCCAAGACTAAAGGAAAGAGTGTCCACGATCTTAGGACATTCTGGAATTTCTGCTCTGCCAGAGGCCAGACTGGACATGGTGAGGAGAGCCGGACAACTGGAGGAAGGCTCAGGGTGAAGGGCAATGCTTGCGTGTATAGCAAGTTAAGGAAAACATGAGGCAACTAGCAACTCCAGTAAAATAGCTGCACAAAAGAAGAGAAGCCTGGTGAGTACACTTGATTGGCAGATGAATTGTATCCACATAGAATATTGTAAATACTAATATGGGGTGCAACAAACCTGGGAGGGTAGATGGGTGAACAGGAAGTGGTTTATATTTGGTGTAGATAAACCATGAAAGACAGAGGACCTCTGCCTTCTGTGGTAAGAAGTCATTGGATCACACCTAAAGCTGCAGAAATAATGAAAACATCACAAAGAGTTGGGCATGTTGATTCCATTTGGGATAGAAATGGGCAAAGCATTTGTCTGAGTTTTGTTTCTTTTTTCTGTGACAAAATTCTGTGGAAAAAAATTAAAAAGGGAAAGGGGGGTTGTTTGGTTCAAACTTCCAAGTTCCAGTCCATCATAGCATAGAATTCAAAATGGCAGGAGCTCAAGTCACATCACACCCACAGTCAGGAACAGGAAGAAATAAATGCATGCAGGCTGGCTTGCTTTCAGTTTAGGATGCTCTATGGAATGGTGCCACCCATATGGGCTGGGTCATCCCATATCAATTAATAATTAGTATAGTCCCTCAAGCATGACTACAGGCCAACACGGTCTAGACAATTCCTCAATTAAGATTCTCTTCTCAGGTTATTCTAGGTTGTTTCAAGTTAACTGTTAAAAACTAAACATAATAGCATTGATTTTTTTAAATGTAAGATTCTTAAAAACATTTGACTCCTACATGGAAGTAAAATTTGATCACTATGTATACACATACCTTTGATTAACATTTTTTTATTATGAAGACTTACTGTCATTCAGAAAAATTCCTCATCTTTTTTGGACCGGAACCACTATTATGGATTCAGAAAGACTATGAAATAGCAGCTAAAAGTTTCAACCCTGAGTCGAACATTACTGCGCTCAAATTCTGTTGTGGGGGCTACTGATTAGGACCTTAAGAAAAGCATCTAACATCCCTCGGCTGTAACCCGCCTTGGCTGCAACTTCCTCGGCTGTGAAATTAAAATAGTAGGGATGATAATAGAGCCAACTTCTCTAGTACCATAAGGGTGAATACACATATTTAAAAAATGCACATGTTAACATTTTAGTAAATATTAGTTATTGTCACTGATAAGGAAATGGCTAAACAAAGAGAGGAGATTTTGTTAGTACAGACAGACATGGCTGTAGAAGTGAACTTAATTGCTTGCCTATCTGGAACTTGCTACTCCTCACAATTCTGTAACTTGTATATCGTTTAGCATATGAGAATGGTTCATCAACAATATATAGAGAATGAATGAATGAGTAAGTGAAGGAATGATACCCCAAGTTTCAGGGGGATAGGTTAGGAAGAGTGCAACCATGGGGAGAGAAAAGGCCATGCACACAGACTTGGTAAGCAAAGCAGAAGGAATTAGTTGCCAGTAAATTATGTCTTTCATTCCTTTACATTCAAATGTCAAGTTGTAGCCAAGCATTGAGCTATCCAGATGGACCTCCCTCCTCCCAGGAGTATCTCTTCTATTCTTCCATTAAATCTTTGTCCAGTGCTGCCCTTCCATAGCTGTGAGTGTACGCTCCTTCATCCCCATGAAATGTACATTCATCACCTTACCAAAGGAGTCTTGATCTGATACACTGCCCTGCGTCTGCTGTGATGGTCTGAGTATTCTGAGAAGAGTGAGTCCAGGGGAAGGGGACATCTGACACTAGGCACCTTTCTTGCAGAGCCAGCGTTCATGTTTACCCAAGTGGATGTGAGGTATGTGTCCTCCGGAAGTGTCTAAGGAATCAAACTCTCCAAAGGGCGTATACTTATACTTATACTTATACTTATACTTATACTTATACTTATACTTATACTTATACCTGAAGTGTCATTAAGTGACCGGGGTATTGCTGGACTGGTTTCCCTGAGGCCTCCATCCTCGCCTTGCAGGGCTGCCTTATCACTGTTCCCACGTGGTCTCCCAAGGACTTTCTAGATGATTCCATGTTCAGACTTACTTTCTTATAATGGTATCAACGAGTTGGATGAGACCCTACCCTCCTGGTTTCATCTAAGCTTAATTGTCTTCCCCTAGGCCCTAACTACACACAGTGGAACATTCTGAGTTACTGGACATCAGGTTTCCATATGTCAATGCAGAGGGGCCATACCACCTATTTTCCCCATTAAATAAATAACTGGAACAACCAAGTAGCAGAGAAGGCAGAAGGCCACATTCCCCTGACAGGGAGGAGAGGAGCCTTGAGCATTGTACATGCAAGTTGGTATCTCTGTGACAAGTAGCAAGAAATGACAACTCCAAAGCAAGCCCAGCAGAGGAAGTCCCACGGAGGAAGTCCCATGGAAGACGGGAAGCTTGTCCTCAGACCAGGACTATGAAGAACGGAAGTGTGGGTGTCTAATACTTCGGAAAGTGAAGCAAATGTCCTGAACTAGAAGGGACACTTGAGTGCATGTGTGTTATATGACTTTTATTGTGGAAGAGAAAAAACATCAACTCACCCCAGCCCGAGGGCGCAGACAGATGGAAGGATTCCTTCCAAGTCCAGCCTGGTGAAAGCTCTTCCTCTCCCTCCTCCTCTTCACTACTATGCCTCCTCCCGTTTCCTGTCACCTGCTCCCTCATCTTCACCCTTCTTCCTTTCCTCCTTTCTCCACTTCACTGCTTTGCCTCCAGTCTCCTCACTTCCCCTTCCATCCTTTCTCTTCCTCCCCCTTCTCCATTAGAAACCACAACACCGACTGAGAGAAACTGCCTGGGCATGTTTCACTCCTCCTCAGTCTGTCTCACAGAGCAGACTTAGTCCCTGTAGTGCCATTCTGACTGCTGCCCTCAGTGTGTGGTCAGCTTTCACCCTCAGCCCTATGTCAACCCTAAAGAGGATCCATCTCAGCCATGTGCCTCTTTGTCCTTCTGCTCGGTTTCTGGGTTGGTGTTCTTTAGTTCTTTCTGTGTGTTCATCTCTCAGCTCTCTCCCTCAGGTCCACACTACAAAAAACCTAAGGATCTTCCTCATGGGCTGTTACTCTAGAGTTGAGCAAGCTATGGGGTGTGGTAAGGGACACTGTGCCAGAACTGGCCTATCTGGCCACCTGGATGTCACTGCTTGGAGCTGCAGACTGTTGGCTCTGCCTCTGTCACCTGAGCTGAACCAGTCTGCCCTTTACACTCGCTGGTACTTCTCCTCCCATTAGTCTTCTAGAAAACAACTCCTGTCACTGAAAAAGCTCCTGAGAGACTTTCTTGACCTTACACCCTTTCTGCCAAGGCACACAGTTGATGTCACCCCTATGGAAGTCATTCCTTTGGGTCATTTTCAGATTTGAACTAAGGAAAAAAGCACAGCTTTGATAGAATTTTTCCCACTTGGGTCACAGACTTTGTTGAAGAGTAGCAAAAGCAAGATGGAGAAGACCCTTTGGGGTCCTGAGGCAGTGATAGTGAGCAAGGAGCCATCAGATTCTCGACAATTGTCCCCATCGTTGCTATCAGATTGCAGGGCTAGAAGAGTTCACCACTCCACCTATAGGGTTGCAAACCCCTTCAGCTCCTTCTTGTGTACTTTCTCTAGCTCCTCCATTGGGGGCCCTGTGTTCCATCCAATAGATGACTGTGAGCATCCACTTCTGTACCCCCCCCCCGAGCTTGTGTCTCTACCTTCATATGTAGCAGAAGATGGCCTAGCCAGCCATCACTGGGAAGAGAGGCCCCTTGGTCTTGCAAACTTTGTATGCCCCAGTACAGGGCAATGCCAGGGCCAAGAAGTGGGAGTGGGTGAGTAGGAGAGCAGGGAGGGGGAGGTATAGGGGACTTTCGGGATAGCATTTGAAATGTAAATGAAGAAAATATCTAATAAAAAATTGAAGAAAAAAAAAGAAGAGCTCCCCACTATCATTGACAAAACATCTTGGTTCTCCCTAGTAACCTTGATTCAGGGGGGCATTCTCCTCTCCCTTGCCACGTTATCTCATCTCCATCTCTTCCACTTTATTCTTCATTGCTGTGCCAGTCAGCAGAGCCTCCAATCCTGTCATTATTTCCCTTTCTCTTTTGCTCTCACTGGCTTGGTTTTCCTTGCTGTGTTAATGTTTCTCCTCCATTAATATTTTAAATTGTTACCTTGAATCTTTCCAGTCATGGTTTCTGTTTGGAGTGGTCAGAGCTGTGTTTGAGTTACCAGGCATCTCCCAGGCTGCTGTAACTCCATCCATAGTCTGTTGGTCCTTGTTTAGTTGGAGGCTGTCCAAAGATCTGTTTCAACTGTCCTTTTCTTACCCTGTAGGGACTTGCTTGGTTTTTGGAAGACCCATAGATCCCAGGTCTTTAATAGTTCCAAGTACCCAGCTGCCATTTAAGCTCCCTGGCCCGGGACCACAAGGTTTAAAGTTGGAAAGGAGGGGGAAATGGGGTGAGAGCAGATTGCTCTAGACTGTGAGTTTTACAGAAAGCTGTGGAGTTGAGCATTTTAAATTGCACGCCACTTTGGCTCAAGAATCTCAAAGGGAGGAGGATATAGCACCGAGTGCAGTGTTCTAGGCACCATTGGAATGGCTCAGCCTTTAAATCACTTGTGTGGGCTGAGGGAGGCCAGGCTCACCTCCATGAATCCAAGCTGTTCTTCCTGAATTGCTGAGTTTGTTGTTAGCACAAGTGCTGGCTGGATGCTGTAATAAAGCATCACGGCTGAAAACAACGTGGATAGGATTCATTTCAGCTCATACTTTATAGTCCAGCACTGAGAAGCCAGAGCAGAGACTCAAGGCAGGAACCTGGAGGCAGGAACTGAAGCAGAAGCCATGGAGTAATGCTGCCTATTGGTTTGTTTTCCATGGCTTGCTTAGTTTTCTTTTTCATACATCCCAGGATGACCTGCCTAGGAATGCTACCGCCTACAGTGGACCAGGCCCTCCCACATCAGTCATTAATCAAGAAAAAGCCCCACATACTTGCCTACAGTCCAATCTGATGGAGCAAACTCCTCAACTGAGGTTTCCTCTTCGAGGATGACTTTATCTGATGTCAAGTTGACAAAAACAAAACAGAACCACAACAACAAAACCAAAACAACTAACCAACACATTATGCATTCAGACAAGAGCAGACCGTAAGCTTTCTCTGTCCTTGCGATTTCCACTATCTCTAATCCTTGTCCACTTTTTCTCTTTGACTAAAGAGATGGTAATGGGAGTCGGGGGTGATGGTGCAGAGTTGGCTCAGTGGTGAAAAGCACTTAACATGCACTCATCATGTTCAATCAAGTTCTGATCCCAGCACTTATGTAGCAAGCTGGATGTCCTGAAAATGCCAGTAACACAAGCTCCAAAGATCCGATGCTTTCTCCAGCTTCTGCCTGTGCACAGGCACAAAGACATTTGCACACACATGCACGTGAGCACATGCACACACAGAGAGATAGAGACACAGAGAGAGAGAAAGAGAGAGAGAGGGAGAAAAAGGGAGAGAGAAAGGGATAAAGAGATACAGACACAGAGACTGACAGAGAAGCAGAGACAGAGACAAAGAGAGAGAGAAAGGGAGAGAGAACACACATAGTCACACACAGAGAGATATTAAATTAACCCTTACAAAAGAAGGACAGGAAGTGAAGGTGAAAGCTCTGAGAATTATGAACTGCGTAGTTGCAGGGTAATACAGAGAAATACCACAGACAAAACAATCTCCATTTTCTAGAATACCATTCATATTTCATCTGTGTAACAGAAACCATGATCAGTGAGATAGGGGTAATGCCAAAGGCACAACAAGGTCAGCTGCATACATAGTGTAGCACTGAGGTGACAAGAAAGGTGACTGACACACATGCACAGACTGAGGACCCTCGATGGCCAATGAAAGTCACCTAAGGATGCTAAGGGGAGACTGGCCAGTCTGAGGATTTGCTCCATTGCCCCGCTACTCATTCTCTCTCTCTCTCTTGCTCTCTCTCTCTCTCTTTCTCTTTCTCTCTCTCTCCTTCCCTCCTCCCTCCTCCCCTCCTTCAGCATAAGTGACTCCATTTTGGTTTTAATCTACTGTGCACAGCTTATCCTTAGTGCATAGTCTCTGTACATTTTATTCAGCACCATTGCTAGGACATTGAGAAAATTACAACCCCTCTATGAACTTAACTCTCTTGTCTTTAAAATGGTGAAATAATATAATATAAAAGCTTTGTCATTTTGAGAAGATGAAGCAGGAGACCGACATTTTTGGACTGTGTTTTAGACTGTGATTCCTGACATCAGGAGTCCTCGGCAGTGAGAGGAGACTTCGTTCCCCATTCCGACGACGCAGATTGCTTTTGCTTGACTTTACAAACAGACTTCCTCATGTTAGCATTTAACTTCCAACATACTACTTACAAAATGAGGGGGAGGAGGACAGACCTCAGGCTCGAGTTACTGAATGACAACCCTGTGATTGGCTCCAGTGAAAATGGATTTTTCTCTGCTGGGAATAAAAATAGAGTGAACTTAACATCCTCATCAGCCGAGTTTAGGCCCCAGCAAGACTGGCAACTGGTAGCACGTCATTGTGGGGACACACTGAGAGTGGGGACACAGAGTGCCTGGTGGTGTAATGTGGAGGTCTAATTATAGGACCTTTACGTGGCTGGATTGTTTGGCAGCAGAGCTCTCAGCGCGCATCAGTGAGGGTAAACAAAGCTGGGACATCTTAGCACTTGTTCACAGCCAAGGGGGCTTGCCCAACACCTGCCCAGTGCTAAGCATGGCTCCCGGGGGAATCCACAGGAGTTACAGAGGCAGCCTGTTCCCTTGAAAAGCCATCTGCAAGACCAAGTTACTCCTACACTCTTGCTTTAAGCTGGAGGTGTGAACTCAGACAATTTAAAATACAGACTCTCTTAACTTCAGAGTCTAGGAAATGTGAAGGTCTGTAGTTGGTGCAAAAATCATAAATAAAGAAAAATGGTTGGGCAAGATGACTCATGCCTGTAATTTCAACACTCTGGAAGAGAAGGCAGGAACATTATGAATTCAAGGCCAGTCTGATCTATACATCGAATTTAAAGACAGTCAAACATATGTAATATGTTTGAGGCTAGTCTGGGATAGTTAGTGAGGACTTCTGTCAAAAAATGGGGGAGGGATTGATGGGGAAATGTCTTAGTGGTTCAGAGCATTTGCTGCTCTTAACAGATGACTTGAGTTTGGTTCGAAGCACCCCAAGAAGGCATATAGTGCACAGACAAATGGAGGCAAGGAGTTAATACATATTAAATAAACAAAGATGGCGTTCAAAGTTCAAATGATAGTTTCTGAATACAGATTTAATGATGTAAGTCCTTTAAAACATTCAGCTGAATGGGGTATGTGACATGTCCCTCTTTTAGCAAACACACAGATTCAGGAGGAAACCGGCTTAAATGCAGAAAGGGCTCCCAAAGGAAAAGCATGAGAATACACATGTTGACAGGCAACCCAATGACACAGACAATATACAGACCACAAGTGGTGGCTTCTTTTAATTCTACAGTGCAGGTGTAGGATCACTCACATTGTGGCTCTGACCACTCTTATAGGCCTTCCAGTAGACTCTGGGAAGAAATACCCTGAAAGGGAGATCTGGTCTACCAGGATTTGGCAAGAAAAAGAAGTTACCTTATCACCATATTAATTCAAACAACTTAATAAATATCCAAACAAACTTATTTTAAAAGCACAATACAGAGCCCAGCAGGGGATTATCTCTGACTTTGGGCTATCCTGCCCCCAGAGCCCAGTAGGGGTTATCTCTGACTTTGGGCTATCCTGCCCCAACCTCCCTCTCGAATATATTAGTCCTTTGCTTTAATTTGCTAAATAACTCTGCTCACACTGCCTGTCTTCTCGATGAACTCTCCCTGAAGAAAAGAACTGCATAGAAATCTTCACCATTAACAGTGGTGGTGGATCTTCAGGGCCAGCAGCTTTTCTTATCTGTTTCATTATGGGACCTGTTTTCTCAGGTGGCCCCAGCAATGGACCTTTCTTCCAGCAAAGGTTCAGTCTGGACCCCTTGGGAGAAACCCTAGGGAAAAATATCCCTGGAGACAAATGGCGGCAGAGGCTACTCAGGTAAAACCTTCCCACTTCAGTGTGACAGCCCTCATTTAGATTTCCAAATCACTGGACTTTTTAGACATGAGCCCCTGAGCAAGCTGCTAGCTTCCCAGTGACTCGTTCTTATCGGGGGAGGGACACATCACTCTGTACCTACATCTGGTCTATTTTGAGAGTTTTAAAGTTTTGCTTTTATGATGCTTAAAACAAATGTGCCTGCAGCATGTAGAAGAAAGAACAAACATCTATAGTTTAGTCCCACAAACTGATCCTAAATTATGAAATAGTAACATCAAAAAATATTTCTGTTATGATCCAATGCCTTAAAAAAATAACTTGATTGACCCCTCTGAACACTAAGATCACCAAGTATCAAGGGAAAGTTCAGTCCAGTTCTCAGCCCCTGTGTGGTGATCAAAGTGTTTCCTATTAGATTCTTCTCCCTTCCCAGCCCCAGATGCTACAGTCACATAGACTTTGGAGATCTCTACCCTTTCCTTGAGAGAAGAAATAGTAACTTTAACCTCTCTAAACTGTGTGTAAAATTCCCACGAGCTGCCTGTTCTCCACCATAGGCAGCCAGAGGTTTCTGTTCCATCTTCCTTCACCACTATCAGAACTCAACAAGCACATTTTCTTTCTGCATTGAGATACGTTTCCATTAGATACCTTGCTAGAGAGTAAATTAGGGTCACATAGTATGTGAAGAGAGATAGTCCTTAAGCCAGTGGTTGAGATGAAAAGAGTTCAGAAGGGTGGGTCCTGATCCAACAAGATTAGTAACCTCGAAAGAGGATAAGGTACTACAGTGTGCACATCAAAGAAGCAATATGAAGCCAAACGAGAGGCCCCTCGAGAAAACAATCTTGACAGTGGACTTTCAGATTGCAGAATTGGGAGGATATAGACTTCTACTTTTGAATCAGCCAGTCTGTCATGTTCCATCCTGAGTGTTCTAGCTGTCAAACACAGAAGTCTCCAGCAAAGTCACCTCTCTGGGCTTCCCTGGTGCCAGTGTTGAGACTCCTGTCATTCATGCAGAGGAACGTGATGGGAACTGCCACTGTCCACATCTTACTGGGAAGTGTTTTAAGTCTAGAATAACAGAAAGAGGACCTGGGGACATGGCTAAGTGGGTAAAAGGATTTGCCATGCAAACACAAGGACCTAAGTTCAAACCCCCAGAACCCATGTAAAGTCTGAACACTGAGTGTGAGTGTCTGCAATCTCAGCACTACAAGACAATGGGAGGCTGGGACAAGGGAGTCCCCAGCAGCTCATCCACCAGCCTGGCATACGCATCATCCAATGAGAGACCTTGTTCCAAGGAAGGACAAAAAGGAAGACTGACACAGAGCTATCCTTCTTGCTCCATACATGTGGCATGTGTATCTGCACTTCCACACATATGTTCACATGCATGCGATGCATATGTAAGGTACAAACAAAGAAGCACAACTGACTTTATGTGTCTTCTGTGATTTAACCTGCTTGCATGACAAATGGGAAAGCCTACTTGTCTCTCCATAGAGACAACATAAATTCTTCAGTGTCACATCTGCTGCAGGTTCAGTGAAGATGTAAGACCTGGAGAATAGTGTCTTGAGTTTCCCGAATACTCTTTCATTTAAAGCAAATTAGTCAGAGGATCACTGTAGATATAAAACCATCCTCTCAGCTTGGCTCTGTCCATACAGACACACCGAGGTCTCAGATAAATCTTTATGCCAGAAAACCTGCTAATTGAAGTGTAGTAAAAATAACAATCAGAGCTGCCCTCGGGGCCAGGAGAACATTGTGCTCCTTCGGAATGCAGAAGCTGACTTCCGCTCGTCGCAGGCTAACATGACAACCTGGTATCTACAAAACATCTGGTTGGCGCCAACATAAAAATCTTCTGTCCTCTGGGAAAATTATTTTTGCACACCATGGCTTGAGAAAGGTCATTGTCATGGGCGAAAGAGAACCTCCTAGAGATGGCCTGGAAGTATCGCTAAGTGAGGTGAGGACAGATAAGGCCCTGCCTCTCACTTGTGGATAAGTAGACTTGGATGTGGTGAAGGCTTCTGTCAACACATCCATCCTCTGGCTCATCTAAAGACATCGGTGGGACCACTGATTGAGGAGAAGAAGTTGGCGTGGATGCAAGGCAAATAAAATTGTCGAGATGAGGTATGGTAAGAGGAAACACCTGGAGGGCCTGGCAAGGTCAGCTTCAGGCTCTTCACCCAAAGCAGCTGGTTTTTTTATTCTTCTTCATTGTTGGCTTCCAATCTGGTGTTTCCTGATTCTTGCAGATTTCTGTAAAAAACAAGTCAGACGGCAGCAAACATTGTCCTTTGCTTTGAAGATGCGCAAGATGTGTGGACATCATCTGAGTGATTCAGAACGTGTTGAGATTTTTATTAGATGGTGTCTCAAGCTGCCTCAGCACTAAACACAGCAGGAAGCTGCCTGCCTTCTCCAGTCACTGACATGTCCCTTCTCTAAGGCAATGCCTTTGACTGGTCTGCAGCTCTTAACAGGCTTGCCTTTTGCTTCCAGGCAATGGTGCAACTGTCTGGACCGTTCAGAGAAATTGTAGGGCACACTCAGGGCACAGTGCTGTGTTGTCTACCATGGGTAAGGTACCAGGAAACAGGCTCTGGCTCTTGCTCACTGGACTTTACTGAAGCCTTACTCACTGAGTAGCAACTCTGTGCTTCCTCCTCAGCCTCAGCTCAGACCATTACCACTTCGCTGTATACTAGCATACTTGAGAGAGAGTGTGCATTTTATATGCATGTACGTAGGACAAATAGCAACTTTGGACTCAGGCATTGTTCACTGAGTCATCATTCCAGGACTAATAAGTCATTTTTTGGAAGTAGACTTAAATTCAAATCTGAACAATATGAATAATATCTTTCTCTCTCACTCTGCTTTTCCTGGGTGTTAAGTATGCATGTTTGTGGGTGTATGATACATACAGTGTGCATCTGTGGGAGCCACAGAACAGCTCATGTGAATCCTCAGGCGCCTTCCTTCTTGTTTGGGATGGGCTAACTTATTGACATAGAACTTCAACACATATGCCAGCCTATCTGGCCCTGAGTTCCCGAGAACACATATATGTCCATCTTCTGTCTGGGATTAAGATATATCTCACCATGCCCAACATTTTATATAGAGTCTGGAGAGCTGAACTGAGATCCTTAGTGTTGCAAGGCCAACACCTTGACAGCTAACTCATCTCCCAGTCCAATTTTACTGTCTTTTTAATAGTTTTTATTTCCATGGAACAATGTCCTTGCTGTGTAGCCAAGGCTAGCCTCCTACTGAGCAGTGTGCTGAATATGCTCTGTCTGACCCTTCATTTCTCTTCAGTTTATCAGAATGTTCAAACAGTATAAAGTATTAAGTGTTATTTCTTTCTTATCCCCAAGTCACATCCATTTTAGAAAGTGGCATTTTTAAAAGCATAGTTTACTTAGAATGGGAAGAAACCATGGTGATTGAAGAATAGCTTGGTAGGCACCATTGGAATTCTGATGCAACATCAGATAACTATTGTTCACCAACCTACTCATAAGAATGAACTGGATTTCTCAGCATATGCACAGCCCATTTTAAGCCCTTGCAGGGATGAGGCTCATCTTGTAGCGTGCTTGGCTGGCACACATGAGCCCTGAACTCAGTCTTAAAATTAAAAAAAAAAAAGGGTATTGTGGTATATGTTGATAATCTCAGCAATCTGGGATGGAGGCAGGAGCCCTAGAAACTCACATCTATCCTTGGCTACATCAGTGAGTCTGAGGTCAACCTGGAGTCCATGAGACCCTGTAAAAAATGTTTTGAAGCTCCTGGTTTCTAAGTCTTCCCTGGAACTATACTGTGCATGTTATTTGGTCAGTGTGTGACACTGACCAGACAAGACAGATGCTAATGTACATTTTTCTTTGGTCTTTACAGAACTAGGAGCCCTGTGCCTGGGGCACTGTGCAGGCTAAGCTTGTCATCTAACTGATCTAACTCCCAGCCCACTACACAGAGTTTCAGGTTTTAAGATGAAAAAATTGAGTCTTTTAATAACCTGGTCTGTTAGTGAGTGACAGGCAGGACTGGACACAGCCCTGGTTCTCGCCATGGTGTCCACCCACCTGAGACAGAACTGTTTTCATAAGCTAATACTCACTTATCCTTTCTAACTTCCCTTTTTATTAAGAATGACCATATAGAGTTGAATCTTCCTGGAACTATTGTTGTATTTAGAAAATGTATCTCTCTTCATTTCTATCATGATAAGTATTCATCGAACTCAATGTAAGCAAGAGTTCCTCGGATTTATCAGCATATTTTTCTTTTTCTAAAACATTTATTTGTGGTTTGTGTGTATGTGTGTGCATGTGAATATGTGTGCTTGTGTGTATATGTGTGTCTGTGTGTGTTTGTTGTTTGTCTATACTGCGTGCATGTGTATCTGTGTAGGTGTATGTATATGTGTGTTTGTGTGTATATGTGTATGAGTGTGTGCATATGTGTATATATGTGTGTTTGTGTGTATTGTGTATATGTATGTTTTATGTACATGTGTGCATGTGTGTGTGTTGTATGTGTGTGTGTGTATATATACTTTATGTGAGTGTGCATGTGTATGTGTTTGCATATATGTGTGCTTGTGTGTATATGTGTGTTGTATGTGTGGTTTTGTGTATGTGTGTATATGTGTTTGTGTTGTATGTATGTGTTGGGAAAGTGCATGTTGTACCTTCTATAATTGTGTAAATCTGGTGTGAGCCTTGGGTCCTTTCTGAAAAGCAATGAACCATCCGGTATGCTCCTTTCATGTGTTGTATCTTTAAATCAAGGGGTAAATTTTGCAACCGAGAGTCAAAAGTAATAAAAAAAAAATCAGCTCAAACATAGTGTTATTTTTATTCCCTCGGTAAAATGAAGATTCTTTAATACATGCGTGGTATACTCTCCAATTTTCTTAAGCATTTCTGACTTATCCTAGGAACATAATCTAATCCTAGGCTGATTTCCCTAAAGGATTAGTCAACATTTATTGTAATGACTTCTAAATCTTTGGGTTCATAAAATCTTACATCTCCCAATTTAAATCAAATCTTGATTTCCTGGAAATCCTAGTTAATGGCAACAATCCCTTGATTCTTTGAAGGGTAGCTGGTAACAACACACGAACCTGTCTGAAGCAGATGGATTCTTTGGAACTATAGCTCTCCTACACGGAATGCTATACAACTTTAACTCTGCATTTGAATGGTTCTAGTCTACTTTCTGTTACTGTAATAAACACCATGCCCAAAAGCAACTTGAGGAGGAAAGGGTTTATTTCAGCTAAGTAAACCATAAGCCAAATAAGTCCATCATTGAGAGAAGCCAAGGCAGGAATTCAAGGTAAAAGCCTGAAGCAGAGACCACAGAGGAAAGCTGCTTACTGGCTCATGCTCAGCTGGATTTTTAAATACAGCCCAGGCTCACCTGCTTAGGGGTAGTACCACCCATAGTGGGCCAGGCCCTCCTACATCAGTCAGCAATGGAGAAAGTACCCCATCAATATTGGCATAGGCAACCATAAAGAAAGAAGTCTTTTAAAGATTTAATTTCTGAAGTGCTTGCTGACAGGACCCTGATATAGCTGTCTCCTGAGAGGCTCTGCCAGTGCCTGACAAATACAGAAGTGGATGCTTACAGCCATCCATTGGACAGAGCACAAGGTCCCCAGTGAAGGAGCTAGAGAAAGTACCCAAGGAGCTGAAGGGGTTTGCAGCCTCATAGGAGGAACAACAATATGAACTAACCAGTAACCCCAGAGCTCCCAGGGACTACACCACCAACCAAAGAAAACACATGGAGGGACTCATGGCTCCAGCTGCATATGTAGCAGAGGATGGCCTAGTTGGTCATCAATGGGAAGGGAGGCCCTTGGTCTTGTGCCCCAGTATAGGGGAATGCCAGGGCTAGGAAGCAGGAGTGGGTGGGTTGGTGAACAGGGGAAGGGGGAGGGGACAGGGGGTTTTTGGAGGCAAAACCAGGAAAGGGGATAACATTTGAAATGTAAATAAAGAAAATATCTAATATAAATAAATAAATAAATAACAACAAACAAACTTGTGCATACAAACTTAAAAAATACTCCGTTTCTATGTATGAGTGTATTGGCTGCACTTGCATACAGTGTGACATGCACAGGCTGGTGCATGCCTGGTGCCAGCAGAAATCAGAAAAAGGAGTTGGCTCCCCCGGAACCATTGTTATAAGTGACTTTGAGACACTGTGTGGGTGCTGGGAACGCTCTGGTTCTCTGCAAGAGCAATGAGTATTCTTAACTGCCGAGCCATCTTTCCAAGCCCATGATGGAGACAGTTCTGCAACTGATAATCTCTCTTCTTATGAACTTTTAAGTTGATCACCAAATATTGATCAAGCACTTCCTGTCTTATAATACTTCCATATGAGTAGATTTAACAGTTCAGTTAATCATCAATCATTTGGGTTTTTTTTCTCTACATAATGTATCTATATTCCTTCATTTATAAATGTCCTTCAATGTATCTTATTCCGGTTGTTATTTGTATAAAAAGGTCGAGAGGAATAAGACATATATTAAAGTATATCTGCTAAGCATGTATACACGTGTGTGTGTGTGTGTGTGTGTGTGTGTGTGTGTGCGCACACACACACAATACATCACTACACAGATAGGATGTATTCAGAATTCCAGTGGTGCAATTGGTTAGCACAAGGCACATACATGACAGATAGCATGTTTTCATAGGCATGTACTTTACTTGCCTACAGTTCCGATGTAAGTTTAAAAACTAGTGAGGTCTCTCTTCTTCTTCTTCTTCTTCTTCTTCTTCTTCTTCTTCTTCTTCTTCTTCTTCTTCTTCTTCTTCTTCCTCTTACTCCTCCTCCTTCTTCCTCTTCCTCTTCTTCTTCCTAGATTGGGAGAATAGCCATCATTGCCATCATGCCCAGCAAATTGCCAGTGCTAAAAGGGCTAGGCCTCATCTATGGCAGGCAGTGCAAGGGAAGGCTTTATAACATTTGTCAGGCACAAGGGAGTAAAATCCATTGGCCACCATATTTTTATCAACCAGGTGTCATAACCTGAGTTCTCCCTAGGTAGGTACTTCCAAGGGGACCGGAAGTCTGCCTCACCTCATTGTACTTTTCTGCTCTGGAAGGGGATAGGGAGAGAAGATGGTTTTCAAAGTAGTCTTAAATTTACTACAGTGTTAATAGAAGTCTGGAATATGCGAAAAAAGTAAGAAAACAGGTAAAGATGTAAATAAATAAATACTAAGAAAGTATTTGCAGGTCAGTATGCAGTTTGTTTGGACATGGGAATCCCATGAAGACATGATGAGAAAAATAGGAAGAGGGAAACGAAGGTGTGGAAGGGCCCAGGTGAAGCACTGCTTGGACCCTGGCTGCTGGTATCTGGGGATGGGAACATGGAAGGCACAAGGGTAAGCTGGGGCCTCAGACCTTCAAATGCTGTGATGACAAGCATGTGGCACAATGTTCTGCTCTGTGTTTGTAATGTCATATTATGCTGTCTTTCCAGGTCTAAAAATTTTAGTTCTTGGAAATAAAATCTTTACTAAAGACATGAAATCTTAAATAATAAGACAGTTTCAAGACATTGGATATAGATAGAAGATTGATATATAATAAACAAATAGATAAATTGCTAATAGATTGTAGATGACAGATAGATGTAGATTATAACTAACTAGGTTATAACTAGGTAGATAGGTAGATAGATTGATAGATAGATAGATAGATAGATAGATAGATAGATAGATGATAATACAGATAATGACAGATAGATGCAGAAAATAAACCACTTTTCAATTTGAGTTCCATGTAATGGTGTGATGACTGATATTTGTCTGCCCTTATGTTATCATATATATATATATATATATATATATATATATATATATATATATATATATATATATAAGCAGTAACCCTGTGTGAGAGAGAAGCAGTATACATAGCCATGCATGCAAATATGTTAGACTTAAATTGAAGCTAATGTCTAAATACCATGTTCCTTTCTATTTAATGGAGGCAGCAATTCTGAGAGCATCCTGAAAAAGATATATACAGAAAAGCAATCTGTTGGCATTCCTTCAATTCCTTCAGTCCCAACTTACTTATACCTTTCTGGAAGAACATGAGAAGTGGGCTGTGGACTCAGGTGGAGGGCCTTCCTTTGCAGCCTCATTCTTTAAGGCAGTTTTGGTCCAAGCTGAGAGCTCTGCATCTGCAATGGCTGATGGTCAGTACAGGAGCATGAGATCCACATGGTTTCACATCGCTACCATCACTCCAGGAGAGGGTCCAGATTCCAGTCCGTATTTATTGAACTACAACTAGTATTGCATGGTTTTAATAGAAATTATAATAAGTTATGAAAATGACATTATTCTTTCATTACAAACTGTTTTTAAAATAAGTTTTTAATTGAAAGGGAATTACATCACCTCCCCCTCCCTTTTCTCCCTCCAGCCCCTCACATGTCTTCCCTCAAGTTGATAGCCTTTTTATTATTTTCCTTATGTGTGTATGTGTGTGTGAGTGTGTGGTGGTGGTGGTGGTGGTGGTGGTGGTGTGTGTGTGTGTGTGTGTGTGTGTGTGTGAGAGAGAGAGAGAGAGAGAGAGAGAGAGAGAGAGAAGAGAGCACAAATAAATATAAATGGAACCTGCTAAATCTGTTTTTTATGGATGGATACAATTTATACAATTTTAGGGCTGCATTGAGTAGCCAATAAGGGCCCGTCCCTGGGAGATGCTAATCCTCCTTCTCTTAGCCATCATTGGTTGCCTGAAGTTCTTTGTCTAGGGGTGGGGCCCTATGAAAACTTTCCCTTCCACATGAACATGTCCACGAGTATTGCCATTGCTAGGGTATTGTTTATGCAGCCATTTCTAGGAGACATTGTTTCATAACCGACTTCCTAGTATTCTGGCTCTCATAATCTTTCTATTCCCTCTTCCTCAGTGTTCCTTGAGCTATAGATGAAGGATCTGTGGTGTAGATGTAAATGTAGCTATACGTGTAGGTATAGATGTAGATATAGAAGGAACTGGGCTCCCATGATCTGTTAATCTCTGCATTGTGTCCAGTTGTGGTTTTCTGTGATGGGCTTCTTGCTGCACAGAGAAGAGAGCCTTCTTTCGTGAAGAGTGATAGTTTCATCCAGGAAAGATGGCCCATATATCTAAGTTATGTTTTAAAAACTTTTTCATCAAAAAAGAAAATTTGATGTCTCTTGTGCTATTCTAAATTTTCTTCTTGTCATTGAAGATGCAATTATGGATATTTTTCACATTGTTATAATTAGATAGATAGATAGATAGATAGATAGATAGATAGTAGATAGATAGATGATTAAAGATATAGATATAGATATATATCAAAGATATATTGTGAGACCAATTCTCTTCTTCCAAGTTATTCTGTGTGGTACTCAGGGGCCTTTACAGTTTGCTTGTTCGTTAATGATCACTCCCATACCTTTAGGATTCTAAACTGCTCTGAAAGGCTCAGTCCCACCTATCTGATATCTAGTAGTGTCAGGTTGCTTGATAGCTAAAGTTGTAGCTCCAGAGAGTGAGGCAGAAAACATTGGCTCAGTTGCTGTAGTTGGCCAACGGATAAACTCAGATAAAATGATTCTATAGCTCTCTGTCCAGTTAGTATTTCCATCACTGTGAACAGACACTACGACCAAGGCAACTCTTATAAAGGACAACATTTAATTGGGGCTAGCTTACAGGTTCAGAGGTTCAGTCCATTTCATCATGGCAGGAAGCACAGCAGTGTCCCGACAGGCATGGTGCTGGAGGAACTGAGAGTTCTACATCTTGTACCAAAGGCAGACGGGAGAAGACTACTCTCTTCCAGACAGCTAGGAGGAGGATCTCAAAGCCCACCCCCAGAGTGACACACTTCCTCCAACCCACCTACTCCAACAAGGCCACCCCTCCTAATAGTGCCACCCCCCGGGCCAAGCGTGCTCAAACCACCCCACTCTCCTTTCCAGAAGTGACTCCAACTAAGAAATTTTGATTTAGCTTTCTCCTTAGTTCTCCTCTTTCCATGCACCCCAAGCACACACACATGCACACACGCATGCACAGACACACACACACACACACACACTACTGCTGCTGCTGACAAAGACTAAGTCCAATTGATAGCTTCAGAGAATGAGAGTCTAGCAAACCTGATTTTAGCAAAAAAAAAAAAAAATGACTTGTTGTCTTGGCTACAGCCTTCTCATCTTTATTTTTATATTTAACATGAGATTAGGTACAAAATAGTCTGTATTGTATGACTTTGAAAAGGAAAAGTTGGGCCAGGCGTGATGGCGCATGCCTTTAATCCCAGCACTCAGGAGGCAGAGGCAGGTGGATTTCTGAGTTCGAGGCCAGCCTGGTCTACATAGTGAGTTCCAGGACAGCCAGGGCTATACAGAGAAACCCTGTCTTGAAAAACCAAAAAAAAAAAAAGAAAAGAAAAGGAAAAGTTAACAGAGAAGCACCTCCCTTTCAGCATTTGATCGATATTCATGAAATTATTTCTAACCTCCCACCTCTCCCCTTGTAGCTTTACCAGGAGACCTAGTACTTGATGGCCTGATTCTCACCTTAAAGATGCCACATTACACAGAAGTCTGGCCTTGTCCATGAAGTGGAAACAAACTAATGTGAGTCTACATTTTCTTACTTAGGAAAAGCAGATGTCACCATCTACTTACCTACCACAGCAGGACAGGAAACATCACCAGCGGGATTGAAAAGTAGAGCCTTCTAACCTGCACTTAGCTAAGTAGATGACAAATGAAAAGCCCCAGGATGACCAGAGGGTCCAGCCTGCTCCCTCCTGTGGCTCTGACTCCTTCGCTCCATCCTCTCCTCCTGCAAAAGGACCCTTGAGTCTCAGAAGAAGCCTGTCACATCGGGGATACTTGGGAGAAGCTGCAGAAGACAATGAGCTACAGTCATTGCCAGCACACTCCGTGAGTGCAAGCAGCCACAGCCACCGACAGCTTTCTCCTGGACAGTGTGAAGGACAGCATCAGCAACTGACATGCTAGGTTTTTTTCTTTTCTTACCTTTGTCCTGTTGGTGTGATCATTTTAAAGATGCTGTATCTTTGCTCTCATAGACAGAGATCAGAATCTTTACCTCTGCATTAGCTGCCTGCAAGGAATTGATGATAATCATGCAAAGAGAAGTATGATGGAACCCTTTCCTTCTAGAGAACCTCGAAGGCAGAAGAACTCAGTGGTGCATGGTACCTCTGACTTAGCTTATTGGACCCATAATTAAAGACCTTGCTTCATAGACAAGGGAAGAACATGGGCATGGGTCCACATCAAAGCCTCGGGACTGCTCTGCCATGCAGCCAGCACGGGCTAGTCCTATCCAAGCATCTTGTTTGTACATGAGAAGCTAGAGACCAGAGACTGTGTGAATTATTAAAGAGTCACTTGAATTCATTTTGGAAAAAATTAATTCGATAACAAATGCTAATCACACATCTGCATGTGAGTCTGAGACAGTGTGTAGACAAATAAGACCTTGCCTTTTACATCTTTCTAAGCAAAGAAAATTGCAAATATGTAACTGTACCTTTAAAAAAATCAGATTTATCTATTTTATGCCCTGTGCCTGAATGTTTTGCCTAAACACCTGCACGTGCACCAGGTGCCTATTGGATTCTCTGGAACTGGGGTGACAGATGGTTGTGGGACACCTCATAGATGTTTGGAATTGAACCTGGGTCTCTGCAAGAGCAACAAGTGCTCTCAACCTTTAAATCATCTTTCCAGCCAGAATGACAGAGTATCAGATTCTCTTGAAAACTACAAAATGCCCATAGGTATAACATGTAATTATTGAATCTTTCCATTTAAACCTGTGAATTCTACCTGAAGCAAAAGCCCTGCTCCTGGTTTTCTTCTTGAGAAATGGAGCTGACTAACTTTTGACATCTGTGACTTTGGGGGGAGGGTGCAACTACCAGACAACACCTATGTATCTGCTGAGCTGGCAGGCCAGAGTCTGCCCTGCTCCCCTCTCTCTCGGTTGACCTGTTTGGATATATTTGCTCACTCATGTGAGGGGAGGAAGGACAAATGTGAAGTGTGGACGTCAGCTCTTTCGGAGTGTTCTGCAGCTCTTCTGCAGAAGGCTCCACGACAACCCTTTTGTGTGCGTTATGCTTCAGAACCCATGTTTCACTTTGAGCGAGGCAGCCTTTGTGTGGATGTGGTCATCTCCTGGCTGCCTCTTCTCTTGACCCTCCATCTGCCAATGGATTGGGTACCATTCTACAAGCCCCACAGCGGAAACCTGGGCTGCTCTGAGTATCCAGCTGGATGGGACTCAAGCTCCTCTCCCACACCTACAGCTACCGTTGCTGCATTGATACCTAACAGAATCCCCAGATGAGAAGATTAGCGAAGCAATTCGTTTTCTGCTAACTGCACATAAACACCAAGAGGCGACTCTAGGGCTGGCTGATACCGCAGACAGTTCCATTTTCAAAGTTTGATTTTCATTCCTGGTGTCTTTTAAGACACCATTTGGCGCAGTGTCTCCATTCTGTAGAGAAACTAAACTTTGCGGGGTTTTTTTCTCTCTCTCTTTCTCTCATTTATATCCAGTCTCTTGTTTCCCATTTTGAGTGGAATTTTACTAATAAATGCTTAAACAGCAAGTCCACAGATATGAATGACTTTTAGCTGCCAGAATAAACACCAGCACAGGTTATGTAAGTTGTCTTTGGCTTAGGAAAATTTTTGTTTTATTGTTAAAAGCAAATAATAGAAGAGACCATCCATGCAGACAGCTATGATGCTCAGCTGGGGAGGTTAAGGATATTACATTTTAAGTTAAATAACTATTTCCAAATAAAGTGTCTGAAAGAATAATACCCATTTTCTAACACAAAATAATTTTTAATTTTGTTTTCTGAAAAGACTCTCAGCATGGATGAATACACAACCCAGCTCACAGAGAAGCCTCTGAGGTATTAATTTTTAGGAAGGAGCATAGATACAAATAGAGGCTTACACTGTGGCCAGGGAAACTCCCCATGCATTACTTAGGAAACTTCAGTCATCAATTGGTGCCTGCTTCTTTATTCTTACCTATATCTGGCCAGAGTTTGATGTAAATGAAATCAGACCAAACCAAAAGATAGAGAAAACTCATGACCCGCAAGTGCCTTTCCCTCCGTGAGTAGGCGCTGAAGTTGGGGGAAGATGACCCTTCCTGGGATGAGACTTCCCACCCTGCACTCTCTCCCAGCCGAGGTCTCACCTCAGGTCTCTTCCCAGACTCTATGGACCAAGCATCTGTGGTCATCTTTCAAGATCTTTTCCTGTTTATTGCCCTAAAACTGTATATGACTCACTGAACAAAGGTGGTCCCCCAAGGCCAAGCAGTGAGCAACATGCTAATAAATAGTCAAGCCCGTGTCTCTCAAATGTCACTGTGAGTCATCGTCCGTCCCATCCTTCCTGCCATGGTGCCGTCATCTTGCTGGCTCCGGATTTGCGCCTCCGTTGCCTTTACTTCCCTACCCCGTTGTCTGTCTTTGTCTCCTTTATCTGCTACGTCCCATTTTCCTAAAAGACCTGGCACCCACCTCTCCACAACGTTATTCTTTGTTCCAGGAAATAAGTGCATTTTTGGAGGCAGCAGAGACATGGTCCCAGAGGCCGAGGGGTGACATCCTCTCTCACCTAATCTTTATTTATATCTGGGTTTTAATTGCATTTTCCCATTTCTCAAGCACTGCACACCTCCCTTCCTCTTTCACAGGAAGGGGCATTTTATTTCTCATTCAGAATGCTTTCCTGCCGCTCTCAGTCCTCAGAAGTTCCGGAGGGCCCTTGTTACCTGTTGGGTCTGCTCGCGTTGGGTGATCTGTTGGCCTTGCTGTCACTTGCTGCCTTTCAACCTCCCCCACTTTCCTCTTTCCCAACTTAGGCCGTAACTTACAGCCTGCTGGCTGTCCTCATCTTCACTATCATTATCTTCAGACCGAGTCTTCTCAAAATGGATTTTTCTCCTACCAACCCCGGGCTCTTTAAAGAAACAAAGAGGAGGATTGTGGTGGCTTCCACGGTCGGGAGCGCCTGAGGCTTTGTTTGAGAGAGCGCTTCAAACCCAAAGCTAAACCTTGACTTAACACACAAACTCCATTGCGGAGAGGAGTACCCATGTTGAAACCCACCAATTGGCCGAGGACACAATCAGAGGGTTATTGGCAGGTACCTTCTAATCTCCCTGGTGCACTGAAAAAACTCAATTCATTAAAATAATAAAAAAAAGATCTTGGTCCCTCATGTGAGCGGCATGCGATCTTCCATGAACGTTCGCTCAGAAGGCTCCGTGCCTATTATACATCCCGTTTATAAATCAAACACCCCTCGTCCTGCGGCTGCACGCTGACATGTCAGCGAGGTTTGGGTCAGCCGCACACACTTCCACGTGAACGGCAGATGAAGGCAAAGAGACAGGGAAGCGGCTCTTTTTTTGCCCCCCTTTTCCACCAGTAATAGGCAGCTCGAATGTTAAAACTGGGCCGAGACTCCAAAACCAAAGTCCCATGAACTAGAAGCAAAGGGACTCGGGATGAAAGGCAGGCTCTGTCTGTTCTTGTGAGCCTTCACCTTTCTTCCCATCCCCTTCATCACGTTCATGGGAAAGGAACGGAGGTGCATGTGTGTGCGAATTAAAGAATATATCCAGGGAAAGATGGGGGTGATCTGGCCCAAGAAAGACTTTGGTTTCGAAAAGCTAGGGAAGGTGGCTTGAACCGGGGAGTCTACGGCTTTGTCTTCGTCCAGAAGCAACCACTGAAAGAGGACACTCCGTTTGTCTATGAGAAGGCCATCAAGCATCCTGCTGTGTAGACCACCATGAAGGAAACCAAGCCATTTGAGCCACACTGTGACATCCCCTTGCCCTCACTTGCCACTTGGGAACCCACTGCTTCTCATAGCTTCCCATCCATGTCAACAGCATGAGGAGATGTTGTTAAGAAAGTTACTTTCCTACAAAAAGAGGTACGTGAAAGTTTCCCAATCTTTGTTCCTTTGTTCTCTCCCATCTTCCACAGCCCAATTATCTTTTGCCAAAAATAATAGAAAACAGAGGAACATGACCCTAAAGAGTTCCACGTGTGACTTGTCCTTCCTTTGTACCTAGAACACCAGATGAGAAGCAGGAGGGGACGTTGAGGAGATGCATGAAGAGAAAAACCAACCAAAAACGCCAGGGTCTGCTTCAGCCATTACCAGAAATAATCTCATGTTGTAGAGTGTAATCCAATGAAGCAAGCCAAAGACAAAGGTAGGGGCTGAAAAGTGGGGACAAAAGTCATACCAAGTTTTATATATGCCATACCTAAGACTCCCGTACACTCTTGCTCCCCATGCTTTAAGAAGTATAGGATAAATTATTTAGTAAAATCCCACTCAAAGGGGGAGAAATGGTTAAAGTGGGTAATAATTCCCTTGACAGTGAAATCTTGTCACAAGAAGCAGGCTGCCAAGGTGAGCCAGTATAACTGGCACGAGCCTGCAAAGGACCCATAAAGCAATGACATGGCATCCTGGTAGGTTTCAGGAAACAAAGCTTGGCTCACAAATATTTCACTGAAGAGTCTAGTTTTTGTACAAAATAATACAAGCCATTGTAGATATTTGAGTTAGAATTTGATGCACTTCTCAAGAAATACAGATTCAAACAGACTGAACTAAATATAAAGAGATTTAGTCTGGACACATGAGTTTGAAAAACAACTACATCTTCAGATAATTCTAATGTATACCAAACGCTAAAATCGATTTATACAGTGACTTGGCCCATATTCACTTTAAGGGCCTTATGCAATCAGCCATGTACAATGGCATGAACAAGGATCCCATGTTACATTTTTATTATATTTGCTTTGTCAGTGTGTGTGTATGTGTGTGTGTGTGTGTACCCATGCATGCATCATTGGCCCAGGTGGAGGTCGGAAAGAACCTGTGGAAGTCAAGACTTCTCACTTACCTTGTGGGTCCCAGAGATTGAACTCAAGTCATTAGGCTTGGCAACAAATGTCTTCACCCACTTAGTCACTTTACCAGCATGAGGTGGCTTTCTTTTTCTTTTTCTAGTAACATATATTCCCCTATATGGCATGGTATTTGCCAGAAGTAACAACTGATTAAGGAAAATGTAACTGACATACAGCAGTGACCGGTCACCTGCCCCTGTTGCTGCCCAATAGCAAACTGAGTTGAGTAGCCTCCATGGGCATGGCATGTCTTTGCCACTATATGCTATGCTTGTTGTGATTTTTATTAAGTACAGTGATTAAATTAAGGGACTCTTTCTTCGGTGGTGCACAGTGTATAGTTACTGATTAGTTTTATGTTAGCGTCTGACATTGTTTCCTGGGATAGTTAATTCTTTAATTAACTGAGTATAAGTGACATATGTTCTCAAGGTATTTGTTTGACTCTGTGAAGTCAATCTCTGCCCTGGCTGGCAACAGTAACAGGACTGATAGACAAAACAAGTTGTGATGTGTATAGAATCCAATTGTAGGGCTTAATGCTTAAAGCAGTTAGTTGCTTAATAACGATATTTAGACAATATGTGTTTGGCTGGCTAGCAAATGCATTGTAACCGGTGAAATATCATTTGTCCTGTAATGTCACATTGTATATACATAACCAGTATGAAAAGGAACACTCCTGTGTTTTATTCTACAAGCATTATGAGCACTTCTCACTGAGATATTTTGTTTGCATCATAGCTTAATTCTATGTGGTACTTTTTTTTGTTAACTACTGGATTATATGTGTATCAAAAGGATCATCAAAAATTCTCAGTATCAAAAGGATCATCAAAAAGTCTCCATTACTTTATAGTGTAACTTTATCTAACATTAGAAGCATTTGGGTGAACTTGGAAGAATGCACTGTCACAACTCTAAGATGCCTGACAGTGTTCTGTAGAAATATTTCCATTAATAAGTAAAGAAACTAAGGGGAATTCTCAGAGGCAGCAGTGGGACAAGAGTCAAACACCCTGTGTGTTTTGGTTTAGAGTTTCTAAATCACACCAGCTTCATTAATCCTTAAAGTTTAGATTAATTTAAAAACTGGGATATGCTGAACACTGCCTAAGCAACCTGATCCACTGGTGGACAGGAAGCCTAAGATTTGAGCTGAGGACGATGGCCCTGCAAAGAGGTCATCAGCTATGGTGGACAGATGTTCATACCACACCAGAAGAGACCCCTATTCAGGGCTAGTCAACTGTCCAAATAGAAGTGGTGACTAACATGAGGTGTGGCTCCATCTGCCTCTATATGCCTGCACCGAAGTCTTCAGTTCACACGCTATAGGGAAGCTTTGAGCTCAAACACAAGTGTCCACTTTCAGCAGCAACACAGCCATAGTTTTCTTGTTTCCCTGTAACACCCTGACAGTGATCATCTGAGGGGTACACAGGTCCGTTATTGTGGTGTGGCAAATCTACCACACAGAATTGTAGGTCAGCTGCCATGGTGTGGCGAATCTACCTCACAGAATTGTAGGTCAGTGGCTGTGGTGTGTTGAATCTACCACACAGAATTGTAGGTCAGTGGCTGTGATGTGGTGAATCTACCACACAGAATTGTAGGTCAGTGGCTGTGGTGTGGTGAATCTACCTCACAGAATTGTAGGTCAGTGGCTGTGGTGTGGTGAATCTACCACAAAGAGGTGCTGAGGTGCTTTGAATGTCAAATGCCGTGGTTGGACTTGAAAGCAGTTTATCAACTGACAGTGTCACCAATCCATGTGTTTCTGTTGATTCAGTTCAAATTTAAATTCTACATTTCGGTCATGTGTGTATGACTTAAAATTTCAGAACATTCAAAGGCTTATTGAGAAACAGGAGAAAGAGTCCCCTAATCCTAGAACTTGTCTCTAGAGACAAGCTGTCCATATTTTTCAGTTACTGTCATCTTTCAATCACGTTTACCAATAAACGCCATCTCTCTTCAGAAGCTGAGAATTTAGTGTCTATTTATCACCTATGTGCTAACCACTCTCATGTATGTAGTTTCACAAATGACATGTGTACAAATCATGTATTTCTTGCAATTATCACCATTATATGTGTATGTACATATTTATGAATGTTGTGTATAAGTGTATATATGTGTGTATATGTATGTATGTGTATATATGTGTGTGTGTGTGTATATATATATATATATATATATATATATATATATGGGATTTTTTAGATTAGCTTACAATATGTGTATATGTACATATATATTATGTGTACATATCTGTGTGTATATGTATATTAGGATTCTCTAGAGGAGCAGAACCATATAATGGACACACACACACATGCACACAGAAGAGGGGGCGTTGATTTATTAGAGTGGCTTACAGGCTGTGGTCCAGCTAATCCAACAATGGCTGTCTACTTATGGAAAGTCCGCGATCCAGTACTTGTTCAGTTGATGAAGTTGGATGTCTCAAGCTGGTCTTCAGTACACATCAGAATACCAAAGAAGTAGACTGTAATGGCAGTGAAAAAGTAAACCTGCCACCAAACTGCCACCAGAAGATGTGGCCCAGATCAAAGGTGACACTTCCCATTTCAGAAGACCTATAAGAAGGTGGGTCTTCCAACCTCAAATGATTCAATCAAGAAAAATCCCTCACAGGTGTCCCCAGCTACTTGAGTTTTAGTTAATTCCAGATGAAGTCAAGTTGATAACTAAGAAGAGCCATCACAGTGTGTGTATATGTTTGTGTGTGTGTGTGTGTGTGTGTGTCTTCTTCCTTCTCACTTCCTAACACCATTACACCTTTATTTTTTATTTCACAATGCTTGTAGCATCATGACTATCTTTATTCCAATGAATTTTTTAGATATTCTAAAATTCTCCCAACCCCTGACATTTTACCTCTAAAAACTCGTTTTGTGTTTAGCTGCTGTTAACCAGACAGACGCTGTTAGGCAGCTCGCTTTGCCTGTGTACAAACTTGCTCAAAGCTGTTGATAATTTCATCTGCTGCATTCATGCAGTTGCCTTACATATGGTGGTCTTAACTGCCACATGGGCGATGGTTAAGAATCAGCATTGTAAAAAACAGGCAGACAGACAGACAACAATGGGAGGGTGAAATGCTGCAGTGCATAGAGGCACTTGCCACCAACCTGGAAACCTAAGTTTGATGCCTGAGACCCACAGTATAGCAGGAAAGAACCAACTCCTACAAATTGTTCTCTGACCTTTACACCTGTGCTTGGGCATGTGTGCACTCCTACACAATACAGATATATACATAAAATGATAAATCAATAGACAGAAGATAGATAGATAGATAGATAGATAGATAGATAGATTATTTTTAAATTGACATTATAGTCTATTATGGCATACATATGCCCATCAGATGCAAAAATAAATGTAAAATTATTTTCAAAATAACTAGGGTTATAATTTTTGTGTACATAGCCAGAAAAAAAGGGGAGAGTATATATTTGTTATTAGTAAATCAAATTTTTGCCACTGGAAAAATAAAAGCAACTTAATAATTACTAGCAGGGAAAGATTTTTGTATGTGGTAGATGAGACTGCTTTGCTTGCCGACAAGAACATAGAAAAGACTCTCTCTCATAGCAAATGCAACCGGAAATGGAACCAATGTACTCATCCCCTCAGCATAGGTGGGAGACATTTCAAAGCAACACATGGAACCAATAGCAAGTCATTTACCTTGACAGTGTCTCACAAAACATTAGCACATCTCATCTTAGAATGAACAAACTCTAGAGTACAACGGACTATCGTTACACACACTGGCCGTACTGAATACTTGTTTCTCCCAACATTACTGCTATGATTTTATGTGCAGTATTTTCTAAATGTTCATCCCACATTGTTCCCCACAAGTGTACACAGTCTCTTAGGGAACACAAGAGCAGTACCCCGGTTTCCTCTCTTGGTCCTAGTTGTGTTCTGCAAATGTTACTCACAGTTAATGACATAGGATCTTCCTTCCCTTTCATCCTTTGTGTCCCAAATGCTGCACCATTCTCTTCGCTGAACTTTCCTGCTTTGCTATGCTACACCCTAGAGGTGGCAGAGTTGGTTTGCTGTGGGAGAGAAAGGCACAGAAGTTGTACGTTTTGAGACCTCCCAGTCAGAAAATAGGTTTATTCGGAGTGGTGATTTTAGAGGATAGAAAATCTCAGGTTGCAAATGTTTTGCCCTTACAATTTTTTTTTGTTTTTTGTTTTTTGAGACAGGGTTTCTCTGTGTAGCCCTGGCTGTCCTGGAACTCACTTTGTAGACCAGGCTGGCCTCGAACTCAGAAATCCACCTGCCTCTGCCTCCCAAGTGCTGGGATTAAAGGCGTGCACTACCATGCCCAGCTCTGCCCTTACAATTTTTAAAGACATCATTCCACTATCTCCAATTTGCAAGGCTACTGTTGTTAGTGCAATCTGACAATGTAGGGGTGTGCTTTGGTGTCCACCTGCCACAGCCTCTGGAAGCCCTCTGATCCTCTCTTCACCCCCAGGGCTCTATATGCCTGTACTTGTAGCATGCAGTGCTTGTAACTTGCAAGGTGTATCTGGTTGTGAGCCTTTTGCTTGGCTCTCGCTGGCTTTGTTCAGTCAAAGTGGAGAAATGTCATGAATTCTCTAGCCCATTGCATCTCTTCTGTTGGATCACTCTCTGAATCTGACATTGTTTATGAAGGGAAGTGCTTCAAACAAGCATCTACATTGTTTGTTGTTTTACATATTTTTAAGACACACACACACAGAGAGAGAGAGAGGGAGAGAGAGAGAGAGAGAGAGAGGGAGAGAGAGAGAGAGAGAGTGTTCAGGTACCCAAGGAGGTCAAAAAAGGGGCATTAGATTTTTATAACACCATGTGGGTGCTGGAAACCAAACTTGGGTCCTCTGCAAGAGCAGCAGGCTCTCTTGGCTGGTGAGCCGGACTCATCACTTTTAAGAATCTTTTCCTGCTTTCTCTATTTATCAAGTTATTACTGTTAGACTTCCCCAGAATTTTTTTCTTCCTTCTTAGCTCTTTAATGCTATCTCTCTTATTTCTATATGTTTGTGTATATCATGTATGTTTATTTATTTATTTTTTATTGTATTTTATTTTTTCGAGACAGGGTTTCTCTGTGTAGCTCTGGCTGTCCTGGAACTCACTTTGTAGACCAGGCTGGCCTCGAACTCAGAAATCCGTCTGCCTCTGCCTCCTGAGTGCTGGGATTAAAGGCGTGCGCCACCACACCCGGCTTCATGTATGTTTATATATGGATGTGTGCATGGAGGGGGGAGCAGGTCGAGGGGCGTGTGCATGCCACAGCAAATGCATTGCAGTCAGAGGGCGACCTCAGGCGCCAGTCCTCGCTTCCCACATTGTGAGACAGGGTCTGCTTTGTTACGCACCGGTGCAGCCACCAGCATGTCTAGCACATGAGCGCCTGTGGATTTCCTTCTCTGACCTCTAACCAGCATAAGCGGAGAGGTACTAGAGAGACATGCTGCTGCATCCAACTTTGTTTGGGTCCTGGGAACTCCAAATCAAGTCTTCATAATTTCTCTACTAACTGAGTTATCTCCCAGCCCCACGATCATATTTTCTAATTTTAGACATTATTTCATAGCCTCAGCCTGTTCTTTCTTAATAGCAGCTTGTTCTTGTCTCATAGATATAACTAAAAAAGTGTTTCTGAAACAGCTTTTTCCCTCACTATTTTTGTATCCACGCTACATCTTTCTTTTTTCCCCAAAGTTCTTTTTCTGTTGTTTAGTCTTTGCCTTTCCCTTGATGGGTTTTCCTCAAGTATATATTTATGTTTTTGTATTTGTTTTTGTTTTTTTTTAAAGATTCAGACACACCAGGAGAGGGCATAGGATCCCATTACAGATGATTGTGAGCCACCATGTGGTTGCTGAGAACTGACCTCTGGAAGATCAGTCAGTGCTCTTAACCATTGAGCCATCTCTGCAGTCCCCCTAGAGTAAGTTTTTTTATACTTTTAAATAGGGAACTAAAGAATAAAGTTGAGTGGGTGACAGTTCAGAAACAAGGGTCTCTCTTCTCAGGTAGTTTGTCTCAGCCATCTCTGCTGGGTTCTTGGTTATCTGTGCTTGTAGGTCTATGCTAACTAAAACTTGTAGGAGTTGGATTAACCAGAAAAAGGATTTTCAATACCCTTACTGATTTCTGGGGTCTGTGGAATCTGGTGAGGGAAAGAAGCTGGGGATCTTTAACTATGGAGGCTCTCACTAGCCATCTTGCTTGGAAGATGTCATTCTTTCCATCAACCATGACAATAACCCAAGCCAGAATCCTCTGGTTCAACTCTGCAGAAAGCAAACCTCTGCTCTTATACACGAGACGGAGCAGCTGGGGACTAGTGACTAGATGATTCTTCAACATCTTGTCAACAATTGTTGCCAGTCTCACCGGCTCCATCTCCTTCCTTTCCTGAGACACCTGTGCTTCTGACGTTCCAATCACACTGCCTCACAGAGTCCATGATTAAACACATAACAGGGGTGTGCTCCTAGGAAACATATTGTCAGACATTGGCTCTGGAAATAGAAAAGGCAGATCTATAGAAGCATCAAACTGTTTCCGGTTCACATGGGTTAATAACATAGGAAGGAAAAGGAATACACACACACACACACACACACACTCAATCACTCACATACACACGTGCCTGTGTGCAAGCAGTTACCTAAGGAGGCAGTATTCTTGGAGACCCAGAACTGGAGTCACAGGCGGTTGAGAGCCATCAGCCGTGGGTGCTGGGTCGTCTCTCCAGCTCCGTGCACGTAACTTAAAAGCCACTCACTCTGTCATCAAAGCAAGACCTGTCAAGTCATAAACTTTAGAAAAGAAGGAAAGATTGTCATGTTACACCAACAAATTTGATTTTTGTTTCAGAAAGCCAACATACATGAGGACTGCTCCCTGTACAGAGTCCCTTAGTCCCTTAACAGCATCCTTGCACTTTACTAAAGATTAATGTATTATTAATAATGGTTTAACAAAGAACCTCAAAATGTAGCCATCCCAGTGCTGAGCAGTGCAGACATTTGTAGAAAATCAGAGGAGACACTGGGGGAAATTAATATATACTCTGCAAATGTAGTTAACTGGTTGGTTCTTTAGAAAACGTTTGGTAACTGTCAAGATTCTATTTCAGGCAAAGTAATGAGTTCCTCAACAAAATGAGAAGCGTGGATAAGCATGTTGGATAGGACACCTGCATAGAGCGGGCCTTCACCACCTCCTCTCTGCCATCCACGTTCACTGCCCTCCTTGTCCTGTCTGACTTCACAACATCTAATCCAGGCTTGGGACTTCTCTCTCCAACTGCCTTCATGACATCTTTCTCTGGATGCCCAGAAACAGCTCAAAATACACATGTTCAAGGGCTAGCCCTGGCTCATCTCCCTCAGATCTGATCTACCCTCACTGGATGGCGACTCCATCATTCTAGATGCTAGAATAAAAGGCGAAGCTAGCCTGGACCCAGCTTTCCAACACTGCTAACTCGCCAGCAAGTGCTTCCTATTGGGTCTACTGTCCAAGTACAGACAGACCACGGTCACATCGACAGTCCTACCTGCCTCTGCTCATTGTCACTTTCTGCTTGGATTGTTGCAGCTGTCTCAAATTGGGAACCCTGCTCCCGTATTTGTCCCTTCTACCAGATTGGTTTCTGGTGCTGGGGAGACGGTACAGTGGGGAATGTGCCTGCTGCAAGAATGTGGGAGCTGGGTTTCAATTCCTAGCACCCATGTTAAGGTAAGGCATATTGTCATGCCTTTAACACCGCGTGTGTGTGTCTGTGTGAGTGTGTCTCTGTGTGTGTGTGTCGCTGTGTGTGTGTGTATCTGTGTGTGCATCTGTGTGTGTCTGTGTGTGTGCCTGTGTGTGTGTGTGTCAGTGTATGTGTCTGTGTGTATCTGTGTGTGTCCATGCTGCATCTCCATGAGTTCATATGCACCACTTATACACAGGTGTCTACAGAGCAGTGGTTCTCAACTTGTGGGTCACGAACCTTTGGGGTCACATATCAGATATCCTGCAATAAAATATTTACATTATGATTCATAACAGTAGTGAAATTATAGTTATGAAGTAGCAATGAAAACAGTTTTATGGTTGGGAGTTAGCAAGCACAGCATGAGGAACTTAAAGGGTGACAGCATTGGGTTGAGAGCAATGCCATAGGGGGTTGGATATTCTGGAACTAGAATTACAGGCAGTTGTGAGCTATCACATGGGTGATGGGAACCAAGCCCAGGTCCTCTGTAGAGAGGCAGAGGGAAACCTCAGTTAATGTGCATTGTTGACACAACTGTGACCACGTCAAGAAGGTCAGTCCATTAGACTCATGGGAATGTCAAGGCCTGCCTAGGTCAGAGTAGGGATGTTGACAAATAGTTGGCCATTAGCTAAAAACAGAACGTGCAGAGTGTCCCAGATGACTGCAGGATCACAATCCCCCTAGGCCACTCCCCTGTAAGATCCCTAACCAAGATAAGCTAACCTGCTTCCTCATCCGTGCTGTATATAATGCACACTCTGAGAATCTGAGCTGTGAGTGTGTCTTCCTCCAAGTGCACACGGCCCGTCTGATCCCAGCTTTGTGTGGCTTGTACCTGCCTGTCTTAATTTTCCATCACCCCCAGACAGGCATCTGAGACACAGCTCTCGGGCTGTGGCAGACCTCTGTAGGAGGAGTAAGAGCTCTTAACCACACAGTCATCTTTCCGGCACTTATGCAAACAAAACGTTTATAGCAACCTGGGAGAGTCCTTTCCCTTTCCTCCTGGTTTCCTCCACAGGAGCCCTTCTGAGATTTTCTTACCTTTCTCCCTCCATTTCCTTGGTACCAGGTCAATACCAGGAAACCATACTGAACAAACCCTTCTCTATTCTCCTTGTCCCTCCCCCCTTGTCTATAAATTACTGACATATTTTATGTATCTGAGCCAATGTCTTCATCAAATTAAAGATGTCTGAAAAACTTTTCCTTAAAAATTAAAGTTTTAACTCATGACCTATAAAGAGGCAATACTACAAAGTGATTCTAAGCCTGCAGCCAGATAGACCTATGTGAGTTCAAGCCAAGCTATACAGTTCGTGATCTGTGCGAAGTGCCCTGCTTCTGCTTCTCGTACCTCACAGAACAGTGCAACATAAGAGGCGCAGGTAAAGGGGTGACTGGTGCGTAGTGAGTGTCCTGTGAGGCTAGCTTCCTTTAGAGTTGTGAGCAACCACTTCTGTTCAATGACTGAGCTGGTGTGAGAGAAACGGGAGGCAGCTTTACAGCTTCCCCAAATACATAGGAGCTATGGTGGCTCAGGGTTTTGGTTTGGGAAGTATAGGTTTTCTGCCTCATGTCTTCTTGATAAATGACAATCCCTGGAGACTCAGAAGGGAGATGAAAGGTGGTTTAGACTCAACCATTCTGACCAGACATTGTAGTCTGGTCCAACAGTTCCAGCCTTGTGAAAGATGATACAGGGTAGTTCCCTCCCCCATTCATGTGTATACATACCTTTCCTCTCATGGATCACACGTGCACAACCTCCTTTTAACTCTTAGGGGCTGTCAATCATGTGCTGTGCAGCTGAATGGAAGCCACACCCTCTTTCCAGGCCTATCCCTATGAGATCAGGGCAAAGCTGTTCTCTATTTCAAGGACTTGGCTTGAAATAGACTCTTGATCAGCTGCCTCCCTCCCCTTCACCATACACTGCCCCCATGACACCGCTGATATGTTCTCAGTCCACCACATCTCAGTGCCTGCTTCTGGGGACTTGGGACTGGACCCTTAACTGTGAAAGAGTTTGGGAAGATAGATATGGCTACACATCTACAAAATCTGGAGCACTCATGCCTACACGGCAAGTCCTTTGCAAGCGTTACGTGTGGTTGTATTTGGAGGATGAGCCCACCGCAGCAAGGACAACCCAGGATGCTCCGTAGGAGCTTCAGACAAACACAAGTGCAGACACACAAACTCTTAAAAGTATTGACAGTGCAGCCTTGTACACGTAATTGCTCTCGTCACATCACTGGCTGGCCCCTTGCCCTTAATTACAAGGGAATGAAGGCTCTGGCTGAGTTGTAATACAAAGAGCCTGGTGCCACATGCCCCCATGAGACCCACTGCAGGCATTCAATTTAGCTAATAAGTATGGCTACTGGAAGACTTGAATGTCCTCTCTCCCGTGGGCGGCTTCTTCTTCTTCTTTATTTTTTTTTAAATAAGTGAAACTCTTTGGTTTGTCCTTTCACCCCATTTCACAGAGTAGTTTCAAGGTGGCTTGTTTGAAGGCAAGCAGCAGGAGTCTTAAGAACTTAATTTTAAGAAATTCAAAGAGCAGAGCACATACTTTGTTCTTTGCCTTTCTTAAACCCATATTGCCAGCCTTTCATAGTAATTTGTCTTTTATAGATAAAATATACACAAAATCACTGAGAGGGGAAGCCAGCTGACGTGACCTTGGCCAACCAAGATCTTCTGTTTTTAAACGGCGTGCACTGAATGTATTATTAAGATTTCTACATGGCGGCATGCCCAGTGAGTAGGTCGGCTCAGGGAGAGAATTTACCGTTTCTTTATTTTTCAGTTCAAAAAAATAAGGGCAAAGAAACTTACACATAGGAAATTTTTTTTGATTTTCATTTATTAGCTCCTGGGGAATAAAAAAAAAAAAAACCTAATATAGGCAGAATCCCAACATGCTAAACCCAGAACTAAAGTCACAGCGCCTGGGGACCGTGTGGTGTGAGTGAATCGTTGTGGTCCTGGGTGCTAAAGAATCGATTCTTCCCGGGTTCTCTCATCTGACCCCTCTGCAGACTGGTTTTTGTCCACTTCCCAGCACTTGAGCCGTTAATGATCTCCTCCAGGCCAGCCTGAGCACCCGCCTTCTGCCTCGCCAGCTTTCATGTATCTGTTGCCTTTGTTCAGCTCCACCACAGTCTTCCTCCTCCTCCATAAGCCTCGCTCCTAATTCTGTCTGATCCTTTAGTATTTCTGTTCTCTTCTATCTCCTATTTTAAAAATAAAAATGAAAAGGACAATTAGAGAAGAGAGGCAAAAAAAAAAAAAAACCCCAACCCAAACAGTACTATTATTTTATTGTATTTTTCTTCTATTTTTTTTCATGGTGGTTTTTATGGATCATGAGTAGAATTTTTGTATCCTTCTCTAGTCTACCTAGTATTTTCCTTTCACTACCTCACATATTTATAACCTCTGATTCATCTTAATTTCTGCTCCCTTCCTGACTGGCCTTCACAGTCTATTGTCTTCCCTGTGGGTATCCAGAGCTCTGTACTCTTTCCCTGAATCCACTCAAGAGCTCAGACTGTAGCCCACATTCTCATTTTCTGCTCCTTTGGAGATATGTCTCTTTTGGTCTAAGAGATGAGTGCATATATTTTTCCATTATGCATCTGCACCATGCACATGCCACAGTGTCCTGGGGGACAATGCGGAGTTGGTTCTTTCCTTTCACGGTGCAAGTCACCAGGCTTGGCAGCGAGCGCCTGCGCCCTCGGAACCACCTCTCTGGTCTGAGACAAATATCATTTTTTAAAACAAACCAACCAACCAACCAAACAAACAAACAAAAATTGAACAGCTCCATTCTTGGGGTCGTGTTCCTACAGAGATAGAGGTCAGCCTGGTCTATATCAAAAGATGTAGTCCAGTCAAGTTTACACAGTAACACTGTCTTAAAAGCAAGCAAGCAAGCAAGCAAGCAAACAAACAAAAACAAAATTTCAGATGCTTCTACTGTCTATAAGCTGGGGGTTGATTAAACAAATGACATGTAATAAAAGCCCATGCAGTCATTATAAATTGCAACACTAAATGATGTCAGTTTGAGGCAGTTAAAGGCACTTGCTGTTCTTCCAGAAGACCTGAGGCCAGTTCCCAGCTCCCAAGTGGGGCAGGGCACAATACCTGTAATTCCAGCTCTAGGGGATCCAATACCCTTTTCTGGCCTCCTGGGGAGCCTGCACACATATACATACATATACACATACATAGACATGCACAGGGGACCCTAATATAGCTGTCTCGTATGAGGCTATGCCAGTGCCTGGCAAATACAGAAGCGGATGCTCACAGTCATCTATAGGATGGAACACAGGGCTCCCAATGGAGAAGCTAGAGAAAGTACCACAGGAGCTGAAGGGGTCTGCAACCCTATAGGTGGAACAACAATATGAACTAACCAGAACCCCCAGAGCTCGTGTCTCTAGCTGCATATGTAGCAGAAGATGGCCTAGTTGGCCCTCATTGGGAAGAGAGGCCCCTTGGTCTTGCAAACTTTATATGCCCAAATACAGGGGAAGGGAACACCAGGGCCAGAAGTGGGAGTGGGTGGGTAGGGGAGCAGGGCGAGGGGAGGGTAGAGGAAACTTTCGGGATAGCATTTGAAATGTAAATTAAGAAAATATCTAATAAAAAATTTGGGAAAAAAAGACATGCACACACACACACACACACACACACACATACACATATACAGTCACACATACACACATACATACATAGACATATACACATACATACACATACACACTCATACATACGCACACATATATACATAGACATATCCACATACACACTCATACATGCACACACACACACACATGCACATATACACACATACATACTCACACATGCACATACACACACATACATAGACATACACACACATACACACAGGCATACATATATATATATATATATATATATATATATATATATATACACACACACATGCATAGACATACACATAAACACACATGCACATTCACACAATACACATACACACACACACACACACACACACGCAAACTTTAAAATTTTGAGCAGGTGTGGTGATGCACATCTATAATCCCAGCAGTCAAGAAGCTGTGACAGAAGTATTCTGTGTTGGAGATCAACCTATGTTATGCAATGATACTCTGTAAATAAATAAATAAATAAGTAAATAAATAAATATTTAAACACAGAAAGAAGAATAAAAGTATAATGAAAGTTATGACCTCATTCAATTCCATGTGGCCTTATGTTTCATGACGTAAAATAATCTGCTGGGTTATAGTCCATGGGACTATGGTCCCTATTCATGACCGGGACCTAAAACAAATCAAGGTATCTAATTCTAATAATTCTAATTCTAATTTTAATTCTAATTCTAGACTCAGCAACCTGTGCTAACAGTTGTGAGCAGTGGAAATGGCGCTGTGATGCATTTGCATTGTCCATGTCTCTGAATCTAAAAGTCTAATATGAGGGCTGGAGAGATGGCTCAGTGGTTAAGAGCACTGACTGTTCTTCCAGAGGTCCTGAGTTCAATTCCCAGCAACCACATAGTGCCCGTCAACCATTTGTAATGGGATCCAATGCCCTCTTCTGCTGTGTCTGAAGACAGCTACAGTGTGCTCATGTAAATAAAATAAATAATTCTAAAAAGAGTCTAATGCAATCCTTTTGAAAAGGTGGTGGGACCCATAGAGAACTGACTATTTTTGTCTGATCTAGAGTATTCAGTACTACTTTCTATAGTCACCATCATGGAAAAAGCCAAGGGGAGTCTGGAGAGACAGCTCAGCAGTTAAGAGTACTGTTCTTATAGAAGACCTACGGGGGTGTGGCTGGGGTTGCCAGGCTGTGAACCCCTGTGGCTCAGCATCAGATACAATGTAATTCTCTGATGTCTCCTGCGGNTTTGTCTGATCTAGAGTATTCAGTACTACTTTCTATAGTCACCATCATGGAAAAAGCCAAGGGGAGTCTGGAGAGACAGCTCAGCAGTTAAGAGTACTGTTCTTATAGAAGACCTACGGGGGTGTGGCTGGGGTTGCCAGGCTGTGAACCCCTGTGGCTCAGCATCAGATACAATGTAATTCTCTGATGTCTCCTGCGGCTCTTGTTCCCACAGCCCAGAACACCTCCCCTGCTTTACTTTCCCCAAGAATAAACTTTCTTTCTCAAAGTAAATGCTTAAAAGAATCCTCCATCAGAGCCGGGCATGGTGGCACACGCCTTTAATCTCAGCACTCGGGAGGCAGAGGCAGGCGGATTTCTGAGTTGGAGGCCAGCCTGGTCTACGAAGTGAGTTCCAGGACAGCCAGGGCTACACAGAGAAACCCTGTCTCCAAAAAAAAACACAAAAAAACAAAAAAACAAAACAAAACAAAAACAAAAACAACCAAACAAACAAACAAACAAAAGAATCCTCCATATTGTCGTCCTGCTCCTACAGGTGTCTTCTGTCCGAGCCTCCCCTTTTCCTGAGACCCGGAGTGTTCAGAACCTGAAGAAGGCGGCAGAGCAGAGCAGTGGACAGACTTTACAAACAATAGCAAGTCCAGGAGAGTGTTTAATGTGCTGAGCTTCACCATTCTAACCTAAAAATAGAATGTCAGCATACTGGAAGCTGCCTGCCTCTGTGTTAGCCAGGGTTTGTTTATAATTCCCAAATGGGGAACCGCCATCTGTGCTGTATTATTCGTCCCCTTAAGAAGTGTTTATTGAGCACCTACATTCTGTCTGGCACTGCCTGGGGCTATAGCAGTGATCAGAAGAGATGCCCCTGAGAGCCTGAGGCTGAGCATCTCTTGGTTATTATAGCTTTCTCATTATGTCCCCTCTTTTAGAGCCTAAACTCCCAGAGAACAAGAATGGGCTTTAACTAAATTTCCAATCCTCGACAGCATCCAAACATGGGTGGGCATTAGCACTGATAAATCAAGAGATGATTAGAGCCACACAATCTGAGTTCGCTCATCCTTTGCATAGGCCATTCCCTGGGCTTACCCTTGACCCTGAGCTGCTCTGAACTGCTCTTCATTCTTCCCCACTTGCTACTGCCTTCTCCTTCCTGTGTCAGTGTCTCTGATCTCAGTGTATAAAATGTTGGAGAAACAACGCAGGCGATGGTGCAGAAAAGGAAGATTTAGAGATCAGTATGAGAAGTTTCATCTGATGCTTTCAAAATACCATGCTTTAGAAACACACTCCATTTCTTTTTTTAAAAATGCCTTATTCCATTTTAGTGTGTGTGTGTGTATGTGTGTATATATGTGTACTGTGTCTTTGTTATGTGTGTATATGTGTTTGTTATGTCTGTATATGTGTATATGTTTGTGTGTGTATTGTATGTTATGTGAGCATGTGTATGTCTGTGTGTTATGTATGTGTTACAAATGTCTATGTGTATGCTTGTGTATGTGTGTGTGTACATGTTTGTAAGTATGTATATTGTGTGTATGTGTATGTATACATGTTTGTGTGTCATATGTGTATATATTGTATATTGCATGTATATATATATTTGTGTGTATATGTGTATGTTATGTGTATGTTTGTGGTATGGTGTGCATATATGTGTATGTTTGTATGTGTATATGTTTGTATGCATGTATATATGTGTGTGTGGTGTGTGTATGTCTATGTTTTTGTGTATTTGTATACGTTATGTGTATGTGTATATGTGTGTATTGAGTGTGTATTTGTTTTTGTGTCTCTATGTGTGTCTCTATCTCTGTGTATATGTGTGTGTGTGTGTGTGTGTGTGTGTGTGTGTGTCTGTGTCTGTGTGTGCAGCTCCCCAGGGTTGAACTTAGTTCTTTCAGCTTGTCATTGAGCACCTTTATCTCCTGAGCCATTTCTCCTTAGATTTCATAAAAAAGGAGTCTTTATAATTTGTGAGATATAAGCTATATTTAACATAATATATAAGCTCATTTGTTAATAATGAAACCAGGAGTGGTTTTTTTCCCAGATTAGAGAAAACTTTGCTTTGATCTTAACAATTTGCTTTGTGACAAGCATTTAAGGCCATTAATGCTTAGTCTTTATTGAGATGTAAAGAGTTAGCATGGGGGGCTGGTGAGATGGCTCAGCGGGTAAGAGCACCCGACTGCTCTTCCGAAGGTGATAAGTTCAAATCCCAGCAACCACATGGTGGCTCACAACCATCCGTAACGAGATCTGGCTCCCTCTTCTGGAGTGCCTGAAGACAGCTACAGTGTACTTACATATAATAAATAAAATAAATCTTTAAAAAAAAAGAGTTAGCATGGAGGGGGCTTTCAAAGCATTGCGCCACCCCCATGCAAAGGACACCTGAGCATGCTCTGCTCCATGAAGCTGATGATCTTCTGCATGTTCAATTACTAAATGGATTCTTCAACTCACAGCAACTAACACTTTTATTCCTGTTTTTCTTCTCTCATACAAAAGAAATAAAGTAAACAATTGTAATAAAACTCAATGGAGAGTCGGCCTGGGAGACAGGCTGCACTTCACAGCTTGAAGTGTCCGGCCCTCACAGCTGCAGCTGCTTTTGTGGCGGTTTCTGCTCTCACATAAAATCAACAAGGATTTCCCAGAAGGGTGAGAAACAAAAGCTTTAAAAGGGGCTTCCTGTGAGTCCACCAAGGGCATTGGCCTTTGGGAACAAAGTCAAGTTCTGATCCAGCCCCCTCCTGCGGCCACTAGATGACACTGCCGCCCCAAAAATAACAAAGTGGTTCGCCCGTTCATTGCGGAGAAATCACATGGCTCTGAACTTAGCTGCACAGTGTAGAATGCTGCTGCTGCTGCTGCTCCTCTCTCTCTCTCTCTCTCTCTCTCTCTCTCTTTCTTCCTTTCTCTCTCTCTCTCTCTCTCTCTCTCTCTCTCTTCTTGTTCTTGTCGTCCTCCTCCTCCTCCTCCTCCTCCTTCTCCTTCTCTTTCGTCTTCCTTTTGGTATATGGATAAGAAAGTAGTGAGATTTCCAAGAGAGAAAAAACTGTCAAGTTCATGCATCTTTTTCAGGATGAACCACTTCAGTAACAGGAACTTTGCTTGGGTTTTTGTTGGCCTTTTTATTCAGTCTTTAGTATCTGTTGAAAAGTGTTATTGTTCCTGAGTCACATGGCAAACTCAGCTTAGCCACCATAGGCAAGCTGAACACAGCTGGTCACTCAGGAATCAGTCAGGGGCTGGCAAGCTCGGTAATAAAAACACTTGCTTCCAAGTCTTTACAACCTGAATTTGATCCCCCAGGAGCCACCCATAAAGTGGAAGGAGAAAACAGACTCGTGCAGGTTTTCCTCTGACCTTCTCATGTGCCATGGTACATGCTTGTGGACACAGACACACACACACACACACACACACACACACACACACACACACACATACATACACAGGCTTACACATGCACAGACATATACAGAGACACACATACACAGACATACACACACAGAGACACATGAATAGACATACATACACAGACACAGACACACATACATAGACATACACACACACACATACATACATAGTAAAAAAATAAAAGAATCAGAGAGTTATGTGTACACTACTGCACTCTTGATCTGGCTTCTATCCCCCCTCCCACAGACAGACAGACACACAGACAATCCTACGTGAAGAGCTTCTTCTGGGGGTAAGAGCACCTGGCAGAAATGCTGCAGTGCAGTTGGGCTTAGGTGTCGCATTGTGAATTATGCATGAGAGGACTGGGCTTTCACTGCAGTCGAGCACAGAAGCAAAGGCTATTTCTGTTCATGGCTGCATCCTTGCTTGCCAGTAAGATAGCAGAGCACAGAGGGTGAGGGCTTTGGCCCTTCAAATCCACAAACATTTCAAATTGACATCTACAGCTATAGCTCTAGGATCAAGAAAACACTTCTATCGATTCATTGGAACTTTCTTTATAACTATAGGCAACTAACTGCCTTAAATATTACGATCAATGGTGATACTGATCTCTTTGTGTTCTTCCTAGATTTGCTTAATTAGAAGAGTTTATTTTATGTTTGGTTATGGTATAATAAATCTAGGAACTAATTCACACCACCACCACCACAGAAAGCTGCTCTTGAGATCAGTGTCACTAACATTCAAGCATTTCTTAGAGCTTTGGATGCTCAAGTCACTCAGCAGACACTACAGATCTGACAACACCTCTCTAAGCACACCAGTGAGAAAGCATCAATCGCCACAGCATGCATGAGCTTGCTCCGTGTGTGTGTGTGTGTGTGTGTGTGTGTGTGTGTGTGTCTGTCTGTGTCTCTCTCTGTCTTTCTCTCGGTCTCTGTGCATCTCTGTGTCTCTGTCTCTATCTCTGTGTCTCTGTCTGTCTGTCTGTCTCTCTCTCTCTCTGAAAACACAGCACAGACAAGACTTACTGCAGAGAGCTGGAGGTAGAGGGATGCTTCCAACTACCCCTCAAAGCAGCTGAGCAGGACAGAAGTGGGTGTTGGGTTGTTGATTATTTTGTGTGTACATGCTTTTATATTTGAGGGGGTGTTAGTTTAACTTTTCGATTTTTTGGTGATTTGGAACAGGGTCTCACTATGTAGTCCCATTTGATACAGAACTCACTCTGTAGACCAGGCTGGCCTCAAACTGAGTGATCCACCTGGCTCAGTTATTGAGCATTGAGACTGAATACATGTGTCACCATGCTCAGCTTTTTGTTTGATTTTTAAATCTTTAAAAATCAAACGAGTGCCGGGCATGGTGGCGAACGCCTTTAATCCCAGCACTTGGGAGGCAGAGGCAGGCAGATTTCTGAGTTCGAGGCCAGCCTGGTCTACAAAGTGAGTTCCAGGACAGCCAGGGCTGTACAGAGAAACCCTGTCTCGAAAAAAAAAAAAATCAAACGAGTGTGTGTGTGTGTGTGTGTGTGTGTGTGTGTGTGTGTGTGTGGTATGTCTGCCTATCTGTCTGCCAGATGAGTGCAAGCATACACGGAAGATAGAAGAAGCCATTGGATCCCCCAAGCCATTGGCTCCTCTGGAGCTGGAGTTACAGACAGTTGTAAACAGCCTGATGTGGGTGCTGGGAACTGAACTTAGGCCCTGTGGGAAGACGGCAAACACGCAACTGCTGAGCCATCTTTCCAGAGAGCAGAGCTCTGGCCTGATGTGAGAGACAAGGAAGGACTATTGAGGAAGACACAAACATTGCTGGCCTAGGGTTAGGCCTCTGGTTCATTGATAACCAGCACAGTGACGTGGCCCAGGGCACGGATTCGTGGCTACATATACTGGCTTTGATTACACAAGTAATTTTTAGATTTTTCCAGTGATTAGAGCTAAACTCAGGGTCTTGTACATGTCAAATAAGAACAATACCATGGGGCTACACGCCCAGCCTTGCACACACAATTTTAAGTTCAGGCCTTCATCTACAACATGCCAGTAGAGAGATAAAATGAGAATTTTACAATTTTTATTTGTGTGTTGAGGAGCGGGGCTTCGCCTGCGTGTATCTGCATCACATGCCTGTTGTGTCAGAGGAGGACACTGTGCCCCTTGAGACTGGAGTTAGAGATGGTTATAAGCCACCGTGTGGGTGCTAGAGGACCTTTGTAAAATCCGTTTCAGACCTCTTTAGAGGTCTCTTCTGCCCTCTAAACGAGGATGTTTTACAGGTGTAACTAGCACACAGTGGAAGCTCTGTAAAGGTTTCTTAAGTAAGATTATCCCCTGGGTGTCTAATGGTCTTTTTCTTTAAGATTTATTTTATTTATTATATGTAAGTACACTGTAGCTGTCTTCAGGCACTCCAGAAGAGGGCGCCAGATCTCGTTACGGATGGTTGTGAGCCACCATGTGGATGCTGGGATTTGAACTTATCACCTTCGGAAGAGCAGTCGGGTGCTCTTACCCACTGAGCCATCTCACCAGCCCCTCTAATGGTCTTCTATGCACTGAATTTGCAATCAGGTTTGTGCTGATTGTCTTCCATGGAACTCTGTGTTATTTTGTGCTTTATATTGCTTTTCTGTGGCTTCTGTAACAAGTGGCCACCGATGGGACAGCTTAAAAAGCAAAAATGTACCTCTCCTCTCAGGGTCCTGTAGGCCAGATATGTGGACATAACATCCCTGAGCTGAACTCAGGATGTTGTAAGCCATGCGCAGAGCAGGGGCACTGAGGAAAGGCAGGTTTCGCTGACAGACTTAAAACGGCCACATTGAGTCAGTCTGTGTCCTTACAGCATGTGCTGCCTCCTCTTTCAGCCATGTCGAATCTCTTTCTGCCTCTCTGGAAAGGGGCTTTGGGATAGAATTGAGTCTGGGGCTCACACTAGCTCCAGTCCTCAATACATTGGTAAGACCATACAAGGTAATGTTTATACACTCTAGATATGAGGCCCTAATAATATCTTTGAGTGGCATTACCCAGGTCCTTCAGAACTATCTTGTACCTTCTTACAATAATATGAGCACCCGATTTGACCCCAGCTGTCTGTGGCTATAGGACCCCAAAGTTCTGGGTCTCCTCTGCACATGCGCAGCAGATAAACTACATATAGAGGAACAACTTAGGGCTGGGGCATGTTCCCTGTTGGCCCCTCTGCCAGGGCTTTATTTCCTAGCCCAGAGCTGTTTCTTCCACGTGTTAATCTGCAGCTGGAAGGATGTGTTACAAATGGATTAGATGATCTTTTAGGCGGTTAAGCAAAGGGGGCCTTCATCCTGTGCCGCGCCCACATTTCAACGCGAGGCAAAGCCAATCCCAAATCTTTCCAACACCGCTTTTCCCAAATCATGGGACAAGCCAGAGAGGAGCTGGTACACGGGCGGGCCCTGGCAGCCAGACAGCTTTCTTCATGGAATGTGAGACCGCTGAGTGGCAGAGCAGCAAGCATGAGATGCATGGAGGGTGCTGTCATCGGTCTGCCCCGGCTGGCTGGGAGCCGCGCCTTGGCCATTTATTTTAAGCTTGGGCTTTATCATTACGGGAGGCTCCTAACTTTACAGCCATTGCCTCACTGCCCGGGCTCCAGTCATTCGAATTCATCCCGACTTTTCTGAAATGAAGCCGCTTGTTTTCCAGTGTTCTCCGGTAACACTCAACCTCTGCCCTGAGATGCCCTGGATTGAGTCCCCAGTGCCCCGGGGGACCGGGTGTGGTGCTGCATACCTGTAATACCATCACTAGGGAGACAGAGGCAGGAGGATCCAAAGCCCAAGGTCATTCTCTGGTACTTAGGGAGGTTGAGGCCAGCCTGTCTCAAAACAAAACATGCAGTAGGAGAAAGGTGTGTGTGTGTAATGGGACACATTTCTCAAACTCTGCACAGTGAGTTCTTGGAAAAGTAAACCATGTACTGAGTTTACAAACATGTTGCTTGTTTATTTCTATGTCTTTTCTTCTTTGTACTGGTAAGACATCCTTCCACAAATCAGAATGCTAAAAAGCAAGCCAAAATGAATCCAAAACCACGCTGCAGATCTACATAGGTGGGCATCTTTAGAAAGTCTCGAGATTTGAGAAAATGCCTCCGGCAGACGGCAGAGTGAGGCTCTAGCCACAAACCTAGCTGAGAATGTTGCTTGTCACAGGTTAGCAGGGTATGGAAGAGTGTTTCCCAAATCTTACACCTATTTTAAGGTAAGCAAAATGTGTTAAATAAGTACATTAGCTCAATGGTACCCAGTAACTAAGGGTTATTATTACATGGAATTTAAGGATCCAGGCCTACACTTTGTCCAAGTTTATAGTCCAGTGATGTCCATGGTTACCAAAATGGATACATGGGCCTACAAGATAGTTCAGAGTATAAAGTCATCTACCACCAAACCTGACAGACAAACCAGACACAGGCCAGGGGTATGCTCGCACACATGCACTCATACATACAAAAAAAGTGTAATAATAAAAAATTAAAATGGTCAAAAGAACCCATACCCACGGTGCCCTTTCCTTGGAGGAAGGCTTATTCATATTATCACTAAAGAAATTCTATTCACAGCCTGGTGGTGGTGGCAAAGTGAGTTCCAGGACAGCCAGGGCTACACAGAGAACCCTGTCTCGAAAAACAAAAAAACAACAAAAAAAGAAAGAACGAAAATTTATTCACGGGCTCCAAATCCCCCATTCTATGATTTGCCCTGTGAACAAAAGCTGGAGGGGAAAAAAAAACTGCAGTTAGCGCTGACCCCTCTTTCTGCAAAGCTAATTAACCGATTTGAACTTCAACCTTTGCGGAGAGGCTGCAATGTCTGGAGCTTATTGGCAGTTTTCCTTGGGCCCTCTCCAGTTCCCTTAATAGCTACCCGTTGGCTCTCCTGTGTCTAACCTACCAGCTTGTGAATAACAGGTAAAACCGTCTGGATCATAATCAGATCACTAGCTCACACCAACCCATACACTAAGAGTGTAGTCAGATTGCATCTGAGGCCTGTAGCTGAGGTTCCCTCCCTTCTGCAGCCAGCCTCCGGGGGGGGGGTCCCACCGATATATTTTTGATGTCTTGATTTATGACTTTCTTTTTCTGTTATTATGGACATTTTTAAATCAAATTGTTACAACGTTGGAACGTAGACTTTGGGGTAACCCAAACCTGGCCATGGGCCCTCGTATTGGCTCCAGAATGAACTCTCTCTTAAGTCCCCCGGGAGGCGAGAACTGTGTTTTTTTGCACGCACAGCTCAACTGCAAACCACACTCATTCATTCCCTGCTCCACCACCCGGGATCTTAGTGGCGACGCTGTAGCGGGCACAGCGGGTGGTGGCCTGGGTGGCTTGGGACTCCAGCCTTTCTCACCGGGCAGCGCAGCCTGGCGGGTGCGGGCGGACTCCCGCGCGCGCGCCCTGCGCACCCTCGCACCGCCCTCCCGCCCCGCGCTCCGGGGCGCGGCCTGGGCACAGCACCCGCCCGGAGCAGAGCGCCGAGTTCCTTGAAGGCCGGCGGCCGCGGCAGACCTGCCTTCCCTCCCTCCCTCCCGTGACGCGCGTGCCCCGCAGCGCGCAGCCGCAGCGCCGCCAGCATGCGCGCCGAGGCCCGGGGCGGCCTGGAGCGCTTCTGCAGTGCGGGCAAGGGCCGGGGGCTCCGTGCGCTGCGGCCCTTCCACGTGGGCGACCTCCTCTTCTCCTGCCCGGCCTACGCCTGCGTGCTCACCGTGGGCGAGCGGGGCCACCACTGCGAGTGCTGCTTCGCCAGGTACGCCGGGACCGTGCGGGCGGGAGGGGCCACGCGGGGCCACGTGCGCCACCGCGTCCACAGAGCCACGGCCTGCCCCGCAGCCCGACCTGCGCCGCCCCACGCGTGTCCGTTCTAGCTTAGGCTCCCTGTGGTCCCGAGGCCTCCCGGGCTGTTCTGAGATGGGCGGCTCCCCAACCCCCAGGGAGTGATGACCCGATCAGCCAGGGAAGCTTCCGGTCATTCTTGAGGAGGGAAGTTATAGAACAGACTCGTTTATGAGACTGGGCTCCGTGGATTGGGATGAGGGGGACACGGTTTGTTGGGAGAATATTCGATTGTAGTACTTCATATATGTCCTGAGTGTATAGATGCTGTATCCACGCCCACATGCTAAGCCTGAAGGTGGTTGCGGATCAGGAAGGTGCGTTGGGATTCCCCCATCCCACCCTGTGTCTTCACTTTACATATACACTTTATCTTAAAGGCCGAAAAGAAGAGATCATTTTAATGTTGGGACACTAAAGCCCAGAGAGGAAGGGTAGCTGTGTACACACAAGGCACTAATTAGGGGCTGGATCCTGGCCTGTCTAACTGACACGTCCCGCCCACCCACTTCCTTGCTTCCTGAGTTTGCTGAGGTAGGGGGTCTGGCTTTGGAGTTGAGCCTGTCCCAGGCCATCTGTGGATGCCTGAGGAAGGAACCCTGCCTTACTTGCTTTGAAGGTCAGTGTCATCATCTTTGAAGTGGAGATGGTGGGCTAGATTAAGCTAACCTGGGGTTCTGCAGGTACCCCTTGAGGGCTGCTCCGAGTTCTGCACTCCACGAAGCTCTCAGCCTCCCCGACTCGTGCGCCTCATTCTACAATAAGACAACAAAAGAATGGACAAAGACTGCATATTAGAGTAATCTCGGCCGGACTCCCTGCCAGAACTGTCTTCCGCTGGGGGGGACCTGGAAAGGAACTAGACGCAGAAGCGTGCCGTGGGCAGCGGAAGGGCTGTATGTGATGTGCCTCTTTGAATTGGCGAGCCAAGAGCTAAAGGGTCATGGCACCACTTTGCGACGTTTGAGTGAAGTGAGCATTGGGTTTTCCCAAAGTTAAAAAGGCTGCTGCGACTGGTCCCTTGATCTTCTGAGCCTCGCTTTGGCTGGGAGTCTGCAGCAGTGTGGGTGTCTGCAGTAAAGGAGCAAAGCGGGTCACCCAGCACAGAAGGGGCCTCTGTCAGGGGTCCTGGTGCTTGCCAGAAGCCACGGTGTGCGGTGAGCAGGCGTGGGCATTGCGGAGTGTGTAGTAGGGACTCGTGGCCAGTTCTCTCCTCCTGAAATTAAATATCTGTGTTGACAGCTGAGACGTGCTTCTCTCCTGTTGGGAGTGTCCTGAGTGTACGCAGACACACAAGCCTCCAGAAGTACCCTTACAAATCACCCAGCCTCAGGAATCCTGTCATTTGTGACAGTTTATTCCCACACACCCGTTGACATTTGTTAATGTCACTAATTTTGCCTCAGTTCCCTCTCCTGGGCCGCCCAGGCTGCCATTCCATTGTCAACCAATCTCTTCTGTTTGGCTTATGTAACAGTCAGAACTTGGAACTCAACTAAAATATTGCCCAAGAAATAAAACTCACAAGATCCGTGCACCTAGAGAAATCTTTGTACCTCATCCCGTGGTCTCCGTAAAGATTAGTTTTGCTGGATCGTTCTAAGACTGTGTTACTCCATCTCCTACTTGCGTGTGACTGAGGCCTGACCTGTTCATATATATTAAAGGGGTTCTGTGGAGTTTCAGGAGCATGTTTCGGGCGGGGTGCATGTAGGTTCACATGTCATGCCCCCAGATAAAAGCTACGCTGTCCTTTCTTGTGCTAGAAGTATAGTATTATCACTTAAGATAGATGAGCCTCCTGGGGTCTCCTGCCACATCTACTATATTATAATTTAACTCACTTGGAAAGAAAAACTATTTCTCCAGGAGTGAGCATATTATATTAACTGAGAAATAGTGGTAGAATGTTATTTTTTAAGTCTCTACAAAATAGGATTTTTAGTGCCAGGAATTTTTTTTCCCCTTTCTACCAGTTTTAAATTAGTATCACATTTTCTCAGCTTGGTAGGTGACATTTGGGAAGATGCAGATCTTGCCTCAGCTGCTAGAAGGCAACTCCTAAAAATATAAGTAACTTCTAGGTGAGAGCTATCCTTCATATATACATACATATGCACGCCTGCCCACCCACCTGCCCATATGCCTGTGTATGTGTTTTGGTCACTGGTTAACTTTCTGCCAGGCTTTTAAAAGAGACACATCTACACACAGTGCTTATACATTCTTTAAATATATATATTTCAAACTGAAAACTGGATATTCTGACTTGATTTTGTTGGCTTCAGAAAGAAAGGCTCAGCTGTGACCAGGTGTTGACTAGAATATACTAGAATATTTATTCTGCCTCTGGGACCGAGGTCTCCCTCTTGATCTTTATTCTCTTGCTCCTGGGCTGCTGTATAACGAGGATTCTGTCTGTTCTGAGTGTGGGAGAGAGCCCAAAGGCCCTCGTGGCTTTTGCAGCAGGGCGCCCTGTGCTCTGCCAGCCTCACACGGACTGAGGCATTAATAACAGAGAGGATGAGAAGTCCTGTCATGAGCAGTTAGACTTTTGCCCTTCTGTCCCCAGGTGAATTCCCATTGCCTGACATGAAATAGGCATTGATAGATGCAGTTGCATAAAGGACCTCAGACCCTTGCATTGGAAGAAGAGGTAGTACTCAATGCTGCTCCGACTCCAGCTATTCTAGAATATTCTGTAAGAACATGAGGAAATACAACTTCAAATGTTCTAAAATTATCATGACTTCTAGATGGGAGATTGGGTATAGGCACTAATAAGGATTTTCCCTCATCTGTTAAATCCGGTTATTAAATGCATAATGAAGATAAAGACACACAGACAAGAGATGTCCTCTGAAAGTGACCCTTAAGAATAAGGTGAGCGTTTGTGACACAGGCCTGGGACCCCATCTCCTTGGGAGGCTGGTACAAGGGTTACAGAGCAAGCTCAGGCTAGCAAAAACCAAACCAAAACAACAACAACAAACTCAGCTCCATGGGAATCAAGCTGCTCAGGGTGGCCTGTGCAGTCCTAGTGTGGGGGAGGAGCATGGTACATTTGTTTATAGGTAAGGAACTCTTTGGTTAGCACATCCACTGTTTGAGAGACAGCAAAGCAGGGACAATCTCTGAGAGAATGGGCTTCTGGCTGTGTCTCTTCCACAGTGAGTGTGGGCAGTGGGTTCCTCTGCCTGTAAACTTATCCCTGAAGCGTTCATCCTGCAGAGCCTGCTGGAAGGTGAGAGTGGAAGTCAGGTGCCCCCAATGACTTTCCCTGTGTTGAGCTTGGTTTTTGAACTCTCTGACATATATACAAGATATTGCAATTCCAGAAACATGCTTTGTGAGGTAGAGGGGATCCTTGGATGGGTGCGTAAAACACTACTCATTGATACAGCTAAAACCTGCTGTCCTCCTGAAACTTCCAGAACAATGATAGTTTTCACTGTTTCCTGAAACCCAGTGTCAGTCAGCATTACACCCACAAAGGCAGGGCTCCTTCAGAAAGTTCCTTCCCACTCCAAGGTGCTCAGACATGTTATTCTTTTTTTTTATTTTTATTTATTTTTTTTAGTTTTTTCGAGACAGGGTTTCTCCGTATAGCCCTGGCTATCTTGGAACTCACTTTGTAGACCAGGCTGGCCAGGAACTCAGCAATCCGCCTGCCTCTGCCTCCCAAGTGCTGGGATTAAAGGCGTGTGCCACCACGCCCAGCTCAGGCATGTTATTCGTGTAGCATGAGATTAGATAAATTCTGAGTGAGAATGAGGAAAAACAGGGTTTTCCACCTAGTAAGACCATCAGGACACCTATTTCTTCCCTTGGCCCTGATTCTTTCAAGTATGACTCTTAAAGTCAAAACAATATACTTTGGATGGATGGTGGTGGTGGTGGTGGTGGTGATATGTGTGTGTGTGTGTGTGTGTGTGTGTGTGTGTGTGTAGTATGTAGGTGTGTATGTATATGTATGTGTGTATGTATATGTATGTGTGTATGTATATGTATGGGTGTATTTGTATGTGTATATCTATATGTATGTATATTTGTGTGTGCATGTATATTTGTATGTGTGTATGTATGTGTATGTGTGTGTTTTTGTGTATGTATATGCATATGTGTACTCACACAGACCCTCAAGTCACATCTGCCTATGCTCAGATAAATAGTATCTGAATGACCCTTCCTCCGTTGGAAGCTGATCCTGGGTGCCAGGCAGGCACCTCAGCAGTTTATGTCCGTGACCCTTATCCCACTTGTTGCTGTTTTGTTTGAGACCAGGCTCTGTATGTACCTTGGCTGTCCTGGACTCCCAGGGTTTGCCTTCTTCTGCTGGTTAAAGGCTAGTGCTCTGATGTCTGGCCCTAATTAAAAACAACAACAAAACCTTACTACTAAGTTGCCCAGGCTGGCCTTGAACTCACTAGAGCCCGGTAGCCCTGAGAATTGCAGTTCAGTCCTCCTCAGTAGCTGGGATTGCAGTTTTGGCCACCTGACTTAGTTATTATTTCTAAACGGTTTATAATCAGTTGTCTCAGCCGGCTTCACTCTGTATCCTAGGCAGATGCTTTGGGGTCTGATAAGGAGCAGCATGTATTCTCCTGTATGAACCATTGTTGCTTAATATGATGGAATACGTTAAAGCATTACTATGGGAGCACGTAGAGCCCCTCCATGCCTGCCCATGCATGTCACTTCCATGTAGTCTAGCAGGACCGCATTTGTGAGTAACTTCTTTATCTTTCTTTAGTTTTTAGAACCTCAGCATGGATGGGATTTTTCATGTCCTTTTACCATGAGGCTTCTGGGTCGCATTCTTGTAGGACAAGTAGGTTGCCCACTTCCTGTTGCAGGTTCTTTATAAATACTTTTCTTAAGCTTCCAGTTCCTCAGTAAAGGGTCAGGCGAGTCTGCAGCCGTGAATGTGACCTTCAGAAAAACTCAGGATTGATGAGAATCGAGTCTGTTTTAGTATTCAAAGTAGGGGGAATGCCTGAGAAAGCGTCTGCTGTGTTTCAGAGCCATAGACTTCCTCTCTCTGCTAAGCCTGATCACCTTTTTTCCCTGTTACTATAAAAAGGAGATAGAGTCAACTCTTTTTGACCAACTTTCTTTCTGCCTCCCCTGCACCTCCGAGGTAATCTCAGGGCCCTGTCCAGGCAGCCTTTCATCTCATGTGCAAGGCCACTCATTACCGGCCTTGCAGAGACAGCCCCTTTTGGCTTTGGCCACCTCTTTGAACTAGTGTGTGTGTCCTGACCCTCCCTTGCAACTAACCAGGCCCAGAACAGACGCCCTGCCTGTGCTTGGCTAAGTTCTGCCCTCCATTTCTCCAGGAGCCCGGCTGTCTGGTCTGCCCTCTCTGGGATTGATGGGAGGCTACCTTACCCTGGTCTCTCTTCCCTCTCAGGGACTTGCCTGGGGAACCTCTGTGGCTGTCTCACAGGTGCCTTTCCCACCCACGTCTGCAGCCCTCACATCTGTGGATTCTGAGAATCTGCACTAGTTTAGGGGTGCAGTTCTCAGGCGGGGGATTGACTGAAGTGCCTGTCTTTTCAGGGTTGAACCCTGACCTTGGCCTCATTAGCTCTCCGAGCCTTCACAAAGCCTAGTACCTCACTTTGTGTCACTTCTGCTGGCTCCCTGCTTGCCGCCCTCAGAGGTTTCCTTTTCAATTGCAAAGGCGTTCACAGGGACACAATAGAACAGAAAGAAATCCTGTCTCTTCAAGACTGCTTGGAAGGACCAGAATATGCAATTTAGCAGGAAAATAATACAAGGGAAAAAAAAAGTCTTGAAGGTTCTAGAAAGAGCTCATCTTTTCAGGGCACACATGTGCTAAGGATCCAGCTGGCTCTCCTCAAATCTTCAATCAGAAATTTAAAAATAGTGTACAACTCCTTGTACCAATTTATTAGTGTAAGACCTGGTGAGTTGCTAGGTGTGTTATGCTGTCAAAGCACGCGGGGAGAGAAGGCATCTGAAAACTCCTAAGTGCTTATTCCAGGCAAGTTCATAGTATCATAGACCAAATCAAGGGCTTACCAGGATAACAATGATGTAGGTTCTGATTCTCCAGGGGGCGTTGGTACCCAGGGGACAGGGCTTGCTGTAGATGACAGAAAAGGATGTTCTCAGAAGAGCTGTGTTTCAGACCAGCCCTAGGGTGCCTAACAGTGTACAAGTGAAAAGGATTTTACATCCTGGCACTTGACAGAAATTGTTAAAATCTCCGGGGGGCGGGGGGGGGGAGCGGGGCGGAGGAAGGAAAGTTCTGGAACCAGAGGACTCAAGTTCAAATCCCAGCACCCATGTCAGACAACTCAAAACTGTCTGTAATTCCAGCTCCAGATGGGTGTGATGCCCTCTTCTGGCCTCTTTGAGTAGCGCGTGCGCGCGCGCGCGCGCACACACGTTACACACACACATGTTACACACACACACACACACACACACACACACACGATACACATGGATTTGAAACACCTTTTCTTTTTAGAGACTCTTCACAGACATGGACGCTGGCTCCTACTCCACTCGTAGTCTCTCTATAGTAGCATTCCTGTAAGACATACTTCCTGTGAGTCCGAACAGTCTTAAATGTCACTTCACCTGTGTACAGTAATAACCTCAAATGTCCTTCAAGCCTCAGATGTGGGGGCTTTAGTTACTAGCCTAGTTTTCATGTTCTCAGAGAGTGTATACTCTGACTCTCTTTTTACCCTATATAAAAGTATTTGTATTTCTGAAGCACTTAACTGGGTTGTATATCCCTAGAAAAGACAGAAGAAGCCAAGATCTGTCATTCCAATAGAATATGTTCTGCACAACACAGCCTTCATCTCAAAGGGTGAGAGAGAGGGAGACAAGAGAGTGTGTGTCAGAGGTCAGTTTGCAAGAGTGGGTCCTTCCATCCTGATTCATAGTGGCATGAGGCCCCTATCCCTACCCAGTGGTAAACCTGCAATTTTCTAGACCTCTCAGGAGAAACCCTATTTATGGAGAAAGGGCCCATCCCGAGCCCCAAAGACCATTTCAGATTAATGCTCCCATCCCATTTCAGACATCTAGAGCTCCACCATTTATCTTGCTTCTAAAATGAACAGGAGGGGGAATTGTGTCTTAGAACCTTCTAGGATGTAACTCGGGACCCTAACATGCTCGGTTGGCTAAGTTAACTGGCCACTCACCCTCCTTTTAAGAACCCACACTTCGGGACGCCCTGCCTCCGGCAGATTTCTTTGAACTACTTACACTCAACTCTCAGGTGTCCCTCGCTGTCTCCTGAACACTTTTCTCCTCTCACTCATGCTTAAGTCTGCATTTAATATCTGTAACAGAGTCTCTACTTCTGTATCATGAACTGGAAAATCCTCAGATTCCTTTCAGCATCTGAGCAGTGAGTCCTGATTTGGTCTGTGATGAGTTCCTTGAAAGTCTCGGGGACTCTTCAGGCTGCGGAGGGCGACCTGCCTTCCACTTGGTACAGCAGGCTTTCATTCCAGCAGTTTGGGAAACTTACAACATTAGTTGCTGCCTTGTGCCCTAAATATTCCCTGCCTCCCCCAGAGGACTCCAGTCACACTTTTAACAAGCTTTAGAACAAAGCTGGAGCGAGGGGAAGGTTCAGCCGGCTCTGGGAAGAAGCCCCTGCGGCGTGTGGCTCCTGATTCCCCAATGCCTCATGTATTAAAGTGAGGTGGGGGGACATCTTTCACCATCACACAAAAACCCGCAGCCCGAGTGCTGTCCTGGTCCCCTGACCAGGGTTATAATAGGAGCGTGCCACAGATTTGCCCATCTTTGTTCCTCCCCAATAGGACCACAGGCCTTGCTGGTGTGAGCACCCTCGCCAGGACAGGGCTAACTTTTGCACTCATTGTCTGATCTCAGCCTCTGGTGAAGTTGTGCCTCACTGCTAGGCTTTTGCCTTCTCTCCTTTTCATTTGGCCGGGCAGCCTCTGTTAGGCTGAGCAGACTTGTCACCATTAGTTAAAAGTAATTGTTATTGCAAGCCCCCTGTAAGCGACAGTCCATTCCTTTCATGGTCAAACCCAGTAAGCACTCGTTTCAGCCACAGAAAGCAGAGAGTGGACAGAATCAGATCTTTTCATGTGGACCGACAGCACCCGCAGCAACGGGCTAACTAGCAGGCTCGTTAATTACATGCCTAACTTGTTGATCTTATGGCTTGGGAGTTTTAAGAAGACTACTGTATTTCCTCCCATAGAGAAAAAGACAAGAGCCTCTGTCTCCATGCTCTGTTACCTCCACTCATAATCAAATACTTACATTCTTCTACAATGTTTCATTTTCCCTCTCTGTGGACAAAGAACCTTTCCAGTCATCACGCGTTATATGTTTGCCAATAAGACAAAGGCTCCGGAAGCATCAATTCTGTAGCTGTGATGTCTGAGTGGGTGTACTGAAGCTATTTCTGTAGTTGATGTTACTGTAAAAATTATAAAAGCACAAAACAGGCGAATTTAAAGGGCCAACATAAGGCTCAGCACATACTGAATACTGACCATGCGCTAAACAGGGTGTTAAAGACTTTGCACACTTAATTTTTGTCTCGAACCTTCGAGGTCCCAAGTATACATTCATGCCATGCCATGGGGAAACTAAGGTCAGAAAGTTCTAACAGTTTCTCTCCAGCCCTCACCCACAGCTTGCCAAACCCCAAAGAAGACAAGGCGTCACAGCTGGGTGGAGGGAAGGGTGGCCTGGATTCATCCTGCCTGTGACTGGAGACTCGACTCAGGTTCTCTTCTGGAAGCTCACACCAGCTTCTAGAGTTCTTCCTGTTGTGCTATGTCAGAAGATTATGAAACCGTGAGGCTCTCAATCCTGCCGTGTGAATACAGGCTGGTCCTGCCTTCTAGAAGCACAGTAGAATCTTCTGGAGAACCTGAGGATGTGGCTCAGTTGAAGAATTAGCCTGAAATGCATCAAGCCACTGCCTCAGTCTCCAGCACGGGATAAACTGGGGGTGACTGTAACCCCAGCACTTGAGAGGTAGAGACGGGAGGATCAGAAGTTCAAGGCCATCCCCAATTACATTGCAAGTTGGAGGGCATCTCGACCCCTGCCCAGGCACTCGTGCTGTTAGTATTTGCTTTGCAGCCAGGGCCAGGGCTGTCTGTGGGCCATGAGAGGTGATTAGTGAACTGCTCAGCTAACTGGCCTCCTTTATTGACAGGATTTAAGGAAACTCGGGCTTTTTCTTTCTCACTTGGCGCAGCTTCCCCTGCACCCTCGGGTTATATCTTAGTCACCGTCTACTTCTGAGAAGGGACACCGTGACCACGGCAACTCTTACAAAGCAGAACATTTCACTGGGGCTGGCTCACAGCTTCAGAAGGTTAGCCCATGGTCATCATGGCAGGAAGCATGGTGCATTCAGGCAGACTTGGTACTGGAGAGGTAGCTGAGAGTTCTTGATCCACAGGCATTTGAGGAGAGACAGTGAGTCACTAGGCTTGCCCGGCTTGATCTTCTGAAGCCTCAAAACCTGCCCCCCCCCCCAGTGACATACTTCCTCCAATAAAGCCACACTCATTCCAACAAAGCCACACCTCCTAATAGTGCCCCCCCCATGGGCCTATGGGGGCCATTTTTATTCAAACCACCACAGGTTACTTACTTGACAATTTTTAGCACTGTGTGTGTTTCAGGTTAGGTGTCTTTCAGTGTTTGCCTGTTCCTGTGGAGAAGAGAGTCGGTTATCCTCAGGCAGGTACAGCCTTATCTCTAGTCTGTTTCTCAAGCATCGGAACCGCAGCCATGGCGCAGGGTCTAGCTCTGTCAGTTTAGAGTTAAGGCTCAGCCATGAGACCCTTTTTTTCTTCCATGTGTGTCAGTTAGTTTCTGTTAACTGTACACAAGCCAAAGGAAAAGGAAGTGGGCATGCCGTCACCAGACTGTACTGTAGGCAAGTCTGTGGAGACATTGTGGGGACATTGATGGAGGGTCCAGCCCACTGAACAGGGTCATCCCGGGCAGCTGGTCCTGGGTTGTATTAGAGAGGTAGGCATGGAGGAAGTGAGCCCACAGGCAGGTTTCTCCACAGTCTCTGCTTTTAGTTCCCCTGCCTTGAGTTTCTGCCCTGCCTTCCCTTTATGGTAGACTCTAAGCCAAATAAACCCTTTTCTCTCACAAGTTGATTTTGGTCAGTGTTTTATCACAGCAACCAAAAATTAAAAAAAAAATTACCTAGGTCAAGTGTGTGTGCATGTGACTGTGGTGTGTTCATGTGTGCGTGTGTGCATTTATCTATGTATTTGCACATAGAAGCCAGAAGAAGTTGGGTGTCTCCTATCACACTCTCTCTTTCTTTCTTTTTTCTTTTTGAAGCAGATCTCTAGCCATATTGGCTGGATGGCGAATGATCTCCCAGAATCCCCCTCTCTGACTCCCAAGCCCCTGTCAGAGCTGGGTTACAGCCGTGTCCCACCTACCTGGTTTTTATGTGGGTGCTGGGGACCTGAACTCAGGTTGTCTGTCATGTTTGCATAGCCAGTGCTTTATGAGGCCCCTTCACTACAGACTTTTGAGGAGTCTGTGTCTGTTTCCACGTGTGGGAACAACTGAGCACCCATTTGCCGTCTACGCCTGGCCCTGTACCTCAAACGATTCAGATCCATGTTCAGTTTCTTCCTTAATAGCAGCCTTCAAGGTAGCCAGCTTTCCCATTTCCTGCTCTGGAGGCAGCTGTCTGACTTGGCTTGATTGCTACCTTCAGGGCAGGAAGCAGGAGGTATGCGCTCACAGTCCATTGCTGGAGGACATGATCTCACGGCCCTTTTGCTTTGTGTCCCAGAGGAGCAGGCCAGCTTCCCTGCACTGAACAGAAAGGGACAGGGGTATGCAGGTGGAAGAGTGGATTATAGAGAAAAGTTAGTAATTTTCATCAGGCTGTCACAGATCTTTTTCCTGGAAGACAAAAACAAATTATAAAGGTGGCATTTAAATTGGCTTGCTTATGGGGGCTTCTCCCAGTTATAACTGACTTCTGGGAGAATTGTGAGTGCTCCTTCCATGGTCTCCCTGCCTTGCTCGATCCTTGGCGAGGCTCCCGGGGCACACCACTTGCCAGTGCTGACATGTCACCTCACACTTATGTCTGAGCACCCTCTGGCCTTTTCTGCCTTGGTGTAAAGGGCACGCAGCCAGTTCCTAAGCCTGTTACTCTTTGCTGTCAGAGGGGACCTCAGGTGATTCGGACCCCAGAATTCACTCTACCAAATTAGTGGGTCCCTTTCTGAACCACCGGAGCAGGTAAACTTGGTGTGTTTATGTGTGTTCCTCCCGTGCGGGTTCCAGTTGGTCCCTGGAGTCGGGCAGTTCTCAGGGTGGCCTTCCTGGGACACTTTCCCCATCAGGGAGGAACATGGTGCCTTCCCTGAAATGGTAAGAAGCAGGGGGGATGTTGAAGCATTAATATGCACAGTCTCCATGAGGAGGTGTCAGCCCCCTGCCTGACAGTGCCACCCCACTGGGGCTGCAAAGGTGGTTAGAGGAGAAATGACAGACTGGAAAAGTGACAGGCAGAGGAGGCAGCTAGGGCTCCCCCCTCCCCTCCCCGGCTACCACCTCACCCCCATCCCCGAAAACAAAGTGGCAGGGATGACAGACACTGCAGCATGGACAGGGACACACACACACACACACACACACACACACACACACACACACATATGCACACACACAGCAACTCCTAGACATCAGGAGGCAGCAATTCTTGTCCTTCGTGAGAAGCAGAAGCATCATAGCAGCGAGCAGGCCACATGTTGACAGGACAGCAGGGCAGTCAGCATGACATATACAATGTGGATGTGTATAGCAGCCAGCCGGATGCCACGGCACCACATTCAAGGACAGGCCACAGTTTGCTGGGCACATTGCTTTTACATGGAGCTTTGAGATGAGCTTTGAATCCCTCTCCTGTATCCCTACGCTCTGAGCATTGTTTCTCACCTGCTGCTGCGTCCCGACATTCCTTCATGGGCTGGAACAACACATTCATTGGCTTCTGTGGCTTCTTATTAATCAGAAAACCAAGACACAAGAGAATCTGACTTTTCCCGACTGCAGGATATAACAGTACAGGTGATGCTGGGCTCAGGGCCCAGGTACCCTGGATATAACAGTACAGGTGATGCTGGGCTCAGGGCCCAGGTACCCTGGATATAACAGTACAGGTGATGCTGAGGTCAGGGCCCAGGTACCCTGGATATAACAGTACAGGTGATGCTGAGGTCAGGGCCCAGGTACCCTGGATATAACAGTACAGGTGATGCTGGGGTCAGGGCCCAGGTACCCTGGATATAACAGTACAGGTGAGGCTGGGCTCAGGGCCCAGGTACCCTGGATATAACAGTACAGGTGATGCTGAGGTCAGGGCCATTTTGTGGTCACTGAGACAGTGTTTACCCTTGGTCTCTTTGGTAAGTGTTAGTTTTTTTTCCTATGATGGATTTGTCCTTCTTGGGAAAAGTGCACTTGTGGGGAGTCAGGTAAGGGAAATCTGGCTGTGACCAGGTGCTGTTTGTTACTGTCTAACTCGCTCTGCCTCTCACCACTAAGACACCGTTTTCTGTCTTTAAGGAAAGAAGGATTGTCAAAATGTGGACGATGCAAGCAGGCGTTCTACTGCGACGTGGAATGTCAGGTAGGCGGGGCCAGCTGGCAGGAGGCCTGCTCTTCTCTGGAGGTTGGGACCAAGGTCTTTGTCATTGGCTTCTTGTTCCACAGCTCTCCACTACATTGAGAGCACACTAGGTGTGCATGAATCTCCCAGAAGTAACCAGCCCTGGTGACAGGCAGTCAGCTTGCAGCTACATGCAGGGCCGGTTTGGTGTGGAACAGGAGGGAAAGACCCTAGAATGTCGTGCTAGGTGTGGCTGGGGATCCTGCCAAGGGTTAGTTTGCATCAAGGACACCATCAGCCAAGTTTGGGAGATGGCAGAGATGTGGGAAACAGAGAAGATTCCCACTTGGACTGTTAGAACTCAGCCTGATGTCAACTGGGCTCAGGGGAGCCCCTAGCACCGCAGAGCCAATGGGTCGTGGCCGTGAACTTGAGCAAAGCTTGACCTCGTGAGCAGCCTGAGTCGGGGACTTGGGAGCTAAGGAGTGATGGATGAGTCTTGGGTTGGATCGTGCAGGGTGTGACTGGAGAGAGAAATGAGGCCATTGTGGGACCTTTCAGGATATCCTTCTGAGGGACTAAGTAAGAAGGGCATCCCCAAACTTACAGCAAGCATCCAGTGCACATCAATGTCCTTCCATTGCAGGGTTTGTACAGGGGGCACAGTCTCACCTCACAACCTCGTCTAATCACCAAAGTGAAGGATTTACTAGGAAGTTCGTCTTTCTAGAAAAAATATCTGTATTTATATGTGGTTCATATGCACGTGTGTGTTTCATGTGTACAAGTACATGCGTACATATACGTGCATGTAGTCACACACATGGATGCATGTATGTAGAGGCCAAAGTAGTCTTCCTTGATTGTGCTCTGTTTTACTTATTGAGCTTATGGATTCGGCCAGCCTGTCTGTCTCTGCCTCTCCAGTGCTGAGATCACAGACAGACAGACACACAGACCCAGCTTTCACACAGGGGTCTGGGGATCTAAACTCCAATCCTCACAGTTGGGAGGTGAGAGCTTTCTCCACTGAGCCATCTCCCCAGCCCTGCATCTGGAATTTCTATCTCTCCTTGTTGGACTGGTACACGCTCCCAGCCTGGAAGCTTTCTTTCTTCCTTTCTTCAGGACTCTCTTACCCCACCTTACCAAATGCTGATGCTGTAGGGGGGTGGGGCAGGGACCGTAGGTGACAGGATCTGCACCTCCCCATCCAGAAGCACCTGCCGCTACAGTTCTGGTGACTCTTCACCCCCTCGGGTCACCTCCTCAGGATTTTGGACCCAGAACACTTAGCAGTGGGAGGAGTCAGTGCTGAACTATGTCCCAGCTGACACTAGAATGCCAGGGACAACAACCTTTGCCAGGGTAGAGCCAACACTGCCGTGCTGGCATAGGAAGCCGACACTCCCTTGGGTCGGAGATTGCGCACCTGTGTCTCCCTCAGCAGGCTTCCTGAGGTGGCCAGTGTGAGCAACAGTGGACATAGACGTGAGCTTTGGTCCGGTTTAGATGGTTCTGGCCTAGTGTGGGTGCGTGCCCTGTGCTTAGTTCACTGTGAGATATCCAAGTGACTGTCTCTATGTGTGAGTCAGACATTTCAAGAAAAGCTAACTCATTCCCTCCTGGTTGTTTTAGAAGCAAGGGAGAGCCGTGGTAGACAGCCCAGATGAAAGAGCAGGAAATGAGACGTGAACAAGTTCAAGTGAGGACAGCCGTGCCCATAGTGGAAAGCAGGAAAGAGAGGCTTGCGTTAACACGGATGCCCTGAGCGGCCACACGGGATTCTTATAAGTAATATTAGACTGCACGGCAAAGTAGATTTTCTGTAATTCAGACTGGATAGAAATTTGGTTATGGATAAGGGATAAAGAGGCTGGTCTTTTTAGGAAGATGGCCGGCACGGAGCTCCCTCCGCAGGGCTGTGCTATGGATGAGTGGTGCTTTAGTGTAACAATAGTCAGCCTTCTGCAACAGGGAGAGTTCAGCAGAGACCCTCAAAATGCGTGATGTGCTCAGGAGACACCGATATTCCAGTGAGCCATCCTGGTCTGTGTTGGGATTTTGAGGTGTCCATGTGGTGCCTGACTGTCGGTTCTGGTCCTGGTTTGCAGACGCTGGGCTGTAGCTTGGTTGCTAGGGTACCACTTGCATGAGGCGCTCAATCCCCAGCACCATAAAAGTCAAGTTTGTCACTCACCTGTTTGCTTAGATCTTGAAAGGGAAGGCAAGAGTTTAAGGCTAGCCTTGGCTTTCTAGGGAGTTCTAGACCAACCTGGGCTATATGAGACCCTACTTCCTAAAACAAATAAAAAGCAAAGAAAACAAACAAAATGCCCAATGCTATCTGATATTTCTACCAGATTCTGTTTCTCCTTTGTTCAAAAAAAATGTAATTTGGTGTTCATGGAGGCCAGAAGTGGGCATCAGATCCTCTGGAGATGGAGTTGCAGACAGTTGTGAGCTGCCATGTGGGTGCTGGAAACTGAATCTTGGTCCTGTGGAAGAGCAGCCAGCAACTTAACTACTGGGCATCTCTTCAGGCCCTAATCTTTTAAAATAAAAATGAGCAGAGTCATTGGAGGACATGTCTGTCACTCTTCCCATAGTCCCTGTCTCTCACCTCACCTTTCAGAAGGAGTCACAGCAGGCTCAGAGTCAGCTCTAATGCTAATCATCTTTGTGGCAAACCTAGCCTGAAGCTGCTTACTCAAGCTCTGTCTTACCTGTTCTAACATGGTCAGGAACTACTTGAGGTCAGACACTCAGTCCCCTCTCCCTTCTGATGTCAGCAGCAAGGCTGGCTTAATGGCTGACACAATTAAGAGTGGACATGGGCCAGGCACTGTTGTACATGCTTCTTGTGGGCTGCCTGCTGGCATTCCCTCTGCAAGACCTGTCTGTTTGAGTGAATGTCTACTGTCCAGGTTAAAGGCCCTCCTGTAGCACAGGCTCCAAGCCTTGGTCTGATTGTCCCTGTTAGAAGGTGTGAAATCACAGACGCCGAGTTCCAGACTTGCTAAGTATCGAGAGGATCATGTTATTTACAGCCTAGAAGACAGGTGCATGGGGATTACGAGGCTGCATGGACTGCCATAGCTGCTGCAGAACAGAGTCTAAATGGGGGGTCCCTTAGAGTCCCAGGCTGGTAGCCATCCTGCCTCAGGGCCTCAGCGTTCCTGAAGTTCAGTGAGCTTCTTTTTCGGTGGAAGACAGACCTACCATAGAAGTCAATGTGATGTATTATTTACATGAGTATTAATTTTAAATTAATTATGTAAATAAGTATGTTATGTTGATACAATTGATTAATTTTGATAAATGTTAGTGTTTCTCCCAGGAGTTGATGCTTGGGAACCACCAAGACCCTCTCAATCAAGGAAACCAGTAGTGTACAGACCCTGAATGTTTTTCAATACAGGGTTTCTCTATCTCTAGCTGCCCTGGAATGCACTCTATAGACCAGATGGCCTCAAACTCATAGACCTGTCTGCCTCTGCCTCCCACGTGCTGGGATTAATGGAGTATGCTACCATGAGAACCTGTCTTAATGCAGGCTTTCTCATGAGTTCCTGGAGGCCCGGTGGCACTTGCCTCTAAGTTCTGCCTTCTGGTGCCACCTCTGCTCAGCTGCCACAGGCCTTCCTCATCCTTCCTCTGTCCCCTGTGGCTGCCCTGGATGCAGAGGAGTCTGCTGGACTTGTAGAATGAGCCCCACCCGCTCCCTCCTCTGCCTCCTCCTTATGCTCTGTGGTGTAGACTGCAGCTAAAAACAGCTCCTGTGCTCCCAAGGGTGCTTCCATTTTCTCCCTGTTCCTGCTCTCGGTTATATCAGGCGTGGCGTTATTTAACTCCGTGAGCATCTTGGCGCAGAACCTGAGCCCCAGGGATGTGCCAGGTGCTGCAGTAAATCACGAGGGCAGATTTTGTCTTCCCCTTGGGGTTCAGTGGAGGAGAGGGGCCAGGGAGACGGTCACTTAGCAACTCTACTGAGTGTCCTGTGAATGGCAGGCTTAGGTATAAAACCAGGCAGGCATCCCCACTGTGGATAAAGCAGGGAGATGCCTTTATTCTCATGGGGGCTGGTGTGGGGAGAACTAAGAAGCAGAAGGCGGTGGAAGGGAGCGTGGGGGCAGGGGGAAGGTTCTTTGGTAGCTTGGGGCAGGTTTCTCGAAAAGCTTCCATGGGGGAGCAGGGGTGTGGAGACCAGCAGGAGTCAGGGAGATAACACTAGACAGCTAATACTGCAGGCCCAAGGGCCCTCGAGAGAGGATACAGGAAGGATGACCGTAGGGCAACAGAGTCCGGAGAATGTGGAGGGAAGGCCAGCCTTACACGTCATGCTGAGCTGAGCCCTTCTGTGCAAGGTGAGAAAATGAGGAGGGTTCCGAGCTGAGGCCCTGCCCTGTCCTGCTCTCTGGTGTTTATAGGGCAAAGGACAAAAGCAAGTGTTCAGCTAATGTGACAGTAATCTTGGCTGAGCTGGCTAGCTGGTCTTGATGGCAAAGAAGGATGAGTCTCTGCACCCCACCACCATGTGTGAAGGTGGAAGGGACACACACACACACACACACACACACACACACACACGTATGCTTGTGCATGCTAAAGGTCAAATATGGGCGCCATTCTTTAGGACTTGTCCACCTTGGGCTTTAGGTTTTGAGGTTTGGGGGGGGGGGTTGAGCCAGGGTCTGTCACTGGCCTGAGGCTGGCCACTTAGGCTGGGCTTGATCCTCTCACTGTAATCATAAACCAAGACGGTCTCTTATAGATAGATAGGGCCACAAGTCAACCTGATCAAGGCAACTCATCATTAAAGTTTCCATTCTCGAAAGACTGTAGGCTGTGTCGGGTTTATCATATAAACTGAGCAAGATGGCTGCTTTCCTTGACTCCTCCTGTTCTTCAGCAAACACTCCACCAAAACCTCTTTTCTCCTAGTGCTCCACCAGAACTGCTCTTCCTGCTTTGCTTTTGATTTCTAATCATCAGCAGTGACAGTGGCGGTCTCTCATGGTTCTGTCACCTCCAGCCCTAAGTACTTTCTTTAGAGTCTTCAGAATACCCCTGTGCACAGACGGCACCCCCACCCTTCCACTGATGAGTGAGCAGTCTTCACCCCTTTACCAGGAGCAAAAAAGCAGAAAAGCGATAGGAAGGAATATAGTAGATGCCTTTGCTGGAGTCTGGTCTGTAACATACCCTCATTTGTACAAAATGTCAAGAGAGACTGTTACCAGTGATTTGTCCCAACCTGAGGCCAGAGCTGGAAAAGTACCACCAGCATCGTAGAGAGGCCAGCCTGAACTACAGTGTGAGGCCCTTAAAAAAATTCCCCAAACAACAAAAAAAACACCTTGACCAGCCAGAAGTTAGAGGATCAAAGCTAGGGATCGCACCTGTCTTTCAGGTGTGTTGTTATCCTCTAGTTTGTGAGCATTCCTGAGCTTCCCAGGTGGAGGCAATGCTCTACTTGACCTTGACTGGGGGATATACCTTAGTCTGTGCATGTGTGTCTCTGTCTGTATTTTTCTCTCTGTGTGTGTTTGTGTGTATGTGTTAATGTGTGTGTGTATATGTGTGTCTCTGTTTCTGTGTATGTATTTGTGTATGTGTGTGTCTGCATGTCTGGCTGGCTGTCTTTGTCTCTATTTCCCTATGTGGATGTCTATTACATTGACAGTTTTCCCCCTAAACCTGCTCAGAAGGAAGACTGGCCCCTACACAAGCTGGAATGCTCGTCCATGGTTGTTTTGGGGGAGAACTGGAATCCTTCGGAGACTGTGAGGCTCACAGCAAGAATTCTGGCCAAACAGGTGAGGAAATGGAGAATGTCCTGCTACTTGAATTTTCATTAAGCTGAGCTAGGCCTCCCTAGGCTGAGCGTGTAGGTAAATGTCTTTGGACGTGAGCTGCGGTCACACCCACACGTGATGGGGAGGCACTTGGGGTAGGCTTTGCTTGTATCTCCTGCGTGCCCCAGAAGAGGAACATACCCGTAGCAGGTCTATCCAGAGCACCCAGAGCAGGTCAGTCCAGAGCTTTCTCTGGGAATTTTTTTTTAACACAGAAAGCATAGCTATGACTTTACAGCATGAAAGACCAGACCTGTAGAATTTTCCCAGAGCTTCCAATGAACCAGACCAGTCAGGGAAGCTTTGTCAGTTTCCCGCTTTGCTTTGTGATGTGTGGAGGCAGCCTGTCCCCTATCTTGTGTGTCACTCTATACCTCTGCTGCCTCGTCCATCTATGTGTAGACAGGTAAGGATTCAGAAAGAGGCCCAGACGTCATGCACAAAGAGGAGTGTGTGGGAGTAGAGCAAGGCTGAGGGGGAGAGGAGCTGCCCCGTGCATTCCTCCCATGATCTCTCAGGACTGTTGGTTGATGTGCGGTCAGTCCTTCCCAAGCACGTGAGAAGTGCATGCCTCCTCTGCAGAGACCTGGGTCCTAAAGTCAGTGGGAAGAGGCTTATCTTTGACATCCACTGACGTGTAAGGGAGCATAGGCGGCAGTGTGTCTGCAGAGGGCAGAGGACTTGCCGTCTGTGTCCGCGTGCCTTGGCTGCGAGGCCTCTGAGCTGCAGATGGGTTTTAAAGCTTCCCTTCATCCGCCTCTGGCTCTCTCATCCCTTCCAGCTCCCACCTCCTCTTCCAGTCTGCTGCTGTGGTATTAATCCGAGTATGATTGTAACGATCGGAGTGTGCTCGTCCCCAGATCAGGTTTAGCATCCCGAATGTGTAAACAGCAGTAGAACATTCTAGAACTCTGAGGTCATCTTTCCACTGCGTTCAGCTGGGGTCGGGTGACTAAAAAGACCGCCTCTGAGTAAGTAGAGCAGGGGTTGCCTGTAGAGTGAGACCCAGAGATGAAGGTGGGTTTGTTTGTTTTTTCCTGGAGAAGGCCAACTGCCCATTCCTAAGTGACAATTCTATGTGAATTAGTACCGATGGCAGAACAAGAAACAGAGGTCAGTGTGACTGGTGCAGTATTGGGTAACTGGTCCTTCAGATTGTATCAAGCCCTGCCCATTGGGAAACCAGTCCCTTCCTCCCCTGCCTTCCCAGGGTCTCTGGCAGTGCCATGTTCAGAACTCAGAAGGAACATGTATGCTACCCTGCCACCCCGGGTAGGATGACGTCTTACAGAAGTGTGCCTTGTGAATGAAAGATGTCCACTCTGGCTTTGGGTGAGCAGTCTGAGAGCTGGGGTGAGTTTAGAGGTTCCCTTCAGTTTCCATTATAATTACCACTAATTAACTGTTAAATAAAAAGGTACCTGACCACTTTTTCATCCCCGTAGGAATAGGTGATTTAAAACCCCAGACCATTTGTATTCCAGGAGCCTGCAAAGGATTAGGGAGACAGGCGACCAGCTACCCAGGGAAGCTTCACATGTTAGGGAGGGAGGGGAGAGCGCCCGCTAGACCAACCAGCCACCTGTATCCCCAAATTGAATGGCCAGATTACAAAGCCCAGGCCTCAGGCCAGCTCCTGAGCTCTGCGTTTGAACTCTTGTCAACACCAAGTTTATTCATGTTCTCAAAGCCTCTCTGGTTCACTATTGTTAGCTTCTCTTGGGGTGTCTAGAACAAAGGCAGCGCGTGTTTCAACAGAGGCTCTGCTTGCAGATACAACCTAGCGTGTTCCTTTTGAAATGTGGAATTTGAGATCATTTTAGCCTATGCTTAAAGAAAGCGGGGAAATGGATGAGGTTTCATTTTGTTTCTTTTTAGAAAGAAGGGTAATATATAGTATGGCTTGTCCATAGACTCAATCCTTTCAAGTCGGGACCCTAAAAAGTTGTTTTGTGGCCCCGTTCTTTTCTGTAATGAGCATTTCTGAGCCTGTGTGTGTGGTGTGTCTGGGTGTTAGGGTACAGTGGACCCTTTCAAAAGCTATTAAAATAAGCCCTTTGGATCTGGAGGTCGGACAGACTCAGCACCAAATGTGGATTCCTCGAGTAGATTTCTTCCTTGGACATGGCTGTGTTGTCTTCATGTGGACATAACCAGGAAAGAGCTGTGTCTGACCCCAGGCGTTGACATTCCTCTCTGGTTTTTGTCTCCGATTACTAGAAAATCCACCCAGAGAGGACTCCTTCAGAGAAACTGTTGGCTGTTACGGAGTTTGAGTCACGTAAGTATTTCTCTGATAGACCAGCATTTATCTTAGTCACGGATTTAACGTGCATCCGGTGGTATTGAGGGCAGAAATAATTGTTCTCAGTAAGGATGGTGACTTTCAAAAGCAAAAGCTCTTAGCCTCGTTTCTTCCGAGTGTACAAGTCTGTCAGGACAAGCTGGGGGTGGGGGGTGGAGGTCAAAAGATACCCTCCTCTTGCTCCCGGTGTGCTGGATGGTTTCCAGTCCCAGCAGCTCTGCAGTCCTGGAAAGAGCTGAAATCTGTGTGTGCACGTGTGCACATGTCCATGTTTGTATGCAGGTGTTCATGCACTCACGTGCAGGTTTGTATGGAAGCCTGAGGACAACCTTGGGCATGACAGTTTACCAACCAGTTTCCTCAGCCTCGTCCAGATGGCCTTACCAAAAGGCATTAAGTCAGAGCTACCCTGTTCCTCTGCTGTGACCCAGATCCCAGGGGCCTAAAGTGAGGGACATTGAGACCGGATATCATTTACAGTTAGTTGCATCTTTCTTACTTCACTGTGGCTCATGGTTGGTTGGAATGTCACGCCTCAGCATCATCTGACTGATGGAGGAAGAGGTGCTTTGTCAGTTACACCGAGTCATGGGAAAAGTGTTCTCCAGGACTGGGGGGTAATGCCCCCCCACACACTGTTATAACAGGAAAGACCCAGTCTTTCTGTGGTAACGGGTTGTTCCCCACAGATCTGGACAAGCTAGACAATGAGAAGAAGGATCTCATCCAGAGTGACATCGCTGCTCTCCACCAGTTCTACTCCAAGTACCTGGAATTCCCTGACCACAGCAGTCTCGTGGTGCTCTTTGCCCAGGTAAGGAAGGGTGCCAGCCCCCAGGAAGACCTTCTCACAACTACTCATGAGGGCATCTACCTGACAGGGTCCTGGACCCCTGGGGAAGTGAGCACAGGCGCAGCCCCGGGGGCTCATTGGCCCAGGCCAATGAGAGACCTTTCCTCAGAAATCAAGGTGGACTAGGGCAGAGAGATGCTTCAGAGTTAAGAGCATTTGTCGCTCTTTTGAGGACTTGGGTTCTGTTCCCAGAACCCATGCATTGGCTCGCAATCACCTATAACTCCAGTTCTGGGAGAGCTAGGCCCTCTTCTGAGCCCCACAGGTACCAGGCAGGCATTGTGCATACACACAGGCCAAGCATTCGTATACGTAAAATAAAACAAAAAACATGGACAGTGACCAAGAAGCACCACCCAAGGGTGTCCTCTGTCCTTCGTGCTTCGTGCTACATACGTGAAAACACACCACATGGAGACGCACACCCACATGCTACATGGTAAAAACGCACTAAGCATTGTTCCACACGGAAAGGAGAAGGGAGTCTTTCCTCCGTTCAGCTCCAGTGAGAACCACTTTTAATGGTTCAGTGGATTATCCACAGACCTCATGTTTAAGTCGAGACATTGCAGCCACTGTTATCATAATCAGAAAGCTACTCCTTGTACAAGGCATCATGGCTTCCAGTTACACACGATCAGGTGGAAGCCGTGATGTCCTCAGGCCCACTCCTGGGTCTGCACCACACTCGCCCCAGCATCTTTTCCTTACTGTCTGTCCCACTGCTGTGATGAAAGACTCAACAAGCAGCTCAGGAAGGAGTCTATTCTGGCTCATGACTTGAGGGTGCAGTCCATGGTGGGAAGGTGGGGAGGCAGGGCTAGGGAGGGCATTGGGGACTCTTCATTCAGTCCGGCCTCTGCCATGTCATGATGCCGTACACATGGAGGCTAAGCCTTCCCTCTTTGGTTAATCTAGCATAGGCACCCCTCAGACATGCCCAGAGGCTGGTTTCTGGAGCAAATCTAGATGCTGTCAGTATTAATCATCACTACAGCCAAAGGTAATGGGTGTGGGTGAGTGCCCACAGAGAGTGCCTTTGGAGCCTGGATATGCGGGAGGTTTTCCTCGCTGGGGCATGCTTACATGAGAGAGTGCAGTTGTCACAGCCGTGGGAAAGCAGACCTCCCTTTAACAGTGTGACTCCCGCTGGCCGGCCTCCCCTGTGTCGATGTGCTTGGCTCACAGGGCTCACATGAGAGACTGCATGTTCCCATCAAAGTCACAGGCATGTGTGTGTGCCTGAGGGAACACACATATAGATATATGTATGTGAGTGTGGGCATAGGCATACTTATATATTACAGGTATATGTATGTGGGGGGGGTATAGGCATACCTATACATAACTAGGTAATTTATTCCTTTATAACCTTTATGTTGATTAAATTTTAGTATCTGTTCCAAAACTGTTCATGCACACATTCATGCTTCATTTCCGCTTTTCTTTACATAGGACCTCATAGAGCTCAGGCTAGAATCAAGCTATGTAGCCAAGGATGGGCATTGAGCTTCTGATTCTCCTACCTCCACTTCCCGAGTTCAGGGACTACAGGCAAGCACCACCACTCCCGGGGCTTCCTGTATCCTGGACAAACACCCCACCCACTGCGCCACATCCAAAGCTCCCTGCCCTGCCCTCCATCTACTCCATGTGTGGTTTTTAGGGGGAAATTCAGTACCCTCTGACCCTGCCTTGCCCCCCCCCCCCAGCTGTGTGTGTGTGTGTGTGTGTGTGTGTGTGTGTGTGTGTGTGTGTGCGCATGCACACACACACACACACACACACTGTTCCACCCCTGAGCCTCTGACGTGCTCTGGGGCTCCTGCAGTGCTCTAGCAGCTGGAAGCTGAAGGTGACTGCAGGCTTCTGAGCTGTGTTTTAATCACTCCAAACCTGTGCGTGGCTAAGAAGTATATTTTTGGTGTGCAGCCTACATCTAGTTTAAATGCTAATTATGAGAATAGCTTTAGCAAGGCACTTACGCCTGATTTGACTGAAAAAAAAAAAAAAAGACCATAGCCCATGCATCTTTCTTAATGTGCTAGGCCCCGCTTCTCTAGGGATATCTCTGAAGGGAGGGAAGGCTGGCAGGAAAATCACCATGCAGTTTGGCTCAAACAGCATCACCGAGTCTCCAAAAGGAAGAACGATGACACTCAGGCGCGCAGAAGAAGATGCAGGCACACTCCCACACAATAAGGGGAGGGACTGAGGAGTGAAGACATCTATGTCAGCGTGCCCCCCTGGGGGGTGGAGTAGGCCAATCCAACCAGGGCCACCACAGTGGAAGGACTGCAGATGAGCGGATCAAGGGCTCGGTTCCCAAAGGCCAGGGAGCTAACCGTCCCTCCATCTGTTTTGATATTTCTTCTTAATCTCCCTTTCACTCTGGTTTCGCAAGCATTTATCATTGGCCATCGTGGGTACCACACTGAAGCAGCCGTTCATTGGCCATCGTGGGGACCACACTGAAGCAGCCGTCCATTGGCCATCGTGGGCACCACACTGAAGCAGCCGTCCAGCAAGAGAAAGCCTTTTTGCTTAGTACATAGCCAGTAATACCTAAGAATGGAGTTCCTGCTCAAAGAAATTTTACTGAATGAAAGAAAATTCCGATGAACTCTACCTAATGTGGGTTGGCAGACATTGGTTAAAGTACCAACTAAGTACTTGGTCAGAATGTTTGGCGTTAGCGTGAAGAGATGGCCCATGTGGAGTCTTTTGCTTAGGAACCCCTGGTCTCTGGGATTGATTATGAGCCTGTAGCCCCCACCTCCTATTTCTTTTCCCCCTCCTCCTCTCCCTCCTGTGCCCCCTTCTTTCTTTTTCTTCCTCTTCTTGCCTCAAGTACTGCAAGTAAAATTTTGGCTTTCACCATGGTAAGTGCCAGGATTCCTAAATGCTTCCAGTAACACTTTAGCTTTCCATGAAATCTCCACGTTAACAGTTAATAGATGCAGCTATCGTGAGAAAGGGTGAGGCTGGAGCCATTGCTTAGCGAGTAGCAATTACAGGTAGCTGTAGCCATGAGCACCTGTCCACCCCATCAGTGGTCCTTCAGCAACAGGAGAGGGAGAGAAGGAACACTCGGAAGCTTGCAAGCCAGCAAGCCTGTTTTCTGCTGTAGCACACATGAGACCCTGTCTCAGACGATGTGCAAGATGAGGATTGACTCCAGAGGTTGTCCTTGAACCTACGTACTCACAGATGAGCACATGGGTGCATACACACACATGCACATACATGCACGCACACACACACACACACATGCACATACATGCACGCACACACACACACACACACACGCACACTAACACAAGCACACACATGTATGCACACATAAACACACACACAACACACTTAATGCACACACAGACACAGGCATGCACACATAACACTCACAAACACAAGCACACATGGACACAAGCACACACCACCCCAGCTCAGGCATAGAAAGTTTTTTAAAAGGAGCAAGCATAGTCTGGTATGCAGAAGCCACACTCTTGTCAGTGCCCGCCTGGCTCCCTTGCTGCCGCTCACATCTCACATCCTTGAACAGTCGCTCAGCCATGTGCACCTTGGATCCCTGGTTTCCATAGTTGTAAGGTAGGCTGCTGTATTCACACTAGCAAGATACTGTATCCAGTACTCATCGGAAGAAAGCTCTGAGCCGTGCCAGCATCTCCAAGTGCGAGAGGAGGTGGGGCCTCTGAGAAGTAGAGAGACCGAGTCACTCTGAGCACATCTCAGTCACAGGGGCCCCAGCCATCTCAGCCCTCACCACTGCCCAGCTTCATGACGGTAACTCCGGCTCCTCTCTCATCTTCTAGAAAGAGAAAACACTGGGTCTCCAGCCTGAGGTTTTCAGTCCTTATAAAGATCACCTATGGAATTGTCATCTCTCACAGGCCAAAAGTTGCCTTGGTTGTCCTTGCACGTTATCACACTTAGCACTGTGTGCGGAAAGAGACATTTGCAGAATTGTCATGAATAGCCATTATTTTCAGCCTGTCAGTCAGCCTTGACTTAGTCCTCTGTGTGTGTGTGTGTGTGTGTGTGTGTGTGTGTGTGTGTGTGTGTGCGCACACGCGCGCATGTGCGTGTGCGCACTCTCATGCATGAGGAAGCCTCAGGTCACCTTATGTGTCCTTCCTCAAGAGCTGTCCACTTGGTGTTCTGAGATGGACCTGTCACTGGGTTCTGAGGCTCTCCAGTTAGGCCAGACAGACAGCCAAGGAGCGCCAGGAATCTGTCTTCACCTCTTCTGTGCTGGGATTATAAGTGCACACTGCAGGAAACAAACTCAGGTCCCGACACTCACAAGGCAAGCACCTTCTGACTGGGCCTTCTCCCCAGCCCAACTCGGACCACCGCTTACCCTCAGTGATCTCCAAGGCAAGAAAAGGACAGGGATCGATTTGGCTGAAATATAAAAGACGAAGTCTCATTGCCTTTGTCAGGGTTCTCCGTTCCTCTGCCCTCAGGAAGGCACCAGAGTCTGTCCCACAGGTGAGCAGAGGCCGCCTCAGCAACTGAGGTGGACATTGGGTTCCAAGTCTCCTTTTCTAAGGGCGTATGTATGATTGGGAGATGGGATCTCTCTGTCAGTCTGTCTCTCTCTCTCTCTCACACACACACAAATTTTTGTCTCACTGGAGCTCTTCCCACGAGGCAGCCTGACTTCCTGACATACAGACAAGGTTTCAGTCCCATAAGCCCCATCACAGGACCCCAGTGTCCCCACGCCACTCTGTAGCTCTGAGGAGCGCTCTGAGTGCACAGAGAGGAGCTTTGACCCGGCATGTCTGCCTCTCTTTGTTTACACACTAAGATGTAAGGTAAATTTTATTTGGATAAAGGATGCCTTGGTCACAGGAACACCTGCATGCCTTTGATGATTGGGGGTGGGACATCTGTAACTGGAAGTTTCTCCCCTCCCCCCCCCCCCCCCCCCCCCCCGTTTTGCTGCAGGTGAACTGTAATGGCTTCACTATTGAAGATGAAGAGCTCTCCCATTTGGGATCGGCGATATTTCCTGAGTAGGTTGAGTCTGACTTCATTTCTTTCCCTTTGTACTTATTTAACACTAATTTGATTTTTTTTTTACATAACCCACCTGACTGCGTGTGGCAGACATGAAACTCCAAGTGAATTAAGACAGCTTTTTAATCTGTCAGATTTCAAAATATTTCCCCTCCACTTAAGGATCTGGAGGTGGCAGTTAGCAGAGCGGTGGCGGAGACATCCCGCCAGCCCAGAGCTGTTGTGAAGTATCTGTGCGGAGAAGCCTGTGGCTTGCTGGGAGGTGTGCTCTCTGCTGGGCTGTGGCTCTGGAGATCTTGTTTCTTATGCTCAAAGCGAGAGATTAATTGCACATGCAAGGACTAACCATGGTTTAGGTAGAGAATTATGAACTCCTGCCCATCTGCCTGTTTTGGAAAATACCAGTGGAAAGTGGCATCGTTTAGAGGGAGGCTAGGCTGAGATAGTAAAGGAGAGAAAGTTTTCAAAGCATTATCAGGCATTTCCCCCTCCTGATTTCTGGAATGTCTGGGTAATTTCTGAAAGACCGGCTAGCTCATGTGGAGCCAGGGGAACCTTTGTACATCCTGAACAGATCCGTCCACACTGTCATTCCTTGATGCAGGGGGTGGGAGTGTTTGGGGTTCTGTTGAAGTCCCCTGGGGATGCCTGCTGCTCCTCGCCTGCCTTTCCATGCGCTAGTGCTGGGTGTGTGGGTCTGCTGCTGGGCTGCAGGCATCAGGAAAATCAGGAGACGGGGACCTGAGTGAGCAGACCCTGGCTTGGGCAGCTTTCTCCAGAGAGAGAAAAGGTACCGGTATTGGCCCTTAGGCCAAGGTGAGGCCAGCTGCAGGCAGAACCATGGAGAGGACCAGAGTACCTCTTGGCAGAGATTCTCGTAGACTTTTGGGAAGAGAACAGAGAAAAGGGCAGGCATGGGCTCTGCGAAGACAGCCCAGACAGCCATTGAATTCTGCACTGTGGGCTGTTTATGAATGTCTGAGGATGTCTGAATTGGAGACCTCACCATGTCCCATGGCAGCCAAAATGACAACTGTGGATCCTCAGCTGTTTGCCTGTTTGTTTTAGTGCCATCCCCACCACCTCTGTTCAGAGAGACAGCCTAGCACTTTTCCAAGAAGGTTCTAGAAACCTGCTACTCATTGCTTTTAACCTGCACCTTTGGGAGCTTTGCCGAGCAGACATCCCAGCACCCGATGCCCTAAGCATCCCTGTAGGAACCTAAGTAGGCTGTAGGATAAGGTAGAGATGTCCCTCCACAAGAACAAGAATAAGAACTGGCTACCTGTTCGTGCCAGGTGTGAAGCTAGTCACCCGCTCTGCTCGCCCCTCTAGCAGGCAGGATAGAGGAGGATCGCTTCTCTCCAAGACACACCACAATGGGGGAGAAACCTTCAGTGGTCCTGAGACCCCTTTGTTTTTTTGAATGCTGGGGCAAGTAAAAAAAAGGGGGGTTCTGGTCTCTCATGGGCCAGGCAGTGCCAGCCCTCCCAGTGGTGACACGGATAGGCGTGCCCACGAGAGCATAAGCCCCGGTTTCTGGGCATTTTTAATTGGGGAAAAATCCTTTGGGACTGAAACCACATCAATGCGTGATTTCAAAGGCAGCATCTGTGAGATCAAGCACTTTCCCCTGTAGTTTAGAAATTTCTGTTCTCAGAACTTTGACCTTGAAATAATCAGAAAGCTCAAAGCATCTCACCTAGGCGAGTCTCTCTCCTGTCACTGTCCCTAAAAAGCAGACAGCAGCAGGAGCGACCATGTCCCAATTTCCCGGATTTGGAGATTGAGGTGCCTCTGGGGCCCTAGGGGGTGGGAGGATGACAGCCCATCCTCCTTCAAGCAGATGGCATTTCTCAACATCTGAAGGGGACGTTTGAGAAATGATCCACTTAGACAAAAAGACAGCCGCTTTGTCTTGCACCTGTGTGTCCGTGGGAGCACCCAGCTGCAGGCATTGTCTGTGAATCCGTCTGTCCAGACGGAATACTTAGGATAGTTGTTAGTCGTTCATAGCTAGAGATCAGATTTCATATTTGAGTATAGTGAAAAGAGTGGCATGCCAGCCATCGGAGCTGAGGATGTGGCTTGCTAGGGTAGAGCACTCACCTACCATGTATAGACCCCTGGGCCTGGGCCCCAGAACCGCATAAATGGGGTGTGGTGACACATTGGAGGATCAAGCCTTCAAGGTCTTAGAGTGAATTTATAGTGAATTCTTAGACCAGTCAGGGCTACTGGTGACCCTGTCTTAAAACAAAACAAAACAAAATGAAAAGGCTAGGTATTATTCTAAATGCTCAGTGAACATGCTCTCAGGATAGTCTAAGCTGGCTCTCTATATCCTTTTAACCGTCTTACATAGGCTCAGCTCCTCTTACTCATCAGACAGGTAAGCAGTAAGTCACTTCAGCAGCCAGCCCACGGCATTCAGACAACTTTTTTCCCTTTTGATTGGTTGGCAGTGTTGCACTGATGAATCACAGCTGCTGCCCGAATGTGATTGTGACCTACAAAGGGACCCTGGCAGAAGTCAGAGCTGTACAGGAGATCCACCCAGGAGACGAGGTGAGGGTACAGCTAAACTGTCTGTCCTTCGGCCCTTTCTGGGACCTGGCTTGGTGTTCCTTGCCAAATACATGGGTGCTTGTCATTTCCTTTGGCCAAAGAGAAGCAAGAAATACATTTGAATTAAATTCTTTTTTTTTTTCAAATTTATGGTTTTACTTTGCATGCTTGTATATGCACGCCTCTGGGGTCCAGCACCAGGTAGGTGCTGGGAATTGAACTGGGGACCTCTGCAAGAGCAAATGCTCTTAACTTCGGAGCTCTCTCCAGCCTCCTACAGTGAAGTTCTCATCTAAGATTTTACAGTCTGGGTATCCCTGTTGTCAGACAGTTGGCTAGTGAGTTCCTTCCTGTCCCACAACACCCCACAAAGCTTCAAAACATTGCTGCCTGGGTTCGTCACTGTTTTCCTTGTGGTGATAAAATGACCAACAGAGGGGCTGGTGAGATGGCTCAGCGGGTAAGAGCACCTGACTGCTCTTCCGAAGGTGATAAGTTCAAATCCCAGCATCCACATGGTGGCTCACAACCATCCGTAATGAGATCTGGCGCCCTCTTCTGGAGTGTCTGAAGACAGCTACAGTGTATTTACATATAATAAATAAATCTTTAAAAAAAATGACCAACAGAAGCAGTACGTATGGGAATGGTCTCGCTCTGTGATACAGTCCTGTCCAGCTGACAGCCAGTGTCAGTCACCACAGCACTGGAACGAATAGCCCAGCAGGAGCTAAAGAGGCACATTCCATGAGGCCTGTCTTTCCCTTTCCCTTCTTAGAGGTGGCCAGTCACATGCCCCATGAGGAAGCAGAGGCACTGTCAGGCAGGAGGCTCCATCAGCTTCCTTCCCTGATGTGGAGGAGGTAGAGAGAGCCACATTCTTTACCACCTGTTCCCTGACCCACTTCTCTGCTCTCTGGGTTGTTTTGATCCTGCAATGCTGTTTTGAAGGACGTGTCTGAATACTTAAAACTTAGTTCTCAGTGCTATGTGATGCAAGCTTTGATTTCTCTGGAAGGTTTTTAGCAGCTGACATTCAAGCCTCCTTCCATTCCATCTCTAAATCCAGCATGAGGTGGGGATCCAGTCTGGAGCCAGGATGTTGAGGGTCCTGACTGGGTTGTGGAGATGACCTCAAGGCCTCTTTTAAGCTGAGATTGAAATGGCCCGCCTAGAGAGGCTAATGACCTGGACAGGCTGTTTGAGCCTTGAGTGGTGCAGCTGGGGTGGCCTTTGTCGCCATCTTCTGGAGGCTCCTGTTGGTTGCATTGTACCTGTCTGTACACACGGGATCCCTCTGCTGCAGGGAAGGGTTGACTGGTGCTTCTCTTTCTTGGCTGGCACGGATTGTTCACATTATTCACGTAACTTCAGTTTGGAGAAGTTGTTAATTCCTGGGTTATTCGCCCTCTAGGTTCCTGGCATTAGATGGAACCAGCATATGCCCCAGGCTTGCTTCTTGAGTCAGGAGGCACTTACTACCACAGCTTCTAGCCCTGTACTGGTGTCCCCGACTGCCTGGCAGGCCCATGGACCCTGCCATGCTGGTGACTTTCAGACAGTGCCTGGTTGTGTGGGATGCAGGCATCACTGTCCCCACGAATAGATGACAGATACTGCCTAACAGGCCACATGTGTCCAAGGATAGCTATGAAGTCCCTCTAACACAAACTCGTAAATGCATTAAAAATATTATGAAATCCTTGTGATTTTTTTATTTAAAAAACCCGATTGTATGCTTCTCAAGTATAAGCTATCTACATAAAGGCATCATACTGCATTGTCAAAATGTTGTGCATACCCAGAAGGGCGGAGGCTGCAGGTCTTCCTTCCAGACCTTTCTGTAAAAGGCAAAGCCAAGAGAACAAAGGGACCCAGAGTGACTGCTTCTGTGTCTCATGGCCAGCAGGGTCACAGCTGCTGCTGTGTATCCTGGAAGCCATGTGTGCCACACAGCCCCGGAGCCACTCAGAGCTGCCCCACCCTCCAGCCTTGTTCAACCATGTGATGCCAGGAGGAATGGTGAGCAGACCAGGGTGTCTAAGGCCTTGTTCTCCCCTGTGCATTCCCAGCCTTGGTCTGATCCTTGATGAGGAAAGCTGAAGGGTCCTTCTTCCTCTTAGTTGCCAGTGTAGGGACTTAGCATATAGACCTTCTGGTCACCTCAAGGAGATGAGCTCCGCAGCCTCTCAGCCAGAGTAAGCAGTGTGACCATCAGTGTGACTAACCCTCAGCGTGACTACTGACCGTCAGTGGTGGCTCTGCTGGGCCTGGTGCCTCTCTCCCGTATCAGAGGTTCGCAAAGCCGTGCTAGCAGTAGGAAACACCTTCCCTGTTTCAGACCTCTGGCCTCTCACCCCCCAGGTGTTCACCAGCTATATCGACCTGCTGTATCCAACAGAAGATAGGAACGACCGGCTAAGAGATTCCTATTTCTTTACCTGTGAGTGCCGCGAGTGTACGACCAAGGACAAGGTCAGTTCCCTGATGGGACAGAAGAGGGTCCCTGCTCCAAGCCCTCCCCAGCCTCACCTGACCTGTCTCCCCACACACTGAGTATTTTGACCCTTTTAAACCACATGACAAAGACAGGCAGAGGGAATCCAGATAGACAAGGCCCTGCTGTGCCGGTGGGAGACCTGGATTCCCCTTTCTTGGAAAGTCACATGGGCTGTGAAGATGGCCTCAGCCAAGTGCTGCCTCTGAATTCAGTCTCCACAGCACATGCCAAAAAGACAGATGAGATGAAATGAACTCACAATCCCAGCACTGTGGCAAGGAGCGGCTTGGGGAGGCCATGGGAGCCTGCTTTTGGGGTCCAGGCCACTGAGATACTGTGTCTCAAAAAGCAAGGTGGGGGTGAGGCGATTGCTGGGGCAGGGTGCATATCTCCAGTGCCCATATAAACAGACACATGTCACTTTATGTCCCTGCTGGAGTGCATGTGTATGTAGGGGGTGTAGAGAGAAAATTGTTGGAGTTTGGGGTTTACTGGTTACCAGTGTAGCTTCAGGTTCAGTGAAAGGTGAGAAAGACAACAGGGCACGTGTTCTCCTCCTCTGCCCTGCATGTTTTTGCCAAGGCATGCCCCTGACATGCGCGCACGTGTGCAAAACCAAGGTGGATGGCACCTGAAGAATGACACCTCAAGCTGACCTCTGTGCCTCCACTCAGGCAGGCACACACATGCACATGTACACACACTTACACACAAAGTGCTTCCCAAAGAGATGGGAGGGGGAAGGCGTCTGGGAATCGGGCTCAGGCTTTTTGAACCTGTCACCAGGCTCTACACAGCAAACACTCTCGGTTTTCAGGGCCAGCCCTGCTCACTGGTCTGTCCTGACAAGACAGACATGGACCCACAGAAAACAGTTGGGACCCTGCCTAGGGAAGACTGGTCAGAAACTCACCTTATGTTTTTATAAAATGGGGAACAGACTGTGGGGTTCCCCTAGAGCCAGAACCTCTGCGTCTGTGGGGACACAGGAATGATTTGAGCACCACCCCCCACGAGGGGGTGTCTCACGCTGTGGATTCCCCCTCAGGACAAAGCCAAGGTGGAAGTCCGGAAGCTCAACAGCCCGCCGCAAGCAGAAGCCGTCCGAGACATGGTCAGATACGCGCGCAATGTCATCGAGGAGTTCCGGAGGGCCAAGCACTACAAATATAACCTTTCTGTGTGGCCTGCCTGGGGCACGGCACCGTGTCTCACTGGCGGGGTGAGGTGGGAAGCTGGGAAGAGAGAGGAGAGGGGAAGAGTAAGGTTTTGAAAGGAAGGTGGTCTCCTGTGTGCTTGTGGGAAGACAGATGGCCCACAGCTCTGCCAGCAGGGACTGTCCTCACTAGACTGCAGTGGTCAGGAGTGCCACATGGGGGAAGGCTACCTCCAGAGGAGCCCTGTTGCTGATGTTTTAGTACAGGTAGGCACAGTGCTCAGAACGTTGCTCACCTCAACCCCATCCAGGGCACACTAACTAGTGGCCATTGCTACCAAGCCCATGAGAAAAGAGTTTCTTAGATACACGGCCACGTCTCAGGGACACTGTTGGTGGTGGCAGGACAAGGGTTTGGTCAGCAGAATCTGTGTTCTTCCACAGTACTGTGTTCTCAGGATTTGCATCCCAGAGGGCAGCAGGGGAAGCCTTTGTTTCCTCCCGCTGCTTCCCCCACCCCCATGTTTTTCTTTTTTCTCTCATTATGAGGGATTGGACCTAAGGCCTTGCACATGTAGCCACTGAGCTGTGTCTCAACTCCTAACCCCCCACCCACCTTTCCTTTTCTTTTTTATCCAGTGGCTTGTTGAGAACCACACAGGACGATGGTAGGCTGGGCAGTAACTAAGGTGTTGCCTGAAGTCTTCAGGTTTTATTTTGAAACATGCCATGTTTTTAAGGCATGGTCCAGGCTGATAGTAAATACCTTCCACAGCCCAGGCAGGCTTTGAACCTGAGCTCCTTCCTCCTTGGCCTCCTGAACAGCCAGGGTGGCAGCCTGCACCCCGAGGTCCTTGAGGCACATCGCTTCCTAATGCAAGGAACCCCTTGAGAGCCCAGGCTAGGGCTGCTCTCTGCACTTGGAAAACGTTTCTGTGCAGGCATAGCTTCCTCACATGAGGTACTGGGTTGCTCAGGCCCCCAGTCTGCATGAGGATTTGAACTTAGTGAAGTTGAAGGACTCCATCCTCGCTGTTGGTCTGTCTGCAGGGCCAAGAAGGCCTCTCTTTGTGTTTCGCTAGTTTGTTTCTTCAAGGGAACTTCGATTCCCATGATTTCATTTTCCCCATCTATACTTTACCCTGGAGGGAAGGGTGGGTGGAGGGAAGGAGATGGCCCAGCCTGCCCCCACCTGGGATGCTGCCTGCTTCCTTGACGCTTCAGCACCCCCTAGTGAGCTGCTGGAGATCTGCGAGCTTAGCCAGGAGAAGATGAGCTCCGTGTTTGAGGACAGCAATGTGTACATGCTGCACATGATGTACCAGGCCATGGGTGTCTGCCTGTACATGCAGGACTGGGAGGGGGCCCTGAAATACGGGCAGAAGATCATCAAGCCGTACAGGTAAGCGTCGGGCGGGACTGGGTGGCTTGCTCGGGGTGAGCACATCCGCATGCGGGTCCAGGGCTTCTCCCCACTGAGCTGGGCTTCTCCGTCCTGTCAGGGAGCTCCCTCTCGAGGCAGAGTATTACAGGCTACCCACAGAAGTCCACTCAGGCCAGGGTTAGAAAGTCAGTCGTTCACATCTGTGCCTGCCTGCCTCTTCTGTGTTAAGTGACACTTGTGACCTGGTAAGTGGAGGCAGAGGGCGGGGGCGTCCCACAGCCTCCTCCTTCCTAACCTCCTCCCACACACTGCCTGCTGCCTCTGCACACTGCACACTGCAATCCCACCAGCCTCTAGGACTCACGGTCTGGCTTGGGCTACTGGCGTTTCCTGCTCAGTCAACTGAAACAAGATGAGATTCCCATTTGTAGAAATAATGACTGAGCCAGAGAAATGGCCCATCCCAGTGGGTCACCAGACGTTAATGTGGGAGGTGGGAATGCACGGCACTGTCATCCTGTGTGGCCAGCCACTCCGAGGCTGAGACCCCTCGCTGCAGAGCTCCCCAAGGCCTGCACATTAGGGGGATGGGCTATGGAGCAGTGTGCGCGTGAGGCTGGAAGTCCCCTCCCCAGAACATGCCTGGTGATCCTGGTGAGTGCAAGAGGACTGGAAACTTGCTGTGAGGTCGTCCCCACATCCCTGATCTCTGCCATCTGTTTACCCACTGTGCTCTGGATAGCCAGCAGGGGGAGCCAAAGAGGACGCCAGGTGTTCAAACTTGCTGCTGGAATGAGCCAAGTTGGAGACCTCTGACCTTTCTCCTGCCTGTAGAGGGATGGGGAAGTTCTCTGGCCTCAAACCTTCCTCTCAGAGAGGGACCCAGGCAGACAGCATCCCAGGCCTCAGATTTATGGGGACGGTGGTCGTCGCTACATGACCCAAGGCTTCCTGTAGGCAGCACTCCTCCTCCTGCCTGGGAATTGTGTCTTCAGTCTTTGGGACAGAGTGTCAGCATAGACAGAATAGAGCACACTGGCCTGGAGGATGCACATTTTCCACATTTGCACACTCACTCACCCACAAAAGCTATACCCTGGGCTCGGGACCCTGGGCTCGGGACTCGGGGCTCGCTGGGCTCTGGGCTTGGGGCTCGGGGCTGGGGCTCTGTTCCCTGGGCTCGGGGCTCTGTTCCCTGGGCTTGGGGCTCGGGGCTCAGGGCTCGGGGCTCGGGGCTCAGGGCTCAGGGCTCGGGGCTGGGGCTCAGGGCTCGGGGCTCGGGGCTGGGGCTCTGTTCCCTGGGCTTGGGGCTCGGGGCTCGGGGCTCGGGGCTGTTTTCAGGGAAACGTTGGCTCTTGAGCAGACTCCATCAGGCAGACCTGAGTTTAAACCAGAGAGAAAGCCTGAACTGGACGCACAGTTCTGCTAGACAGCAGAGCAGAGTAGGAGTGAGAGCAAGACAGACAGACAGACAGACTGAGAAGTCAGAGGGCCCAGGGTTTAGCAGACAGTTGGGTTCCTCAGATACTATGTGAGTGTGCACATGTGTGTGTCCTGTCTGCCTAGAGGGAGGGAGGAGGCCTCTTTGCCGTCTGTCTGTGTGGAAGTAGCACTTGACATGTCCCTGGTGCCTTGGACTGAGGACAGCTGAAGCAGACGAGTCTGGGTTAGGGCTAAAGTTGTGTTGATGCATGCTTCATGGTAAGATTTCCACATCAGCTTTGATGCAGCTTCATCCAAAAGGAAACGGCAGGGCGTTCACAGTGCCTCTGATAGTGCACGCTAGCCCACCTCACACTCTGCCGGGGAGAGCCTGGTAGACTCTGACCTGCCGTCTCTTCCTTCCCAGTAAGCACTATCCCGTGTACTCCCTCAACGTGGCCTCCATGTGGCTGAAGCTGGGAAGACTGTACATGGGTCTGGAAAACAAAGCGGCCGGCGAGAAGGCCCTGAAGAAGGTACGTTTAGGGCCTGAGACTAGGTGTCCAGGGCGGTCAGGTCTGTGCCCTGGGAGGCCACTAGCTGCAGAAGCTGAGGGTGACTCGCTGTGGACTACCCTCTGGTCATGTCACTCTGGGGTGCTTTCAACAGGTGGAGGTGGTACATGATGCTGGGCCCTCTGGGTGGGAGCACACGTAGCAAGAGGGCTGAGCTAGGATTGCTGGGAGAAGAGTTCTACTCTACACTTGCCTGCCTCTTAGGACCGAGAGTCCAATACCTAGTCTCAAATCAAAGGGCTGGATCTGGAGAGCCACTAAGTGTGACCGCGTGGCCTGGGGAAATTCTAAAATGAACTTGACCATCATCTCCATTCATCAAAGCCAGTCATATATGGGCTCCTCTTACAGTATTGAGATAGCCTTTCCAGATGGGGACGGCTCCAGCGGGTTACCTGAGGAGTCTAGGGTGCGTGGTGGTCCTTCATATAGGACCTTTGATGCTGGAAGCTTTAATCTCATCAGCCATGCTGGGGCTGAAATGCCTGTGCAGAAAGTGCAGGGACTCGAACGCATTTACCATCTAGTGTGTGTGCCTGTGCTTGCTCGCATACAGGTGTGCTTATAAATATGGAGGCAAGAATATGACCTTGGGTATAGTTCCTCAGGACAGTCCCCATGGTCGTCAGGCTCTCACTGACCTGCAGGTCACAGGTTAGGTCAGGCCAGTCTGCATTGAGCTCCAAGAATTCCCCAGCCTGTTGTTGTCTGTGTGGAGAACCCCTTGTGGAGACCGACTCCCCCTCCTGAGATATGGAATCTCCTTGTGTTTTACCTGGACGTTGGCAGCACAGTATGACTTCAGGGCTGGTCTCTTGCTTCACTCTGTATAAATCAATCAATCAATCCTGCAGCCACAGACCAGCCCAGTCCCCCATCTCCCAAAGCGATTGTGGAGATTGAAGACCCAGGGTCCTGCTAGGATAGAGTGTGAGCTGTGTGGTTTTCTGTTGATGTCACATCTGTGTTTTCTCGGTGACACCAGGGAAGGGCACCTGGTTAGGTGGAAAGCACGATGGCCTCCAAAACGCCCAGGACAGTGGGTTCAGAGTGTGTGGGGCGATGTGAACCCTCTCTCCTGAGTATCTTTGCAGAGTGAGGAGGAGTCTGTGGAGAGGTGGTTTGCCTGCTGGGCTCTGAAGCACCGACTGGCAGCATGCACCCCTGCTGGGCTGGGTACCGTGGGCCGGGACTGTGGGACACGGGCAGCAGCCATGTCAGATGTGGGGCTCATCCACCCCATGTCCTTTGTTCTGCCCTAGGCCATTGCCATCATGGAGGTAGCTCACGGCAAGGACCATCCGTACATCTCTGAGATCAAGCAGGAGATTGAGAGCCATTGACTGCACCCCAGCTTCCTGTCTGCAGCCTCACTCCCAGGACTTGAATATTTGTGACCTCACGGGTCACCCCAGCCTTCTGCAAAGCCCTGCTGTGCTGTTTCAGGTTCACAATCAGCTCTGACCTTAAGTTCACTTCCAATGCTTGCCTTCTCTCTAAGGGCCATGGCATGAGTTCACAGAATATATATTTTGGGCAGATTGAGCTTTAAAAATGCAACAATTTTTTCCCTCTGTGCCTGTAGGAATGCTCTGCAGAGCTGACCGAGGAAGAGAATAAAAGCGCCAGTCCTTGAAGCCTTGGTTTCTGGATGTCTATGAGGATGCTGTGGGTGGGGGGCGGGGGCTTCTCCATCGGTCCTTGAGCCCTGTTCTCTGCCCAGGAGTGGGTTAGTCATCTTCCGTCTGCAGTTACTGTCACAGAACAGTGCTCTGGAGGAAGGTGCAGGGAGAGGTCGCTGGCCTGGGTGCACTTCCCTGGCACTGGACTTGGCCTCTCCCAGGCTTCCCCTTGGAACCTTCTGGAGATGCTTGGCTGAGCTTTATCTTCCTGACACCTCCCCTCCTTCCATGGACTAGTCCTATGTGTGGTTCTCTCCTGGAAAAGCTCCAGGGTAAGCTTGAGAAGGAAAAAAAATTTCCTTACCAACCATGTGTTGTGAGCAAACACTGGTCTCTTACCCTCCACGCCTGCAGGAACCAGCTCCTTCCAGTCTGGCAGGCTGGACAGCAGCGGCCTGGAGCTCTTCATCAGCAGTCACTGAGGAGCCTGCTGCCCCCAAGGGCCAGTATGGATCGTGTAGGAAATTCTCTGTACCCCAGAGAGAGCAACTTCCCAGAGGCAACAAGTCATACTTAATGGAGGGTCCTCTACTTGTCTGTGATGTCACAGTAATGAAAGAACCCTCTACCCTCTGCCTGTCTATGATGTCACCATAATCATAATGGAGGTCCCTCTGACTGTCTGTGATGTCACTGTAATGGAGGGGCCCTCTGCCTGTCTGTGATGTCACTGTAATGGAGGTCCCTCTGCTTGTCTGTGATGTCACTGTAATGGAGCATCCCCTACTTGTCTGTGATGTCACTGTAATGGAGGGTCCCTCTGCTTGTCTGTGATGTCACCACCATGACTGACTGACTATAGATAAGTGTGCTTCCCCCCCTCCTACATAAGGTCAGCTCTCAGTTTACCGCAAACACTTGGGTTTAACTGGTAGAATGTTTTCTCCTGTTGGGTACAGTCCTCCCATGAGCATCTCCTCTATGCAGAACACTGTTTACTTCTCCAGTGCAGCCCTCGGACAGACAGACAGCCCTGCCCTCGGACAGCCCAGTTCTTCATGTTGAGGCGCAGTGTTTAAGCTGATTTAGTGTCTGTGCCACTGCTGGGCCTCACACAAGCTTGGGTTGCCATCTTTATAACTTACAAAGATTTCAGTTTCTCAGTAAATTAGAAGAGTGTGCCCCACCCTGGCAGGGAAGCCACTGTAAAGGGCACTTTGTAAGATCTGTCTGCCCACCCCATGTACACTCAGGCAAACAAGGCAGATCCTGACATGGTTTTGTGAGCTGTCTTTCTGGCTTGACAGTGGACAGCTTTTCTGCACTTAGCAATTGTTCCCGTTCTTTGCAGTGTTGAAGTGCAGCTGTCCTGATTCCCTCAGGACGAATATTCATGGTATGTGGTGTTACCTGGTTCTTTTCTGAGACAGGGCTCTCTGTGGAGGGAAGGTCTTGTGGAGCGTTTGCTGGAACAAAAGCAGAATCTGACCATCTCCTTCTTCAAACATAGCACTTTCATTCATTCAGGGAAGTCCGAGGGTTTTGGAGCTGTGTTCCAGGAGCAAGAAACCCATTATGCACACGCGTGTCACACACACACACACACACACACACACACACACACATACACCTTTCTAGGATCCTTCACTGGCCATTGCCGTTTTTGCCCATGTCTTCTGAGACTTCCAACCCTGAAGCATACGGGGTGTTGATCTGCATTGGTGAAAATACCTGTACCCCCACTCCTTTATTACAAATGGAGAAAACAGCTTTTTTGCCTATGTCTGCAATCTACTGAGGATTGTTTAATGTATTTAGTTTAGTTTCTATTGCTATGGTAAGATACTCGGGCAAAAAGCAACTTGGTGAGGGTGGGGGTTGCGGGGAGAGCTGGAGATGGATATCTGGATGTTCCACTCTACAGAGTGATTCCCCGGTGGCTCATACATCTTCACATCATCTTAGACCCATGCAAGCCTTTAAGATACGAAGAATTCTATTTGTGGGCTCGAGAGATGGCTCAGCAGTTAAGAGCACTGACTGCTTTTCCAGAAGTCCTGAGTTCAATTCCCAGCAACCACATGGTGGCTCACAACCATCTCTAATGGGATCCAATGCCCTCTTCGGGTGTGCCTGAAGACAGTGACCGTGTACAAACAAATAAATCTTTAAAGAAATGCAACTTAGGGGAAAGGGATGTACAGAGGCGAAGGCCATTGTAGACTAGGGAAGACTTGGTAGTAGGCAGGGAAGGCAGTGTCAGGAGCGAGTGACAGGCTGGTCACATCGAATGCACCCAGGACAGAGAGAACAGCACATGAGGCCCACCCAGCCCCAGAGACATACTTCCTCCAGCAAGGCTTAACCTAAAGGTTCCATTACCTCACACACAGTGCCACCAGAGGCCAGAAGAGGACGTCAGTTGGATCCCCTGGAGCTGGAGTTACAGGCAGCTTACAGCTTACAGCTTCCTGGTGCGGATGCTCAGAGCCAAACCCATCCTCTTGAAGAGCAGAGAACACTCTTAAAGAGCCTTCTCTCCAGTGCCCACACCCAGTAGCTCTAAGGCCTTTCGGGCTGGTTCCGTTCTCCCTCACACCCAGGGAGCAGCCAGGACCTTTTCTGGGTCCGCATAACAGCTAGTGACACAGGGAGGATCTGTGCACTCATATATGACACCAGGAACATGGCAGGTTCACTAATTTGTCTAGATTTTTGCCTCAAAAGGGTTTTGTCGCTCAAACATTCTCGAGTCCTAAATTTTGTGTTTTGTACAGCTAAAGAAAATACAATGTAAGCTCACAAACACACTCGTTGGTTCCCGTGGGTAGCTTTTCCTCACATTTAGCACATGGTTCTGTGTGTGCACCTTTGCTTTGAGCTGCTTTATAATTTTTTTTTTCTTCTCAAGCTGGAGAAATGGTTCTGTGGCTAAGGGTGGGTGCTGCTCTTTCAAAGGGCTTGGGTTTGGTTCCAGCATCCCCCTTCACAAGAGCTTGCTGGTTACCTGCCTTGGCGGAAGGGGCCCGGAAGGGAGGCTTCCTGCAGGTTCTCTCTGATGTGTGAAAAGGACCCATCCTAGCATTTGCTTCTTGTGTGTTCCCTCCCAATGAAGACATGAAGAACTGTAAACAAAATCTTCATCAAGACCAGGCAAGGGTAAAAACAAACAAACAAACACAGCCCAGTGAAAATAAAGACAGGTTTCCCTAGAGGTCTTTACCTATAAAACCCATCTTAAAGTAAGAGATGATAAGGCTGGGAAGATAGCCCCGTCAGAAATGTGTTGGCCATGTGAGCGTGAGACCCTGAGTTTGAACTCAAGAACTTGGCTTGGTGGCACATGTATATAAACTCAGTGGAAGACACAGGATATCCCCAGGCTTGCTTGAATCAGAAATCCCAAGCCAGTGAGAAACCCTGTTCAAAACAATGAGGGAGGGAAATGGTTCCTGAGGAATGATATCCACGGTTGACCTCTGGTCTCTACAGGCATGTACACACATTAGAATGCACACCCACACATGTGCACCCACACGAGCGTGCACATACAGAATAAGGGAAGCCAGTGTATTCAACTAGTGCAGGTGTTATGAAAAGACAGGTGTTTTCTCTCAAAACAAAACAAGGTTTATTGCATGTAGAAATCAATAGATATCTTTTACCAAAAACAAAAGGGGGTTAGAATAAAGATCTCACATTTGTAAAGGCACATAGGAGACATCTTACAGCAATGACAAGGACAGAGACAACCAATATCTAAATAAGACTTTGTAGAAAGAGGGAACAGTGCAAAAGAATACTGTCAAAAAAAGTGGGCACACCTCAGAGCTGTGTGAGAGGCTGCCGAGCAGAGCTTGTTACCGATAGACAACAGCCCATGGAACAGCGTGAACAGCTTTAGTTAGGGCAGTTAATGTTATTCACGTGACAGAGGGTCTCCGCCAAAGCACAGCCAACATGATCATCGGTAACTGAGGAAGGAATGTCCTCTTGTCTCTTCTGTCTCCTCTCCTTCCCCTGCCCTCAGGTGCAGTTTGCTAGGAGAGAGTTTTGACAGCCATCTCTGCCGAGGAGAGAGCAGCTGCCACAGACTGGGTGCTGAGTCCCAACCTGGTACTTTTATTTTTCCATTTACAATGTAGTGGATGCTAGCCCATGTCCAGGCCAGCCTACAAAAGCCAACCACATCTGGCATAGCACTGCATTCCAGCCATGATGGCTGAGGTCTGAGGGCTTCTGTGGGCTGACCCAAGAACCCTAAAGAAAGCTGGTTTCTAAGCTGGGGGTGAGGGTGTCTATGCATCATTTCAAAGTAAAAACTATTAAATGTCAATTATTTTGAAGGAAACCAAAACTGGCAACATCTGACAGAAACAACCAAAAGCAAGCATCAAAATACTGAATGAAGTGACTGACTAGTGACGCAAACCAGCCAGTTATTATGTAACAAGTCACTAAAGGTTACACTTTCAATAGTCCTCTGCATATGTAACCTCCCCCAGGGGACCCTCAGCCAGGTCAGCTGACCACCAAGGGACGGAGGGCATACAGTGGAAATCATCTCTAAGGGAGTGTGAGCTTGTATCTACGAGAGTGTGGTTAAAGAATTTTAGGATTGCCAATAGTGGCAAAGAACTTCAAAGAAAATTGCAATAAAACTTTACAGCCTTTGAGTCTAAATAAAATGGCTCCAAAGGACAGTTTTTAGTTCAATGCTGAAGGTATTTATTAGCCAACAGTGCACTGAAGGAGGCTGGATCCCCAAAGAAATGCCGAGAATGCCAACCGAGAGCCACCTGGCTACAGTCAGCATTCTTGAGTGTTTAGCGGAGGTCCCATCCCAAAGCACGGAAAAACCCCATCCAAAACTCTTAGCCTCTCCCCTCTCAGCTTTCTACCCCAAAGAGTTTGTGTCCCTAAGGGTAGAGGTTGGGGAAGAAAAAATAAACAAGGAAGGGGTTTGGATAGATAGCTTATCATGCATTAGCTATCAATCACAGCAGTGTGGGGCTCCCTGGGAAGCCCTGAGGTGCACCTGTCCCACCAGTTGACCAGGAAGACTGAAGCGAACAGTCCAGCAAGGCAGAAGTAGGTAGACTGCAGGTCCCCACAGCGCTCTCCTCACCCGAAAGCCTGTTAGGGGCACCTGGAAACAAACAGGAAGCCTGCTGCCCTCATTTCTAGTTGCACTATTATCCAACCACTCCTTTTTCCTTTCTTCTGGTACTGAGGGACAGTTGCCCCTTCCAGAACAGGAGGCCTGGTTGTGAGAGGCCTTCTACGCGATTCTTCTTGGACACTCATTTCCCAGATCCCATCCCCCCACCCTCGGAAGCCAAGGAACCATTCTTTCTTAAATTAAGGATTCCTCCGTGGACATCTTAGAGGTTTAAGACCATGGACCTTTGCTAGATTTGACTTTTATAGGAACTTTGTGGACAGGTAGGGTAAAATTAAAAGTGAGCTTCAGAGAGCTGATCTGGAAAGCACGTGTGCAAGGAAGGAAAGCTGGTGGTGCTCTGGGTGGACAAAGTGACCTGGAATGCAGACAGTGACATTACACAGGGCCACCACCTCGTCCCCACGCAAGAACGCTCATGGCCGCGCACAGCCTGGCATTTGTATAAACGTGACTTGCATAGGCACTCACAAGCAAGAGAGGTTGCCAGTGCTGAGCAGGGGCGTAGCAGGCGTGGGCAGCACTCTCTGCTCACAAGCATGCAGTGTCAGGCAAGGAGTCCCCAGAGCAAAGACCACATGTCACAACCCAATACAGGGAGCAGGCAAGGAGCCCAGGAGAAGTAGGTCTCAAGGCTGGGCGCAGTCTTCCCAAGGAGCCCAGGAGAAGTAGGTCTCAAGGCTGGGCGCAGTCTTCCCAAGGAGCCCAGGAGAAGTAGGTCTCAAGGCTGGGCGCAGTCTTCCCAAGGAGCCCAGGAGAAGTAGGTCTCAAGGCTGGGCGCAGTCTTCCCTGGGGCATTGCAGCATAGTTTCCAATTCTGACATAGTGGCGGGGTTCAAAAAAAATCATAGGCCCAAAAACTTTTGAGTAAGAAATTCAAAGATGATCTAACTCTCCCTACTGTCCTTGAACAAGCTCTGAGCGCTTTTAGTGAATGATGGTCCTGCTGGCAATGGTGTAGCCCAATGGTCACTTTTTATGCAACAGTTAACCATATTTAGGCTGGCATTTGCTCCAACCCCTGCCAGACAACCAAATGCCCTTTAATTTATCTCTAAATTGAGGAGGCTGAACCCAGTTCCAAAGGGCAAGAACCTATCTCCAAACAGCAGCGAACTATCCATCCATGAGATTGACGGGTGCCAGACCCCCAGTGCCCTGTCATGAACAGGCTAACGGGAACACATTAGTGAGAGCCTGAGAAAGGTGATGTACTATACTAAACAGCAAAGGTTACAAATGACTGGACACACCCGGTGAAAACACTTCCCTGAAGGTTATAATGGAAATGCAAAAGCTGAGAACAGTAACGAGAGAATGAATGTGGACAAGCTGCTGGACAGTGTCCCAGCTCCTCCAGAATAACTGACATCTGGATAAACCGTGTTGGCAGCATGTGCTGAGCATACCCTCATATTTCCCCAGACATGTGGGTACTACATTCAGCAGATGTCCCCAGAAAGGTGATTTGCCACCGAAGGACACAGAAGCAAGGTGAAGGCCAGTATGCTTCTACTTCTATGCTCAGACTGTAGTAACCTTCTGGGGATAACTGTGACTGAGTCCACCCCTCCCCCACCCACGGTCACCAGGGAATGTGCCGTTCCCATGGAAGGCTCAAAGCTCTCTGCTAGAGTGAGCCGGAGCTGCCACTCGTGGAGAGAGAACACTGAATGAGAGCCTGGTTGCCGGCTGCCTGGCTAGAGCGCTGGCAAGAAGCAGCGGCAGCAGAATCTTTGGTAAATGCAGAAGCTGAGGGCCACATGGCAGTGACCAGGCACTCCGTGGACAGCTCATTCCTAATATTGAGACAAAATGAATAAATTATTACAAACAGGGGTCAGGGCTAATCATATTCGTTGATAGTTTATTCTAGAATGACCTAGTATCCTTCCCCTCTCCACCTCAAGTAACTGGCACATCTTCTCCAAACATTAATCAATTAACTAAATTTGCTCTCTCCATCAGACATGCCACTAAAAATGGGAGAGCCTAGATGGCTCATCGATAATGTCTGGCCTGAGCTTCAAGGGAGTGACAGGGGACTACACAGCAACACGTCCATCATCCCAGCCTGTCAGCATCCAGGGGCACCTCCCAGCCTGAGCAAATGCAAGGCCAGCACTGCGAGGTAGCAGGGTCACAAAGAACCAGTTCTGTGTCTACTAGCTTAGTTGTAGGAAAGATAAATGGCATTACATCCTGCCTGAACTGGGGAAGAAACCGTTATTATGTATTCAGTCAGTCTGGAAATGCACTACAGGTCAGTCTATGTTAAACCAGAAAAGACAGGAAAATGCTGACGGACAGGAAGGAGGTAGCTGCTGAAGCGGACGCTGAGAGAGGGCAGGGTAGAGCTTTCTTAGAAGCTGGTGGTTGTGTCCCATGAGGACCATGTCCTAAAGCGGAGGTGGCTGAGAGAGCCCCAGACTGGGCTGGGTGTTGGGGGGAACGGGATGACAGCTTGCTTCTAACCGTGAGTAATCCCTTTCTCATAACAGTAAAAGTCTCCCAAAGTAAGCACATTAAATCAATGCTTATTACACGATGCTGCCCTCAGCCTCCCCAGTATCTGTGGCTCATCTCCAAGTGATCAGAGGAACCCACTCGTCTTCACCTCTATAAAACGACTTACAAGCCTAACCCTGTTTTCTCCTCTGCTTCTTACTGAAAAAGAATATGCGGATGTGCAGCCCCCTGACCCCCGGGATTCCACCTGAAGTTACTGCAGAACAACCTAAGACCAGCCACAGCCCAGCCAGAAACTCCGCAACTTCACCTTTAACACAACTTACAATCTCAGGAATTAAGGCACCATGTTAAGAGACCCCTGAACCAGGACAAAGGTGGCTGTAGGCCGATGAGTGTAAGTAAAAGGGTGGTACCACTGGAAAACCTCCAAACCGGGGCCGGCGAGCAGTCCACTGCTCTGATGTGAGATGGGATGACTTATGGCTCCTGTTTTAATTTCCCCCTTCAAATCCAAACTGCAGCAATGGGCCCTGACATCTCCAGCTCTGCCCCACGCATCACAGGAAACCTTTCCAAAAGGCCTAACTAGATAACTGATTTAATACACTTTGCTTCAAGGTTTATTCCTTGGCTCTCTTCCCAGATAGAAAGCATCTCTGGGCAATTATTATGCAGATGCCACTTTAAATGCCTGACGATAATTTAACCAGAGATCCTCGGGGACATCCTGGGGATGGGAAAGGAATTTGGAATGTTACTGAAGAACCAGAAGTAACGGTGTCTGAGAGTGGAACACATACGTACTCGCGACACTGAAATGTGTTTTCTAGGAAGTTGGGTAGCCAACCGACATCTTCCCTTGTTCTGCTAACACAGGGTAGAAACAGCCCCTCAGTGACCAGTGCAAAGGGGCATAATATCTCCTAGACATTCTGACGGACTATAGCTCAGAGACAACAGGAGGGGATCAGCAGCGTTCTTCATTGCGTAATGAAACCGTAAGGGCGACCGAATGCCAGGACATGTAAAGGGGAAACATCGTCAAAGGAAGTTAAACAAGACTTCCCACCCTAAATACCTATGTCAGAGTTTACACAGGTCCACTAGGCTTGCCTACTTAGACTCCTTGATTCAATCTGCATGGCGGAAGTGAGAATGGAAGCCTCTTCTGCAGATTCTGCACCCATAGAAGCTGTATCAACATCAGCACCAGCACCACCCGGTCCAGCGTGTAGACAGTTTGGCTCATCTGCCAGAGGAGTTAATGGGGAATCTGCTGTCATAAGCATTCACTAGTGGGTGGAGACAGAAGTCACAAAGACACACACTTTCTCTTTGGTCTTTTCGGCTCAGGAAATAGGGAAAATATAACTGTGGAGAAAGACCCGACACATTCAGTGCCACAAACTCACAGTTTAGAAAATTATACTCAGAGCAAAATTAGACATAAGTAGGAAACTGGGCTTCATGGCTGATGTCATCACTGACCAAGCTGGACTACACAGGAAAGGGAGGTCGTGGAAGGTTTTGTAGTAGACAGTCTCAGCCTTCATGACAAGGGGCCATGGTGGCCCATGTGTGGCGGGACACACCTGAAATCCCAGCACGTGGAAGGGGACGATGGGAGAGATTAGAAGCCATCCTCTACACAGTAAATTGAAGATCACCCAGGAACTCTGCCTCAGGACAACAAGGACGCTCTAAGAGGAACCAACTCAGACCTCATCAGCTACAGCCTAGAACCAAGCAGCGCGCAGTGAGCTGGACACAGCGTGTGCCTCCCGGGCAGGGCCCTACTAAGTGCCTGGCCGCTCCCCAGTGTGAGCTTCCTAAAGACCCTTCCAACAACTTAGGAACGGATAGGAAGATGGAATGTACCTGAACTTCATCCTCCACGTCAACATCCACCACACGCAACGTCGTGTAGCCAAGAATCCACACCGAGGCCACACCCAACTCCATTCCCACCCTGGTGGGTTATCTTCTCACAATCAGAATCAGGCAGAGGGCTGGGCTGTGCAGACCGCCTGGCCCAGGGCTACCAGACTACAGTGTTGAGTATACAAGACAAAGCGGCAGATATCCAGCCTGCCATCCGTGACTGTATCAGACTTCTGAGCCAGAACAGGGGGTGAGAGAAAAGACAGCAGCGCCCCCATTGACCCCATTGACCCTTAGAGGCACCACACTCTCCAGCCAATCCCACCCTTCACCTAGGCTTCCGGAGAATGATCGCTGAGGGTGAGGACAGAAGTGCAGAAGAGAAAAGCAACCACCCAGTAAGGTGCAGGAACCCAGTGTGTAAAGGATCACCTTCCAGGACCTTGGCTCTCTCCCTTCCAGGACCTTGGCTCTCTCCCTTCCAGCTGAGCATGGTTTCTCTCTCGTGCCACTTTTGACTGGAGCATTACCAATTTGTCTGCAACTTCACTAGAGATGCTTTCCCTTTATGCCTCTGTGTCTAAAATGTCCCATGGGGGCCACCACCTTCCCTCCTGGAGGCTAACACTGCAGATCAGTCAATGTGTGGTTCAAATGAGAAGCACTATATTATTGTGGGGGGGAAGCATTATATAATAACTCACAGAACTTATTCCAAAGAGGGGAAAAATAAATTATCTCATATAAAATAATACATGATGTTTGTGAGTAACTCTGGCTCCTGCCTGCTACCAGCCATCCGCCTCCGACTGGGGGAAGCAGATGTTGTCGAAATGGCGCCCCCTGCAGAACAGAGCTGGGTCCCTCCTCCAGAAGCTGCATCCCCGGAGAAGATCAAATGAGTCTGGAATTCTGCAGGAACTGGACGAGGACTTGGTAGACGAATTTGTACTGCGCAATGGTCTGGATCATGAACATCCTCTGCTCCCTCAGGAATCGCAGCATCGTGGGCACCTCCACCTTCTGCAAGGGAACAGAAAGGGCACACAGACTGAGACAGGATGTCTCCCCTGAGATCTCCCCTCCCCTGCGGGGAAGCCTCTGTCCACTGCCGACAACCAGGAAGGAGGCAGAGCTAAGGGTTCTGACCTTCCAGGGTTTTAGGAGTCAGTCGGCTCTGTGCCAGGGTTGGAGACCCCTGTCCCTGGTGTGGTATCGTTCGGCTGTGTTTGTGTACGTTTACTCGTATGGGTGAATCTGAAAGCTGTTTGCACTCACACTGCAAGGTTCTCAAAGCAGTGGACTGTGGTGAATGCCAAATACCATTCCTTCCCTCCCTACCACTCCCTTTACATAAAGGTTGAGAAAATTTTGAGGAACTCTGTACTCTAAGCTGATTTCAAACACATGATGCTCCTGCCTCAACCTCCTCAAGTAAGCTATTTCAAAAAAAAAAAAAAAGATTTTTATTACATTTATTTGTGTGTGTCCTGGGGAATCAAACTCAAGTACCTTTACCCACTGACCAATCTTGCTGGCCCAGATATTTCCTTCGTGTCTGGTGTGGATACTCATGTATGGGGTATATGCGTGTATGCACACACCAGTGAGTGTAGGTGCATATGCTCAGGGGATGCCCTATGACATTGTGACAGAGTCCCTCACTGAACTGGAGCTTGCGGCTTCTCACCAGTGAGCCCCAGCATTGTGGTGCCGTGCCCTTCCCGCCCTGTGTGATCATCTGTGTCCTGTGAGTCTTGTGCCTCCCCTGGCTTTCTGTGTGCTCGTCCACACCTAGCTTTTCATGGACGCTGGGGATCCGCTTCACAAGTGAGCGCTTATGGCCACTGAGATAGCTCCTCAGCCCTCAAGATACTCCTGTTCTCTTGTGACAGCCGCCTCCAAATCTGCCATCCCTCCCTGCCTCCCCAGCCTCCTCTTCCATCATTTCTACTTCTCCCATATCCTCTTCCACCCTCCTTACCCCCACCATCACTCCTACCATCATCCCTACCTCCATCCTCACCCCCACCACTCCCACCACCCCACCTCCATCCTCACCCCTATTCTCACCCCCACCATCCTCACCCCACCCCTACCCCCATCCCATCTTAACCCTCTACACCATCCCTACTGCACCCCCATCATCACCTCCTCCATCAGCTCCCCACTACCACTGGTACACAGTGCCCCTGGCATTATGCAGGGTAGGGCAGACATGGTCCTTGACACACAATGAACAGCAGGGAAAGCCACACAGCACTGGCATTGCTGAGACCAACCTTGATCTCACGGCCACCACCTCACTGCTGTGAGTCATGAGAATGAGACAATGGGGCAGGCAAGAGACAGCTCAGGAGGTAGGACTCCACACTTCTGGCGCCCCCATCAGCTGGCTCACAACCACCCTTCACTCTACACCAGAGCCTCGGACACTCTCCTCTAGCCTCTGTGGGCATTGTACTCACACACATGCCTACCCAACATCTCCACATAATTAAAAATATTTTTTTAATGAGACAAAAGGGAGAAAGTGTGGGCAAAAGAAAAGCCACTCTTCATCAAGGAATGTGCCGGCATGCAGCTGGGTACTGAAGGAAACACACCACAGCGGGGCTGGGAGCCCTGAGCCGGCCCACGCTGAGCCTGGGGGGGGGGGAGCCCACTGGTCCCCCAATCCACACCCGCTCTGCGCCAGGCAGGCTTTGATGCACAGTGAGCAACACGGATCTCCAGCCTTCACAGAGGCTGTGGATGGGTCTCCAAAGAGCTAAGGGCGGGGCGGTGCTAAATAAAGCTGATTTTCAAATCTCCGAGTCTACTAGTATCCATACTAACACACCGACGCGTCAGTTACACAGAACAAGAGTTCCTCTCGGCACCATCTGGAAACTGGACAGCATGTTGGAAACAGTGTGGAGGCAGGAAGTGACCTCAGAGGAGGAGAGCTTGCTTCCTGCCCTCAGACAGCGGCTTAAAGCTACACAGGGCCAGCTACATCACACAATTGCTTCTGGGCCTGGATTTCCTCCTCTGGGCCTGGCGTTCCATGGAGCAGAGGTAAGGATGCCCCTTTATTAACATTACATCCTAGGGCTTGGGGCCTGGTGTAAGGGTTACATAGCAAGACCCACTAAGAAGCACAAGAACAAAACACCCAGAACCGGTGCGTACAGCTCAGTGGTATGGCACTTGCCTGACAGATGTAAAGCTCTGGGTTAGATCCCTAGAACTTTCACAAACAAACCAACACACAAACGAAGAAGCAGAATCCAAAACCACCGCCCCCACCCTGCACAATCTTATGTGAATGAAAGCAGAGCTGTTGTCCATGGCTCTCACTGTAACTCCAGAGTCTATGGCAGCTGGAGATAACACACGCCCTGTGTGATTTAAAACAAAGAACGGCCAATGCTGGCCCACATAGCCAGCCTGTGCACTACATATACAATATACTGCCAAGCAAGACAAGGGCAAACGCCCCCAAATAAAAACTATACCTGTTGTGATTATAAAAAGATAAAGAAGTATAAGAATATGTTCTATGGGGGTGTGGGGGAAGGGGGTGCCTCGGTGGGCCCATGCTGAGGCATCCCTTTCCCCTGAGGGACCAGCCACATGACAGTATAGTATAGTATAGAGTTTATTTGGGACATGGAGAGGGGAGTTAAGAGGGTAGTAGAGGCAGAAAAAGGCAGAGAGAATGAGAGAGTAGAGAATTAGAGGCTGGCCATGACCGTGTGTGTGTGTGTGTGTGTGTGTGTGTGTGTGTGTGTGTGTGTGTGTGTGTGTAAGGGAATGGGGAGGGGGGAGCAAGAGAGAATCAAGTGGGAAGCAGAGTAAGAGAGGGAGGAGGGGCAAGCAGCCCCTTTTATGGTGGCCAGGCCTACCTGGCTATTGCCAGGTAACTGTGGGGGTGGAGTCCAGACAGAATACCAACAATACCATAAGGACAACAACCATGTCCTACAGAGATGCATCCATCATCACACAGGATTTGGGCCAAAGCACGTCCCAGAAATGCAGGACACATTGAACTACACGTGCCAGAGCCATGTGCCACGTCAAACAACCCACAACAGAACTCATCTGCCTGCTTCTGGAAGTGAATGCCCACAGCAGTCACGTTTGCTGCATGTTTCTAGAACACGCTTATTTCTTCTTGTACTTAGGAGCCTACACACAGCAGTGAGCAGTGAGAGGCAAGGAAAGCTATAGATACTGGAGTCCAGATGGGAATGGCAGGTCCGCGGAGAGGAGTCAACTACAAAGCTGGTAGGAGCATGGTTCTGGTGAGAACTGACACCGAGGTAGAGCACTCAGAAAGAGGCCTGGGACCGTGGTTCAGTGGGTCAATTGCTCGTCACAGAAGTGTGAGGATTTGAGATAAATTTTTAAAGAACCATAGTTGTGAACAATAACTATACATGATAGGGTGGACTTGACCCCAGCACTGGGAGGTGGAACAGGAGGAGCCCTGGGGCTCACTGGCCAGACAGCCTAGCCTACTTAGTGATGAGAGAGGCCAATGGTACCTAAAGGATGCCTACTGAGGTTGAACTGTGGCCTCCGTACATGAGTGCACAGGTCCAAGTTCACTTTCCAACCCATAAAAATAAACACAATCAAAAGGCAGCAAGGGAGAGTTGGACGGCTCACTTCATTATGTTCCAGGCAGTAGATCATGAGCTCAGAGAGAATCACCACGCCGGTCCTTCCCACTCCTGCGCTGCAGTGAACCACGATGGGGGGGTGCCTGCTCTTGATGCCTTCCAGGACGCTGTTGGTGTGGCGTCTGACTGACTGGATCTCCTCCAAGTAGGCTGCAGGATAAAATGTGAATCTTGTCACCCAAGTGTGTCACATGACTGTGTGTCCAGAGGGGATGGCAGGGGAGGCACCAGGACTGAGGGTGACTCTTTTGTTTTCTAGTCATAATAATTTGCAATTCTTATAAGACGCTAATCATTTGGCTGGTAACTGCTGCAACACCCCGAAGCCAGAAGAGACCAGCTGGGAGTCAATTAGTCCACAGGAGAACTTGTTCTTTAAATAGTTCTTTTTAAAAAATTAAATTCTGTTTCCCTCTCTGCAAATCCCCAAGTCCCCCTAGCAGATGATTCTAGACATTACTTACAGTATTTCATACCACTAACAGACTGGGATCAGAGCATCCGCTAAATCCCCTTGAAATGCCCGCCTGTCAGAGCCAATTCCTGTTGGGGAAAGAGCAGCCACCTGCCCCATCCTCTTTCCCAGCACAGAATCAGTGAATGTCAACCAAGGCTTGAATTCATTTTCAGATGAAAAAAAAAAAAAAGGCTTTGGGGGAATCCACTTCCATGAAGTTATATGACCATTCAATACGAACCCCACTCCTGGGGACGACAAGCCTGTGGGTGGAGGGTTCAGTTCTCACAGCTTCTAGCAGCTGCCCAGCCCAGCACAAAGGTTTGTTTACTGTCCCAGAGGGACAAAAAGAAAAAACAGCCACAGAATCCTTAATGTTTTTTTTGCCATAATCATGTAACAACAAGTAAAATAGGTTCTTTGGACGCTCCAACAGCCAGCGTTTCCATGGTGTCATACAGCACCACTGCGTCAAGACTCTTACAAAATCAACCTTGGGCAACCCACACTCTTTAAAGGGATGCCCTGTGTCCTCCAGTAGCTTAAACAACCATTCCTCAAACTGCCTCTGACTTAAAGATCTGACTATACTTTAGAGTATCTCGTGGGCCCCACTGTCAGCAGAGCTGTCAATCATCAAGCCAATCTATTTTTTACCCGAATTTTCTTCTTAGGGACAACTTTAACAAGTTCATCAGCAGAAGATTCTCTAAATTGAATGATTAGTGCTGTTAGGGGGGCAGGAAGTTCTGGAGAGGTCACACCCCACCTCACTGACAGCTGGGATAGACAACTGGTCACTTAGCCTCTCTGGGGCTTTGAATTCTTTGCCCCATCACTGCCCTACTCTGTGTTCTTTGTACTCCTCAAGGCCCCTCCCCTTGTTAGTGGTAAATGTAATCCTTCCGTCAAAGCATCAGGTCCCCCCCCCCCCCAGGTCTTTTCTTGTCTCTGTGTTGTGAGCCTTCTCGGACCCTATGGCAGATTCTAAACATATCAAAAAATAAACCCAAGATTCTGATGTTGTCCAACATGCACACAGTGGGACTCTGCACACAGTGGGTCTCTGGTGTGCACAGTGGGTCTCTGCACACAGTGGGTCTCTGTGGTGCGCACAGTATGTCCACTTGCTGTTGGTTACCTTCCCTGGGCCACTACCTGGTACACATGGCACCCATATATTCTCATGAATCAGTATCTAAAAATAGCTCTGCCCTGAAAAAAAAAATACATGTAATCGATTTGCCTGATACAGGTGCCCCGTGCAGGGCAAATCCTACTGTCCTTATGTGTTTACGCCTGCCATCTCTGACTTGGTGTGCAGTCTCCAGGATTCATCCATGTTACAGCATGTTAGGCAGTGACTGACTAGCAAGACACTAAAAGTCTGAATCCATGCAGAATTAGGTTATCACAGTCTTGCAGACTTGCATAAGACATTAACAGAGCAAGAGACACTTATTACTCTTCCCTGTCCTACACAGAGGTGAGGGGACCTCAGTATTATAACACTCAAGTCTCTTAAGAGTAGGCATGGCAGCCGGGCGTGGTGGTGCACGCCTTTAATCCCAGCACTCAGGAGGCAGAGGCAGGCGGATTTCTGAGTTCGAGGCCAGCCTGGTCTACAGAGTGAGTTCCAGGACAGCCAGGGATACACAGAGAAACCCTATCTCAAAAAAACCAAAAAAAAAAAAAAAAAAAAGAGTAGGCATGGCCACAGTCCACGCAACTGGCAGGCTACCTACCGACGCATTCCGCAAAACTCAGCATGGGAAGAACTTACACAAAAATCCTTGGACATCTTCTGGACAGCCGTGGTGGGGCCAGTCCGTGTACTGCAAGTGCCACACGGTCCTCTCCTGCCCGGACAGCAGGTGCTTCACCTTTAGACCTGTGGTTGCATAGCAACCAGAATCTGTCCGGAACTTTGTGGTGACCTTAAACTTGCCGTAGGTGGCCGAACTGTGCTTGGACCCCAGTTTAGGCCAGTATCGATGGCTTTTGGTCCGTCCACCCTCCTGAATAACACACAAAAGCAAAACGGAAACAAGTCAGGAATGCACTCTTATCCTGCTGAGCTTGGTTAGGATCCACGAGCAGGAGCCTGTTCAGCAATTCCTAAGTCACAGCTCCACGGGGCTCTGTGCAGAGTCTGCCGGGACGGACCCTTCAGATGTGGGCCCAGGCTGATACCCTTTACAACAACAGTTACCTTGTGAGGGATTTAGATAGAACACAGTAAGTACAGACGTACAGACGTACAGAAAAGCCACCATGTGAGCGAGAACAAGAAAGGCCTGCAGGGTGGTGGGACTT